>JAQPCC010000184.1:0-197714 GCA_028392965.1 Lindernia subracemosa | reverse complement strand
CAAATAACCTCTTTCTCTTTCTACAATTAACCCTTGCTTAGATAGTGATTAGAGAGAGTGTTTCTAGTGAGAGAAAGCTAAACTCAAGTTCTGTGTATTTTACACACACTTGCCCTATATATACCAATCAATATTGGTATATTTGCATTCTAGTCCCTAACTATACATATATTACAATTAAGTCCCTAGACAAAGATAACTTGATTATTGAACACTATAAAATACTTCCAACATCTTTCTTCTAAATAATAATAATAAAATTGGATCCAATGTAAAACCCACTTAATAAAACCTATCCGGATAGAATTCGATTTGAGTTCGATTGGTTTATTTCGAGAAAAAGGTCATTGCGCTTAGGCACTACACTTGTTACCATATTTCTATCTACCGCCAATCACGAACCATCTTCATTACATCGGCGTGAAAAGGGTTGGCGATGAAATTCAAGAAAGTCATAGCGGAATGTTGTTGGCAGTCCATGTTGGACGAGTGCACTTGTGACTCATAATGACTTTTATATTACACGATTTTTTACTAAAAAGGACACACACTAAGTCCCTGTTAGTATAAAAAAACTTACGGTTTAGTACCTGTCAGATTTTTTTCTCTTGAATACTCATTTGAATTTAGTTATACTTAACTACTTAATGGACAAAATTACCCGTAAATAATCATATTTATGTTCTTTTTCTGAAAAATAAATTTAAAAGAAATAAAAAAACCCTTAAAACCCAACGATCAACTAAAAAATTACCCATAATCGATTCACAGACTGCAAATGCCTCTCGTTCCTGTTTCAAACCCACTATTCACATATCTCAGTCGTCGAACAAAATTATCCGTTATGTGGTATGCATTTTCTATTATGTATTTCTGGAATGCATTTTCCCCCAATTTTACCTAATTGATTTCACAAACCGTCGTTTTATTTCATTTCTAATTCCGTGATTATGGCTTTCTAATAGTCTATTATGGTTTCATTTCTTGCCGATTTGTTTTTACTGTAGGGTAGATGGTGTGCCAATTTTCATCTATATTATCGATTTGTGTTTTATAGCATTCGATTAGGTAAATTGTCTGGTAAATAGAGTTTCGGACATTAAGATTAGTTAATTTTAGTACAACACAACTACTACGATTGGAATTTAGAGGCTAGCGAATTCCACCAGATCATGTCTCAAATACTGAATTTTTTAATGTTTTCTTGTGCGCAAAAATAAAGCAATTTGCATTGAATGAAGAATACAAACCGACTAACAAGAGCATCGTATGACTTTAACCATTTATTACCTTTCAAGCTTAGGTCATTACAGTACTTAGATTTAGCATGCGAACAGCCTCTTGAGAGATAAAAATCACTCCTTTTGTTTCAAGCAAAAAAACCCACCTTTTTTTGTACAACTGAACGGGACACACCATCAAAAGCATCATCTTCTTCTTCTTCTTCTTCTTCTTCTTCTTCTTCTTCTTCAAGAGCTATCCAATCGCGTAAAATGTACTCATAAAAGAATTCCTTGGGATTGGATGTAGTTGGCATTGATGGTGGAAGATTGTCGGTAGAGGATAGTGGTGGTTGAGATGATTGTGGTATTATTAGTGATGACGATGATGGTCGTGATGATGGTGGTGGTATAGATGATGGTGGTGGTATAGATGATGGTGGTGGTAGAGATGGTAAAGATAATGATGGTGGTAGAGATGATGTTGATTTGGTTGGTGGTGGTTGAGACGAAGGGGTGGATAATGATGGTTGACTTCGTTTCTGTGACGACCACCCAACATACACAACCAAAACGATCCTAACGACGCTAACTCGAGAAAATAACTTGCGTGAGTTTTGTTTAAAACTCGTCAAAAACCCCTGAATTAAATCAAAAGATACTCACATCACGAGCATCATAAAACCAAATAACGTCTCAACAAGACAAGCACCAAACTATTCACGAATCCCACATATACACATCCTGACTCGACCAACACAAAATATACATAGACTCACATAAAACCATACGACAAGACAAATTTACACAACCTCACGATCACATACAACAAAACATACACATCAGATGCAGCAAAAGAGACTAGCCCGCCTCACAGGTCGTCATCCATGTACAGTCCTCCTCAAAAGCCCGTGGAAGCTCCAACGACCAGCCTCGCTATCTACGTCAGTCAAACAAGGTCATCTCGCTCACCTACAACACATGAACTATATGAGCTAGAAGCTCAGTAAGTAAAAATCATGCATACTCATGAATATGCAAATCCTCATCATATGCATAAACTACATGTGACTTGACATCTCAAAATGAATCATCTCTCTCTCATCCTCTGTCTGGGCCCGTGGCTAAAATACTATGCACCACCAAGAGCTCAATAAACCATCTGACAGTGGCCCACTATGGGTAGCCAACACTAGGTCTCCCTAGGTCACTCCTTCCCAGGTCGCCCCTTCTGTCGCGGTCGCCTACGCTGGTAGCCCACGCTGGTAGCCTACGCTAGGTTTCCCTAGGTCGCCCCATCCAGGTTGCCCCGTCCAGGTCGCTCCTACCGCATCAATAATATGGCAGTGGCCCACTCCAGGTAGCCTACGCTAGGTCTCCCTAGGTCGCTCCTTCCCAGGTCGCCCCTTCTGCCTCAACATAACGGTAGCCTACACTAGGGTCACATACCCTAGGTCGCCCCTGCCCAGGTCGCCCCTTCCGTCGATGGTGCACTAGTAATAACCACATACACCTCAACTGCATGCCAATAATCGGCACATATACATCGCTCCCCAACGATTACGACTATGCATGCCAACACTCAATAGTACCCAATAATATGCATGCATATGTATATGTTGTGAATGGTATGCTCATGAATTCACGTAGCTCATATGCAAATATCAATCATAAGATAATAACAACGCCACGGAATAATCATCGCAACATCGAAGCACGTATAGTATGAACACCGAATAATATGTCCATGCGTCGTAGTTGGACTTTCACTTACCTGTAATAATAGACCTTATTGGGTACGATAAATACAGCTTCCTTGTGTGATTTCCTTAAATAAGTTGTATCCGACTTAGCTAGTAAAGACTATCAAAGCAAAACCACATACGAATTATCGTTATTTCCACATAGACAAAAGTTAGAATATCGTTCTTTGGTCCCATATAACCGACTATCAAACAAAAATCAATTATTATTAAGAGAATCACGAGGTCATACCTATCAGTGGAAGTAAAACATCTCACGAGAAGAAGCAAGCAAGTGATGCTTAAAGGTTTAGTTCGTTTCAGCCTCTTCTTTTCTATTTCTCTTCCTCTGTTGTTTTTTTTTTTTTTTTTTTTTTTTCGCTTTCTATTTCGTTTCTTGCAAGTGAAGCTGATGAGAAAATTCTTTTGCCTTATGAATTAAATATAGAACATAGAACTGAGGCGGTTGTTGTTTGCTTTTGCATTAAGGAACATGATAATTACATTTAAGACCCTATAATTACTTTCTGTACCTTATTATATAAATATTTGAAAGACTTTAACGTAAATTTACTACAACATGTGATTATTCATTTACATGAATGTTCCAATCTCATGTAAGCTCCACATGCCTATTTATTCGCATCTAGCGATCAACGCGTGTCTCATGGCAAAACCGACTCAACTATCGGATAAGACTTCTAAATAATTGTCTTTAATATATTTATCCTATATGATCCAAAATTAGTCAGTATGACTTAAGCTAAATAAATTGCATAAAATATGCAACATATAAAATGCACGTCATATGCAACATGTAAGAGTCATATGAATTATGCATATATAAACAAACACATAATTCATATCAGTTAGCAAGTATAATGCATGAAATATATTGGCCAAATGAGATGTTCGAGGGCTCGGGTATTACAGTCTCGTTCTTGGTGTGGGTTGTGGGGTTTGTTGCTGAGCGACCCTAGCTCTTTTGCTGCTCTCCCCCTCAGGACGATCATCGGGATCGTCATGTCTTCGCTTGGGAGCTGGGGGGTCGTGATGACAACTTTGTAGGTGTTCGATGAAACAGAAAAGCTCCTGAAGGTCAGGCGTTAAGGATTCTGTCTTAGAAAGAAGACGAGACAGAAGGAGGTCACGGAGCTCTCCGAGAGGTATGGTTATTGGTTGGGTTGTGTTTGGGAAGGTAATGTAGGTGGGGAATTGGGGAGGGGTAACACAGGTTCTTCGACAAGTGGGGCTTTCCCTTTATCCTTTGACGCATCCAGAATAGCGCTTTGTACCTTTTCCAAAATCATGGTTTCGAGGCTTTCGGTGAATTTGGAAAAGGCGGACTCTAGGCACTTGTGAAGGTAATCCTGCGTCACAAAAGGTAACCCAACAGAGCTAGTAAGGCGTTCTGCTGTCACAACATCAGAAAAGATGTCTGACGTGTGGGCGACGACTTGTGAAGACTAGGCCACTAAGGCTTCCCGTTAACATTCGCCGTGAGACTAGCTCAGGCAAATGGCCCGAAGGCACGGTTGTTGTGATGTTGGCCGTATTGGTGCTTCCTTCCGATCCTCGAGTCACATCGACAGTGGATGTGGCTACGGAAGTTCTGACTTGGTCACAAAGACCAAGTGAAGGAGGTGTTAAAAGTGTCTGTGTCCTAGAAAAATAAAAAAATTTGGCGATTGGAGACACTAGACTCAATGTGGATTCAAGAATGGTGGTGGATGGGGGCTGCGTTACACCTATTTCAATATCTGCTGCTTCGGAGTGAAGTAGAGATAGCGTATGTAGTTCCCCGTGCGTTTGTGAGACAATCGTCTGTTAGGAGACGACCAAATGGGCAGGTTTGGGTTGTGCTTGCGCCGTTGCCCCAGATGCGGCGACTTCTACCCGGAGGCTGAACGTATCAGCCCCTGGAGTTTGGGGATGGAATTGTTTCTGAGGATGGGGTAGTGACCACAGTCGTTGGTGTTCGTGTTACCTACTCTTCAGATTGTGTGTTTTGAAGAGGCTGGTGAGACATGAGTGGCCGGGACTACGGAACGCTCTGGACCCTCACTCACTCTTTCGGCTGTCCCTGGGTTGGTTTATGGTGGGTTGTCCAGAAATGTGGGAATTGGGTGGTTGTACTGGGCGCAGTATCCCATGACGGATTCCCTGGAGGCCAGCCAGAGGTGTGATTCTAGTATTGGCATGGGACGGCTCATCCGTTTCGGTTCCGTCTTGGTCTTTTGAAGAAACTTCAACTTTGGCGGGATATAGTCTTCATCGCTTCACCGGGTTGGTATCTCCGGATTGACCGCCATGAAGTGCTTGATGAGGAGCGGGAACCACCGAAGGTATGGGATACATTTTGTTTGTTTAGCATGGCCCCTTGTTTGTACTTGGTCTTCAAGATCGCTCCATATGAGTTGAGTGAAGTTGAAGCGCTTGAAGAAAACCAATCCGTGGAGGATGCGCAAGATGGCCAAATTCCCTTTATCAAAGCCAGTATGCTTTGGCGATAGACATTTGTTTACCATCCCGAATAGAGACTTCCAAGGGTGCGGGATTTTTCCTAATTAGAAGGCGGAGAGGCTAGCTTGTGGAGGTGCATGTCCCATCAGCAACATGTCTTGGAGAAGCTCTTGTTCAGTGGGAACATTCTGGTATTTGTCATATATCGGGAGATGAAGCACGCGTTGAATTAGGTTTGGTGTGATCACCACGTTGGCAAGCGTGTTTTCAAGTGAGACGGAGTTATCTTTGGTAATCCGTCGTGTCGTGGTTCCCCAAAATTTTTGCAAGTACACTAATGACACCGGGGTGGTCATTGTAAAAGCTGGCCAGAGAGGGTGTCCTCTGAGGATGGATGTCATGATTGGATCGGGACTTTTGAATATATAGGGATCTAGCTGAAAATTATTGTCCCGAATGTCGACCCATTTTGATTGAGCATAGACTTGTTCAGCAGAAGTCATTTTATTGTTGAGGTTTATGCCCTATATTCCGTACGAGGATTAGATAGTACGAGGGCATTAGTGTAATTTTCTAGTGTTTACTATTTGTAATTGGATTATTTGATAATGGAATTACGTTTTTATTATTGTCGATTTGAGTTTTGACAAATAATACAAAGAGGCATATTATTACTTCGTCTAAATATATTAACATTGCAGTCGGGTAATAAGACGAATTAATAAAACCCCAATATTTACAGTTCAGTTACTGATTCTGTGGGGACAGAGAGGGGGCACCAGTAAGTTGACATACTGTAATATTAAATTAAGTTCACAAGTCTTAGTCTCAAGTAGGGTGACTGGATATGACGAGTATGACTTGTTTGTCGACAGGTTCAAAACGGTTGTGTCAACCGTTCACTTGGGAAGTGGGAGCTCGTGACATTGATAAAAGACGAATCAGGAGATTGTTTGTATTTGGACTCTGACTCGTAATCGAACAATCACACGCTGGGAAAGTCGCTGATCGATCGATTGACTATAGTAGTCTACGTGAACCTTAGACCGAAAGGGTTAACTTGGGGTTGATCTTAAGGTCTTGATTAGTCACTAGTTTGCTTGGCCCAAATTACATATAGCATGGGTCAGCGGTGAAATGCAGTCTTGACTTTTCGACGTGATTGTCGGTTGAATCGCTGAGCGAGATTTACGGCCTTGATTAAACTCGAGGTTAACGTCCTATGGAGTTTTCGATGTACGGGTATTTACCTAAGTCTCTAGCAGAGCTCAAAACTGACTCACGACTGTCGTGGAGGGCAGTTTGGTAATTGTCACCGACACGAACATCATAGCGTCGAGTGCTGTAAGTTCGACTACGCGTGACTTTCACTCGACCGGGACAAACGTAAAGGGTTTATACGTAGGACGACAATCTATAGTCGGTTTGTTAATTACACATTCGTACTCAACTCGGGATCGGTTCGCTACCACGGGGCTGGCTAGGTGAATACCGAACTCTTGGATTCCTCCCAGAGCCGGTTGAGACGAAGCAAGAGAGTCGGGCTTAAAAAGGGCAACCGACACACGTCTATATTAGAACAGATCAGGATGGGGCGTGAATTGAGAGATTAGGTTTGGGGCTAAAATTCAAATTTTGACTCCCCCTCAAGTTGTGCCCTCGAGTTTTAAATAATAAGATTTAAACACAATAATCCTTAATTTCTCGAAACATGAAGTGAAAAATTTTCCCAAATACAAAATCTCAGATCTTTTTGTAGACCATTTATTGAAAACAAAATATATTTATGAAATTTATTTAATACTAATATTATAGCTATTTAATTATTTATTTTGCACAGATAGTAGCACGTCGACAGGTAAATGCATAGAGGATTAGTTAGGGAGACACTACTAACTCAGAGGTTGAGATTCAACATGCCCAATTTGGAGACAAGGAATTTGAATCGTTTTTCCTCCAATGCCTTATTAAACAAATCGCCAAGTTGTAACTTGGTGCAAATAAAATACATGTCAATTATGCCACGTTCTACCTGATTATTAATAAAGTGATATCTTAAATCTATGTGCTTTGTGCGTGAATGGTGAACAAGATTGCAGGTAATTGCGATGGCACTCTTGGAATCACTGTAAATTTGAATTCTATTGAGTGCAAACCCGTAATCCCGTAGTTGCGTGCACATCCACAAAATTTGTGAACAATGGTTAGCAGCAGCGATATACTCTGCCTCTGCTATAGATGTTGACACACAATTCTGTTTCATCGAACACCAGCATACCAGCTTGTCTCCTAGGAATTGCGCGCTGCCTGAAGTGCTTTTTCTGTCCATCCTGCAGCCAGCAAAATCTGCATTAGAATAGCCTATTAGGTTCATACCTGATCTCTTAGGATACCAGAGACCGATGTTTGGAGTTTCCTTCAGATATTTTAAAATACTCTTCACCGCATGCAAGTGTGACTCTTTTGATTTGCTTGAAACCGTGCACAGAGACAGGTGGTGAAGACGATGCCAGAGCGGCTAGCAGGCAAGTATAGGAGTCCTATGATTCCTCTGTAGTGTGTGACGTCTGTTGACTTGCTAGAGGGATCTACATCTAACTTGCATGTGTTCGACATTGACGTAGTCATGGGACTATGCTTGTCCATGCCGTATTTTTTGAGGATGTCATGCATGTACTTGGACTGATTGATGAAAATTTTGTCTTGTAATTGTTTGATTTGCAATCCAAGGAAGAAGGACATCTCTTACATCATGCTCATTTCAAGTTTGATCTTCATTAGTTCGGTGAATTCCATGCAAAGATTCGAGTTCGTTGAGCCAAAAATGATGTTATCCACGTAGATTTGCAGTAGCATTATTTTGGGTCCGGAACCCTTGACGAAGGGTGTAGGGTCAATTTTGCCTTTTGTGAATCTAGAGTTGAGGAAATCAGACAGAACTTTGTACCAAGATCTTGGTGCTTGTTTTAGCCCGTATAGTGCTTTGTCAAGTCTGTAAACAAAGTTCGGGTGTTCTTCACTGACAAATCCATCTGGCTGTGCGACGTAGACTTCCTCTTTCAGAGTTCCATTGAGGAAGGTTATCTTACCTTCTATTTGATAGACTGTGAATTCTTTGTGAGTTGCGTAAGCCAGAAATAGTCTGATGGCCTCGATCCTTGTTACGGGGGCAAAGGTTTCGTCGTAATCAATCCCTTCTTGTTGATTGTACCCCTTAGCTACGACCCTTGCCTTGTTGCGTATCACGACACCATCTTCGTCCTTTTTATTTTTTAAGATCCATTTGATTCTTATGATAGTCTGGCCCTTAGGTCGGGGAACTAAATTCCAAACTCGTAGACGCTCGAACTGATTGATTTCCTCTTGCATTGCAATTATCCAGTCTGGGTCTGCAAGAGTTCTAATATCTTTGAAGGTTCAATCAGACTAAGTAAGCAGGTGAACTGACACTCATTGGTTACTGATCCCCTGGTTCGAACACCTGCTGAGGGATTGCTAATTATTTGCGTTGAAGGGTGACTTCGTGTCCATTTTCTTTCATGTGGGAGAACCGAGTTCTGAGTTTGCTGGCTTGACATACTCTTTTGCAATGGGTTCGGGCTCAGTAGTTGTTCCACTTGGACCAGGTTCAGTATTTTTAGTAGTTTGTTCCGTGCCATTTGTTTGATTTGTCGTCTCTAGAGGTGGATCAAACATCTGTTGATGATTCGAGGGATTGAAATATAGATTTTTGAACAGTTGATCCAGCTCCAATTCCTCTTGAACTTCTTGGTCAGTTCTAGGTATTCTGGAGCTTTTAGCTTGTTTGGCTGCTTCTTGTTGGTTGTAAGCCAACTCTCCAATGACCATTTCAGGTTCTAAACTGTCATTTTCAGAAGCTATTTCAGTCGAAGGTCCGGGTTCTGCACTAGGTTGAGCTGAAGCCATTGCAGGTGAAGGCTTGGGTCAGAATCGATATGTTCAGAAGCCACTTCATGACCTTCATCGAAGGTGATGTTGACGCTCTCGATACCTGATCTTTTTTCGCCCAGATAGATTCTGTACGCCTTTGATTGTGTTGAGTAGCCCACAAAAATTCCTTCAATAGCCTTTGGGTCTAACTTCTATTTCTCATCTCGATCATTGGCTACAAAGCATTTACATCCAAATATCCTTAGGTGTGCTATATTTGGCGTCCTTTTGTTGATCAAATCATATAGTGTCTTTCCAAACCTTTGATGAATGATTGTTCGGTTTTGTGTATAGCACGCAGTATTCATCGCTTCTGCCCATAAAAAATGAGGTAGGGACGACTGTAGAAGCATTGTTCTGACAGCTTCGACCAAGGATAGATTTCTTCGTTCCACGATCCCATTCTGTTGGGGAGTGCAGACAACAACAAATTTTTGAGATATTCCAAGTGATTCGTAGAATTCATTTAGTTTTTGATTTTTGAACTCAGTTCCATTGTTAGACCGGATCATTTGGACTGTTAGTTGGAGGAGATTCTGCGTGTTCCTCACAAAGGTTGGAATCAGGTCTGATGTCTCATCCTTAGTCCTCAGAAAGCGGACTCATGTATATCTTGAGAAGTCATCAACGATAACCACCATATATCTTCGTCGACTTATGCTTTATGTTCGCATTGGACCGCACAGATCGATATGAAGCAGCTCCAATGGCCTGAATGACGTGAGTACTGGTTTTGACAAATGAGATAACTTCTTCATCTACCCTATCTCACAGGTCGAGCATAGATGATCCTTTTGATATTTCAGTGTTGGGAGTCTGAGAACCAACTTGTTGTTTGACATCTTGTTGAGGGTTTTGAAGTTTAAGTGAGACAACCGACGATTCCATAAGTCGTTCTGCGCCTGAGAAGCTTTGGTCATTAGGCAGATTTTTATAGAAGGTTTGATTAATCTGATGTCGATGGTGTAGAGGTTTGTTCTTCTTGTTCCTATCAAGGGTTCTTCACTATCACAATTTGAAATGATGCATTTCCTCTTTCGAAATAGCACTTGGAGTCCTTTGTCACAGAACTGCCCAATGGAGAAGAGGTTGTGCGTCAAGCTTTCAACATGAGAGACGTCCTTGATAGTTAATCGATTTGCATATAAGATCTCCATAACCACGGATCATTGCTCCATTATTGTTCCCAAAGCGGACGATCCCTCCTGTCTTCTCGGTGTAGTTGCTCAACAGTTCCTTACTCACAGTCATGTGTGTGGAACAACCCGAGTCTAAATACCACACATGTGAGGCCTGCAAAAATAGGATTTAGAGGGTTTTAGGTATCCATATTAACAGTGGTCCACCTCTTCTATCGTTGTTAGTTCTTGTGGGACATCCTACATAGCCTATCTCTATTTTGAGTAGTAGCAGAAGTATTCATACTAGGCTTAGGTACCCAAATCTGTTTTGGGATAGGGATCGGGCTCCCCTTTGGTTTGACCTTGGGGACCCAACGTTGTGATGTCTTTGATTTTGCAAGCTTGTTTTTATTTTTATTTTTAGATCGTCTCCTTTTCTTGGAAAGCGTCCTTTTTAATCGGTTGGAAGAAAGGTTTATAGAGACAATCATGTTGAGGATAACGATAATAAAAACGATAGGAAGAGTTTTTAAGTACAGAAATATTAGAAAAGAATGAAGTAGTTTTGGAAGGAAAACATTTTAAATACAAAATCTTCTTAAAAACTTGAGTTTCCTTCCGACGGTCTTCCATTTTAACCAAAACTTTCTCTTTCAAAGGGCCTGTAAAATGCAATGGGTTAGTGCGAGATGGAGTAAAACCAGTTTTAGGAAATTGTTTTGATGCTTGTTGATTATCGGATATTTTTTTAACTTAGTAATTTCTTCCAATAGCTTCTCATTTTCTCTTTTGAAAGCCTTTCTCTCGCATTTGATCACAGAGTAAAGATCTGTAATTTTCTTTATTGATTTAGGCATATAGCCCGTTGGGTGTTCAACTGTTGCAGTTTCACTCGTTGATTCTCCCGAAGACTTATCTTCAATAGGGCGAGGGATATCTGACTCAAACTCAGTCCATGGTCTTGTTTTATAGCTTTCATTCATATCAGTATCAACAAATGAGACTTCAGCTATTGCATGTTTGCGTTTCTCCTCCTCAAATCTAATGATTTCGGAGTGATTCACAAACGACATTAGTTGTGTCAGACCTAACCCCATATACCTAATGTCATAAAATTGCAATACGATGGATTTGCTCAAATTTTGGGGATTGTCATATCCAATACCGCTACGGGGATGGTAAAATTCCGTATCGGCTGGTTGATTCAAAAATATTATTTGATCTGCTTGTCCTCGCTTGGTTAGAATGTCCTCCAACTTTTTAATTTTGGAGTACAGTCTTAACCGTTCCTCATTAATTATTTTATATTTTCCTATGCTTTCTTTTACTTCATCTTCCGTGGATCTTTTCTCAATGACTAGATCGCTTATTTTGGATTCACATTTTACAATTTGAGTTTCCAAATTAGCAATTTTCTCATTAGCTATTTCTACATGTGTTCTCTTGTGCCCCTTTTCCAAAGAGTTTGTTTGAGGCACTTAGATTATTTTCTACCATGTCTTCTAACTCCTTTATTTTCTTTTTATCATGTTTCCCAGATTTATACAGGGAAACGAACTCATCTTTCATTTTCATTAGAGCAACAAGTTCGGACTGAGTTACCTCGAAAGTTTCAATAGTGATCATGCATTCTGGTTCCGATCCGCTCCCTGAGTTCTCATTAGCTATTTCTAAATGTGTTCTCTCGTGCCCCTTTTCCAAAAGAGTTTATTTGACAACACTTAGATTATTTTCTATCCTATCTTCTAACTCCTTTATTTTCTTTTTATCATGTTTCCTAGATTTTTACAAGGAAACGAACTCATCTTTCATTTTCATTAGAGCAGCAAGTTCAGACTGAGTTACCTCGACAGTTTCAGTAGTGATCATGCATTCTGGTTCCGATCCGCTCCCTGAGGTCTCAGCATCTTCGTCGTCTTCAACTTGAGCCATTAGTGCCATGTTCTCCTCCTCACTTTCGGACGTATCCTCCAGCCAATAATCATGTTCAGCCATCAGAACTACTCCCGCTTCCTTTTGTTCAGCCATCTTGGCTTTTCAGTAGTAGTAACCGGCGTCCTTCTTTTTCGGGACACGGCAATCCCTGACAAAGTGTCCTGGCTTGCCACAGTTGAAGCATTTTGAAGTTGATGGGGAATATTTTTGCTCAAGTACATCTGGTCCTTGGTCTCTAGTTTTTGGAGCCGAAGAAGTTCTCTGTCGGTTGTTTGAGGGTCCGTTCTTCTTGTAGAACTTTTTTTTTCATGAAGTTTGTGACCAAGGCAAGGTGTTTGGTGAGTTCTTTATATTCCTCCTCTGTATCTGAGTCAGACAATTCT
This sequence comes from Lindernia subracemosa, assembly GCA_028392965.1. Lineage (NCBI taxonomy): Eukaryota > Viridiplantae > Streptophyta > Magnoliopsida > Lamiales > Linderniaceae > Vandellia > Vandellia subracemosa. The sequence goes on along the minus strand of JAQPCC010000184.1, from coordinate 184,899 downwards.
TCGACATCTTAGGTCGGTTGCATCACAGCGTTGTCCTTAGACTGTTTCTTAGATGGCTTTTCGGAGATAAAAGCGATAGACTACATTCCTTTTCCTTTTGATTCCTCTCTACCTTCGATCATGCAGTCAGAGTATCTATTAAGGTTGTCGAACAACGTATAAATGTTTATCTCTGTCAAGTCTTTTATTTGCCTTATCATTATTGCAGTCTTCCTCCATTCTGGCTGGAGAGAATTTAGGAACTTGACGTTTACCTCCACCCGGCTTTTTGGTACCCCAGCTTTCTTTAACTCATTTAGGAGAATGAGAAACCGCTGATAAGTCTCGTGAATGCTCTCACCCTTTCTTGCCTTAAAAAGGTCGTAAGAAGTGAGGGTGTTGGTCATCCTCGTCATAGTGCTTATGTCGGTCCCTTACATCATTACATCCAGTGCGTCCCACATCTCTTTGGCAGTTTTGACGTTGTCGATCTGAAAATGAATGTTGTTGACCTTTTTGGTCTTATGTGATTAAGAGTTTTGAAAATTCCATGTAATTAGAAACAATAAGGTCTATAACTTAAGCAATTCGAATGTAATGTTGATACATGTTTAAGTAGGTGAAAATATTTGATATAAGAGAGTAAGGAAGAGTTGTGTGAGATAATTCAGGTTGCGGATAAAAAAGATTAAGTTGCTTAAGTCGGTAACAAAGAAACTGAGAAAAAAGCGAGATGACTTAGCAAGAGAGAAACATCAGGCTGAGCTAGAGATTGCATGCTTAAAGAGTGAGATAGATTCTATTAAGAAAGAAAAAGTTGCATGTAATTGTGAGGAACTTGAAAGGAACAATAATGATATCTCTAGAGATATCCGTGTACTTAGGCTTTCCTGAGAAGAAAAAGAATGCACTATCAGTAGATTTTTTGAAGGAGAACAAAATCTAGAAATGCTATTAAATATTCCTAGGCATACTGAGAAAACAGGGATAGGATATTCCATGGAAGAAAAATAGGTATCAGCTGCTGTTCGAAAATGTTTCTCTTGTGGTCGAGACGATCATTACTCATACACCTGTTTCTTAAAAAGGGCTAATAAGTCTAAGTATGCTTGGAGGCCAAAAGAAACCCTGATGGTATTCCATCAAAGGATGACAAGAAGATATTCATAAGATCACACTACTTGGCGAATGATATATCACATTTCAACAGGAATTACTTTGCCGCTAACGTTTTAGAACCAAACAGACATTGGGTACCTCAGAAAAGTATTAATCCCTGCAGATACAAAGAAGAAATTCCAGCAAGAAAAACAGGTGGTACCTCGACAGTGGGTGTTCCTGCCATATGACAGGTGATATCAGTAAGTTCGTGTCGTTAAAAGCGGTTGATGGAGGAGATGATTCATACGCTGACAACACCAAAGCCTAGATCATTGGTGTCGGCACTGTTGGTAACTTGTTAAATACCACTATTGATGATGTTTGGTTAGTTAGAAATCTAGAGCACAACTTAATAAGCATTAGTCAATTATGTGACAAAGGTTATTCAGTTACTTTTGAAAATAAGTGCTTAGTCATGGAAGGTAGCTATCTTAAGTGCATCCTGACATGGTAACATTTACTGCATTACTCTTGATGATATCACTAACCAGAATGTCAAGTGTCTAGCAGTCACGCAGGATATCATATGGTTATGGCACAGACGCCTCGGACATGCAAACATGGAACTGATATCTCACATAACTGATAAGGAATTAGTACGGGGCGTTCCAACTATGAAATTCACCAAGGACAAAACCTATCGTGCATGTCAAATGGGTAAGCAGACTAAGTCATTCTTGGAACTACTTCGTCTTGACCTTTTTGGTCCCGTTCAAACTATGTCACTATGAGGTAAACAATACGCCATTATTATTGTGGATGATTATTCTCCGTACACATGGGTATTATTTCTTGCACATAAGAATGAAACACTAGAGAACTTTGCTTCCTTGCTAAAGAATGAACAAGGGAAGAATGCATGCAAAATCCGTAGTGATAACGGGCTGGAATTTTATAGTAGACTATTTACATCATTTTGTGATGAGCATGGATATATCCATAATTTCTCAGCCCTCATAACCCCGCAACAAAACGGAGTGGTAGAAAGGAAAAATAGGGTATTACAGGAGATGGCAAGAACCATGTTAAATGAATATGATATTCCTAAACATTTTTGGGCTGAAGCTGTTAGTACTGCATGTTATGTCTCTAATTGTGTTTTTCTTAGGCCTATATTAAAGAAGACAACCTACGAACTTTGGAACGATAGAACTCCAAATATAGGTTATTTCCATGTGTTTGGGTGCAAATGTTGTATTTTAAATGATATGAATAAAAGAGGAAAGTTTGATTCCAAGGTGGACGAAGGAATATTCCTAGGTTACAGTCTTCATTCCAAAGCTTATCGCGTATATAATAAAAGGAAGATGACTGTTCAAGAGTCAATTCATGTTACTTTTGATGAGATTCCTACCGCAGATACTATTAATGAGAAAGGTATAGATTTGCCTCTTGCAAAGTTGCAGGTAACTGATGGAGGATGAAATCTCAAAGGAAGAAAATGCTGAAGCAATGGAACCAGAAGTTTCAAATGAAAATCATCAGAGAAAATTCAAGCATGCTTCCAGTCATCCAATTGATCAAGTTATAGGCAATATCATTTCTGGAATCAAGACCAGAGCAGCTGCACGCAACCAAGATACAGAGGAATCACCTAATGCTGTAATACCCGTAAAAATTTAATACGGGGATTTCGCAAAACTTCGAAATTGGTGAAGATAAGTTTGGGCAGGCTTGAAATTGAGCCCCAAATAATAATTGGGCCTAAGCCCGATAAAGAAGGAAAAACTTTGATGGGCTGAAAAATAATTAGGTCCAAAAGGACTGAATGGCCCAATGGCCAAAATGGTTTGCGATGAAGAAAAATACAAAAGGAGGAAAATTACAAAAAAGAACCTTTCTTAGCTTAAGAGGAAAATTGCATCACCACCTTATCACCTCCTTGTCATCACGTAAGTCTGTCCCAACTTAAATATACAACTATACTTCAAAAACTTCAGAAGAAAAGGAACAAGGAGAGGAAGGCGAGAGAGAAAGAAGAAAGAGACAAAGGAAATTTGGCAAAAGCTCCTTCCAATCTTCATCAACAAAATCTGCTTAAACACTGCTTAGGAAGTGAGGTAGGTGAAACCTACAAACCCAAAACTGATATTTTTAAGCTGTTATATTTATGGTGAAAGGATCACCATCGTTTTTGGTTCGATAAAATGTTATGTGTGATGATTGATGTTTAAAAACCCAAAATATGGGTTTTAATTATGTTATGAGTTTCTGGTATTTGTTGAAGATATGAAGAACTTAGTGTTCTTCGTCTACTGTTCTTTACTTTAGAATGATTCCATGTTTCGGGCCGAAAACCATTTTCGCGGGCCATTTTAAGTTTTCGCGGGCCAGTTACTTTGCGAATTGTGAGGAAGAAAAAGTTTTCGCGGGCCGAAAAATCAGTTTTCGCGGGCCTAAGGTTTTCGGTATGTGAGAGGAAAAAGTTTTCGCGGGCCAATAATTAGGTTTTCGCGAACCAAGCTTTTCGCCACTTAATGTTCGCGAACCAAAGCTTTTCGCCACTTTTCATGAGGTTAAAACTTTTCGCCACTTAGTGTTCGCGAATTAAGCTTTTCGCTAGTCACTGTTCAAAATAAAAAGGTTTTTCGCGAACCAAGCTTTTCGCCAACTTTTTGTGAAGTTTCGTGAACCAAAGCTTTTCGCCACTTTTTGTGAGGTTTCGCGAACCAAGCTTTTCGCCAACTTTTTGTGACGTTTCGCGAACCAAACTTTTCGCCAACTTTTGTTAGGTTTTCGCGAACCATCTTTTCGCCACTTTTTGTAAGTTTTTCGCGAACCAAAGCTTTTCGCCACTTTTCATTAAGTTTCGCGAACTAAAGCTTTTCGCCACTTTTCATGAGGCTAAAACTTTTCGCCACTTAGAAAACTTTTCGCCAGGTCAACTTTTAGTGGGCTTTTCATGGGCCTGGTGGGAATACTTTGAGTCTTAGTCCAAATTTCAACCCAAATCTTTTAATATAAAGTATTTTCGAGATTTTGGGGATATGATTTAAATGTATGATTTAATAATTTTGGTGTTGTTCATATATACGAAATATGGCTTAGGATTTGTTGTGCATACATCCACGGCATGTCATGACGAGAGTATTGATCGCATTTATGCGATGTGAGAGTGTATGCCTTTCTTTGGCAGAGATTTGTGAGGTTAAGACTCGTAGGTGCACCTGACGGGAGACAGACGTGATAGCTCTGTCTACTCAGGCTTGAGCAACCTGAGGTGCCCACCGTCGTAGGATTGCTCGACTGGACGGGAGATAGACGTGATCGATCTATCTACCCGGGTACAGCGTGGGAGCGCGACTCGGGGTGCCTACCGTCATGAGATGAGATTAGGCGGAAGATAGACGTGATCGATCTATCTACCCGGGTACAGCGTGAAAACGCGACTCGGGGTGCCCACCGCCATGAAATGTGATTTCCGAGTGTGTGTGACCGGATGATTGATGTGATGTTGCGCGCGAGGTGCAGAGTCTAACCTAGGGCCCTGAGTATTGAGATATGAGAAAAATGAGCGTGCATTTGTCATGTGAGATATTGGGATTTGGGGACATGTGCACGCATGCATCGCATTATTTTGATGTTCACCTACTGGGCAATTGTGCTCAGGGTTACATGTTTTATAGGTACTAATAAGTAGACGGCTGGTGGCGGTGACTCCACGGGCTTTTAGGGGCGGAAGCAGTACATGGGACGCGACCTGTGGAGGCGTAGGATTAGTTTGATATTTTGGGGCTTCGGCCCGCTGTAAAGACTAGCACGGCTTTTGTAAAACAACTCTTTTATACCTTGTATAATATACTATGTTGTTTTTGTAAAATGGGCTTTCTGCGGATTTCGTTGCGAAAACCCGCCAACTATTTATACTAAAAAGTGGGGTCGTCACAGGTGGTATCCGAGCCTAGGCTTTAGATTCTGAAGACTGTCCATGTACTGCTGCCCAAAAGCCGGGAGAACCAGCCGCGCCTGTAAGTTTTAATTTTTACGATAGTATGTGGTACATGACTATGTGCTTGTATGTGTCTGTGAATGAAGAATAGTTACAAAATGCCGAGAGGGGGACGTAAACATGTTGGGGAGTCGAGCCAAAGAGGCGATCCCGAATCTCCAACGCACGAACATAATACCATCGATAGACTGACCGAACTAATTCAGCATCAGTCGGAGCAAATTAGTAACCTTATACACCATCGGAGCTCGTCGGACCATCGTCCTTCCCCACAGCCCGATCATGTACAAATAATCGGGGAGCGCTTTCGAAAATTGAATCCTCCCATCTTTACCGAGGCCGCCAACCCTGCGGTGGCTGAGGACTGGATAGGCACTATAGAGGACATGTTCATCTATAGCAGAGTGCCTGATAATGAGAAGGTACTTTGCGCCGTTTCCCTCTTACGGGAGAATGCGCGCTATTGGTGGAACACAGTAAAAGTATTGGAAGACCCAATCACCATGACGTGGGATAGATTCAAGGAGCTGTTCTTCACCAAATATTTCACCGCTCATGAACAGGAGCAGCGTATGCTCCAATTCATGAATTTACGACAAGGAAGCATGCCAGTGGCGGAATACATCCGTCGTTTTGAAGAATTATCCCGTTTTGCCCCGTTTCTTGTGGCAACCAACACCCTGAAGGTGACTCGATTCATTCAGGGACTCAAGCCCGAAATCTATCGGGATTTGAGCATAGCTGGCGCGCGACAGCTGGATTTCATGCAAGTTACCGAACGCGCCTTAATTGCCGAGCAAGCAGAGCGGGTAGTTGTGGAAGCCCAGGAAGAGAGGAAAAGGAGAGAGAATCAACAGGGCGGAGGGGGAAACAAGAAGCGCCAATTCTTTGGCAAAGGGCGGTCTAGCCAAGGAAACCGACCAGGCCAACAAAACTGGCGCCCAAGGCCGAATCAAGGGCCGACAAATATTTCTAATCGACCTCAGAATGTTACGCTCCAATGCCAGCAATGCGGACGCTATCACTTTGGGGTCTGTTATGGAGTAAGGCAACCTCCGCAGTGTTACCAGTGTGGAAAAGTGGGGCATTACGCCAGGGCATGCACGGAGAGACAACCCCTGATGCAGAATCAGCCCCAACCGTTGATCCGACCTCCACCTGTACCAGCACGGGTCTTTACATTAACAAAAGAGGAGGCGGAGACAAACCCCGATGTGGTGACGGGTACGTTGAATATTTACCATGTCCCGACTTCTATTTTAATTGACTCGGGAGCCACACATTCTTTTGTGTCGGCTGATTTTGTGACAAGGGTCGGAATATATCCTACCCATTCTAAGAAGGATTATTTAGTTAGTTTGCCACATGGGAACCCGACCCGAACCAATTTAGTGATAGAAAAGTACCCAGTAAATATGGAGGGTAGGGAATTGTTAGTCGATCTAATTGTAATCCCGATGAATGATTACGACATCATATTCGGGATGGATTGGCTTTCGAAATACGGAGCCATGATTGACTGTTCTAAGAAAATCGTAAGGTTCCAATCACCCGAGGGAGGAGAGTTCGTCTTTTTGGGAAAGGCGAGCAAGGATAGAATTCCTCGAATATCTGCCTTGAAGGCCCGACGACTTGTTAACTCGGGTTGCGAATTCTATCTTTGTTCTGCCATGAAAGCTGAGGAATCTCCTCTTTTGAGACTCGAGGAGGTTCCGATTGCGAATGAATACCCCGACGTATTTCCCGACGACCTTCCAGGTTTACCTCCTGATAGAGAGATCGAATTCAAAATCGATCTTGTGCCTGGGGCTGCCCCAATATCGAAAGCCCCATATCGATTAGCGCCGAACGAGCTACGGGAACTGAGAGAACAATTGGAAGAATTGTTACAAAAGGGATTCATCCAACCGAGCTTCTCTCCATGGGGAGCACCGGTTCTTTTCGTTCGAAAGAAAGACGGGTCGATGAGATTGTGCATCGATTATCGTGAGCTAAATAAGATCACGATAAAGAATAAGTATCCATTGCCAAGGATTGATGACTTGTTTGATCAATTGCAAGGAGCAACGGTATTCTCTAAAATCGACCTGCGCTCTGGATATCATCAGTTAAAGATCCGTGAGGCAGACATTCCTAAAACCGCATTCAGCACAAGGTACGGCCATTACGAGTTTCTGGTCATGCCTTTCGGGTTGACAAATGCACCAGCTGCTTTCATGGATCTGATGAATCGGGTATTCAAGAATTTCCTAGACTGCTTCGTGATCGTCTTTATAGATGATATCCTTATTTATTCAAAGACGAAAGACGAGCATGAAGAACATCTAAAAACAATTCTAGTAATTTTACGGGAGAAGCAGTTATTCGCAAAATTCAAGAAATGTGAATTTTGGTTGACCGAAGTGGCCTTTCTGGGACACATTATTTCTGGAGACGGGATTTCGGTAGATTCTAGTAAGATTGAAGCAATTAAGAATTGGCCACGACCAACCACTCCCACGGAGATTAGAAGTTTTCTCGGGCTTGCTGGATATTATCGGAAGTTCATCAAAGATTTTTCCAGCATTGCCTCAACACTCACCAATTTGACGAAGAAGAATGTTCCGTTTAAATGGACGGAATCGTGTGAGCAAAGCTTCCAAGAACTGAAAAAGAGACTAACGACCGCTCCGGTTTTAGCAATACCGTCAGGAACTGAAGGATTTTCGGTGTATACGGATGCCTCGAAGAGTGGCTTGGGATGCGTGCTAATGCAGAACGGGAAGGTAATTGCCTATGCCTCCCGACAACTAAAGGAGTACGAGAAAAACTACCCCACGCACGATCTGGAACTCGCAGCCGTGGTATTCGCCCTGAAGATCTGGCGTCATTACCTCTACGGAGAAAGATGCGAGATTTTTACGGATCACAAGAGCTTGAAGTACTTCTTCACCCAAAAGGAGTTAAATATGAGGCGGCGACGATGGCTTTAATTGGTGAACGATTACGAATGCGTGATCAATTATCATCCGGGTAAAGCCAACGTAGTCGCAGATGCTTTGAGTCGTAAAGCCGTGAGTGCGGAGCTGTACCAGATTGGAGTAGAGGTGATCAACTTCGGTGAAATCGAAGCAAGAATGGAAGCACTAACGCTCAAACCAACATTGTTGGAACAAATCACTAAGGCCCAAAAGGAAGACGATCTTTATGTGAAGATTAAAGAGGAACAAAACAAAAGCACTACGGCGGATTTTGAAATCCGAGGAGACGGGAGCTTACGATACAACGGCCGTCTGTATGTGCCAAATAAGGAAGAACTCCGATTTAAAGTATTGACGGAGGCACATACTACACCATACTCTGTACATCCGGGTACGACGAAAATGTATCAGGATTTACGAGTTAACTATTGGTGGTCGGGGATAAAGAAAGATGTTGCCGCCTATGTAAATCAATGCCTGACTTGCCAACAGATTAAGGCGGAACACCAAAGGCCGACAGGAATGTTACAACCGTTAACGATTCCTGAATGGAAGTGGGACCATATAACAATGGATTTCGTCGTTGGACTGCCAAAGACTGTGAAAGGCCACGACGCAATTTGGGTAATTGTCGATAGATTGACGAAATCTGCCCATTTCCTGCCAATCAATAAAACATATTCCATGGAGAAGTAAGCGGAAATATATAGTCAAGAGATTGTTCGACTCCATGGAATCCCAATTTCGATCATTTCAGATCGGGACTCGAGGTTTCTATCTAACTTCTGGGGAAGTTTACAAAAGGCTATGGGAACCAAGTTGTCTTTCAGTTCAGCTTATCATCCCCAGACAGACGGACAATCTGAACGGACGATCCAAACACTGGAAGATATGTTACGAGCATGCGTGCTAGATTTTAAAGAAAATTGGAGCAAATACCTTCCACTGATAGAATTCTCGTACAACAACAGCTTTCAAGCTACGATCGGAATGGCGCCGTATGAAGCTTTGTACGGGCGTAAATGTCGATCCCCAGTTCATTGGGACGAGATCGGTGAGCGAGCGCTACTAGGTCCCGAAATGGTTCGAGAAATGACGGAAGCTGTTGCAAAGATTCGAGAGAAAATGCAAACCGCCCAAAGTCGTCAGAAAAGCTACGCTGATAAACGACGAAGGCCGTTAGAATTTGCGGAGGACGATTGGGTATTCTTGAAGATATCCCCAATGAAGGGCGTGAAGCGGTTCGGACGCAAAGGGAAGTTGAGTCCGAGGTATATAGGCCCTTTCAGAATCCTGAAACGAATCGGCGAGGTCGCTTATCAACTTGAATTACCGGCGTCTTTAGATCAGGTTCACGACGTTTTTCACGTGTCAACCTTGCGAAAATACGTCGCCGACCCAAGCCATGTGCTACAAAATGAAACCCTTCATCAACGGTTGAAACCGGACTTAAGTTACGAGGAGAAGCCGGTAGAAATCTTAATGTATGAAGTAAGGCGACTTCGGAATAAAAATATTCCGTTGGTCAAAGTGTTGTGGCGTAATCAGGCAATTGAGGAAGCAACGTGGGAACGAGAAGACCAAATGCGGCAGAAGTACCCCGAATTATTTCCGACTGCCTAAATTTCGAGGACGAAATTTCTTGAAGGGGGGAGGATGTAATACCCGTAAAAATTTAATATGGGGATTTCGCAAAACTTCGAAATTGGTAAAAATAAGGTTGGGCAGGCTTGAAATCGAGCCCAAATAATAATTGGGCCCAAGCCCGATAAAGAAGGAAGACTTTGAGGGACTGAAAAATAATTAGGCCCCAAAAAGGATTGAATGGCCTAATGGAAATCGTTTGCGAGGAAGAAAGATACAAAAGAAGGAAAATTACAAAAAAGACCCTTTCTTAGCTTAAGAGGAAAATTGCATCACCACCTTATCACCTCCTTGTTATCACGTAAGTCTCTCCCCATTTAAATATATAACTATACTTCAAAAACTTCAGAAGAAAAGGAACAAGGAGAGGAAAGCGAGAAAGAAAGAAGAAAGAAGTAACCTGGCAGAAGGATTTCTAGCGAATAACAGTCCAGAAAATTCGTAAGATAGCTAGGACGTGAGGTAGGTGAAACCTACAAACCCAAAACTGATATTTTAAGCTGTTATATTTATGGTGAAAGGATCACCATCGTTTTTGATGTGATTAAATGTTATGTGTGATGTTTGATGTTTAACAACCCAAAATATGGGTTTTAATTATGTTATGAGTTTTTGAAATTGTTGAAGATATGAAGATTTGAAGAACACAGTGTTTTTCGTATACTGTTCTGTGTTTTCGTATGATTCTTGTTTTCGGGCCGAAAACCCTTTTCGCGGGCCATTTTAAGTTTTCGCGGGCCAGTTACTTTGCGAACTGTGAGAGGAAAAAGTTTTTTCGCGGGCCGAAAAATTAGTTTTCACGGGCCTAAGGTTTTCGGTATGTGAGAGGAAAAAGTTTTTCGTGGGCCAATAATAAGGTTTTCGGACCAAAAGCTTTTTGCCACTTAGTGTTCGCGAAGTGAGCTTTTCGCTAGTCACTGTTCAAAATAAAAAGGTTTTTCGCGAACCAGAGCTTTTCGCCACTGTTTGTGAGGTTTTCGCCAACCAAGCTTTTCGCCACTTCTTATGAGGTTTTCGCGAATCAAGCTTTTCGCCACTCTTGTAAGGCTTTCGCGAACCAAGCTTTTCGCCACTTCTTATGAGGTTTTCGCGAACCAAGCTTTTCGCCAACTTTTATTAGGTTTCGCGAACCAAAGCTTTTCGCCACTTATTGTTTGCGAATTGAGCTTTTCGCTAATCACTGTTTAAAAGGAAAAGAGTTTTTTTCGCGAAGCAAGGCTTTTCGCCAGTTAGAAAACTTTTCGCCAGGTCAACTTTTAGTGGGCTTTTCATGGACCGGGTATGACTGTTCTGGGCTTTAGTGTGATTTCAGCCCAAATCTTTTAATTTTTATTAAACTAAGTTTTTATAAAATATTTTCGAGCTTGGACCCAATTTCTCGGGATTTTAAGTACGTTTTATAAATTCTAATGATTTTTGAAGTTTTTCGAATATACTTGATATGTTCTGCGATTAATTGTTCATACATCCACGGCATGTCATGACGAGAGTATTGATCGCATTTGGGCGATGGGGGAGTGTATGCCTTTCTTTGACAGAAGTTTGTGAGGTTAAGACTCGTAGGCGCACCTGACGGGAGACAGACGTGATCGATCTGTCTACTCAGGCTTGAGCAACCTGAGGTGCCCACCGTCGTAGGATGGCTCGACTTGACGGGAGATAGACGTGATCGTTCTATCTATCCGGGTACAGTGTGGGAGCGCGACTCGGGGTGCCTACCGTCATGAGATGAGATTAGGCGGGAGATAGACGTGATCGATCTATCTACCCGGGTACAGCGTGAAAACGTGACTCGGGGTGCCCACCGCCTTGAAATGTGATTTCCGAGTCTGTGTGACCGGATGGTTGATGTGATGTTGCGCGCGAGGTGCCGAGTCTAACCTAGGGCCCTGAGTATTGAGATATGAGAAAAATGAGCGTGCATTTGTCAGGTGAGATATTGGGAGTTGGGGACATGTGCACGCATGCATCGCATTACTTTGATGTTCACCTACTGGGCAATTTTGCTCAGGGTTACATGTTTTATAGGTACGGGTGAGTAGCGGTTGGTGGCGGTGACTCCACGGGCTTTTGGGGGCGGATGCAGTACATGGGACGCGACCTGTGGAGGCGTAGGATTGTTTTGATATTTTGGGGCTTCGGCCCGTTGTACAGACTAGCACGGTTTTTGTAAAACGACTCTTTTAAATAGTGTATAATATACTATGTATTTTGTTTTTGTAAAATGGGCTTTCCGCGGCTTTCGTTGCAAAAACCCGCCAACTATTTATATTAAAAAAAAAAGTGGGGTCGCCATATTCTTGATTGCATCAAAGTTGAAGGATCTTTTGGACAGAATACACCCCACACCATCAAATCATACCGCATCTCTTGAGGGGCTCACAAAATCATCATACAAGTGTAAAGCTTTTAGTTCCTCTTCTGTGAGATCTAAACTTGCTGGATCCATTGTGCGACAGTTAGTATGTATCCCACGAGGCAACCTTGATGGGCAAAAACGATGCACATGATACAGTGAAACACAAGAGAAGTATGCAAGAAAAGAAACGCAGTTATCGAGGTTTTGGGAAAAAATACTATTGAGGAACGCTAGAAATGAAAGATCAGGGATGTGAGAAAAAAGAGAAAGAAATAACGGAAAACAAAAACGAGACAACCTATGCCACGAGAACGAACAACGGTGGAGCAAGATTGCTGGAGAGTCGCATCGAAAGGTGATTTGGTCGTAGCCTTGATCTGGACACAACGTAGAGGGTTATCATGGAGTGTTAGGAGAAGGATTAAAGATTGAAAGGTTCTGGACGGTATTTTGAACTCTCATGAAGAGAGAAAAAGAGCTCTCAGAAGAGAGAATAGCACTCATACGAGAGGATTTATACATGTTCTGTCCTCAAATGAAAACGCGCGAGTAAAATACATATTTAACGTAAAAGGCATTGCTCATATGAAACAAAATATTGATTTGCCATTCCCTGAGAAGGGTTTTAGTTACAAGAAGTGATCACACAATGCAAGGCATATTAGTAATGTAGAGCGCATAGTTGCTGATCCTGAAGGTTAAACAAACCGAGATTTTTCTTTATTTTAGGATGTGTTTGGAATGAAGAAAGTAGTAGGGAAAAGAAAATGGGGGAGTAAATGATTTCCATAAGTTTTTCTTTTATTTTCCTCACCATTTGGTGAAGAAATTAGTTTTCTTTAGTTTTAAGTGTAAACTAAACTAGATTTGCTTTTCTTTTCTTTTCCTTCTCTATTTATTCAATCAACCAAACATAAAAATTAAGTTTCCTTTTTCATTTCATTTTCTTTTTCCTACTGATTTCCACAAACCAAACACACCCTTAAACGATTTAAATGTACAAAAGTCATCATTCGCAGGTCTATTCCCACCAAAAGAGCAACGTGGAAAGCCACTGCCATGAACCTCTACAAAGCCTTCTTCTGCAGATGCACATCAGCATCGGCGGCAACAAAGCCTTTTCCGGCAATCTCTGCTCCCTCCACCCATTAACTCCGCCAGAGTCCTTTGGGATAATGCCTCGTCAGTAAAGAGGATAAAATCGTCGAAAAGGCTTCGTGGATCCCATCAGGCTTTGTCTGATTATGTCCATTAAGACATGGTCTCAAAACCAGCCACGTTTTCCAAGACCCCAACTGCAAACTCCTTTGCAGCTACAGTCCCCAATTTGCGGATTTTGACGAAATAACTGACACCACCGTAGCCCGAAACAATCCAAGCATTCTCCGGGTAGCTGGTTATGGTCTCTAACCAATGCAGCGTTTTTCTTCACAGCCCCCAATAATGGGCCCTAAGTCCCTTCCTCGAAGACCCTTCTATGTGCAGTTTCTCCGCAGCCTCGACTGCCAATTCCCTACTCCAAAGGTCCCCGTTAGCACATTACCATCAATAAGCCTCACCAAATGCGCATTTACCATAAGTTTGATATGTCATTCAAGGAAGCAAGATGTTTTAATTACCACACAACTTTCATTCGCCTTCTCTCTGTTTCTTATGTTTTTTTTTCTTTAAGATCGTGTCATTTGATCATTTTTAAATTGATATATATATATATATATATATATAATATAAGTAGCAGATTTATTACATTACAAGCTTCCTTAAATACAATGCTGGTCTTCTTAATTACAGTTGCACTACCATGGCAGCGGACTTTATAAACCACTTTAACTTCAAGTTGTAGTGAAGAAAGACACTTCCGAAAGACAAAACAAATCGGTGTTTGTCGTAAGGGAGAGAAACGCACAGATGGGTCCTTCAAAATCTTCAAAATAGAAAGATAGATTGACAACACTTTAAAGATACGAAAATTCTCCTTGAAAAACTACTTCTCACAATCCCTTTCCAAGATTTTCCAATTTTCCTTTTTCTTAATGGTTGAAGAAATGTGGCATATGCATGGAAGAACAATTAAATGAGGGAGACGAACGGATGCGCTTTTTGGGTGAAGTAGTGTGCTTGTGACTTGTGTGAAGTAGTGTGCTTCTTGTCTGATCACCACCAACTTTGTTTGCATGGCAAGCACAATGAATAAAAACAAATGTCGTCATAAATATCTTATATATATATATATATATATATGTGTGTGTGTGTGTCTGCGCGCGCGCGCAAAAGAAGAACTCCAAAGAAAAACACTGAGGAGATAGATCATTGTAACTTACCATGGATTCAGTTCGTGGAGTACTGCTCGGCAACTGCATAACTTTGAGGTGGGGAGAAACCTTCTGCGCTGCTCTGCATGTGTTATGGCATCGACTTCGACAGCCACATTGCATACTGGTAATTGCGCATATTCACATATATATATATATAAATATATATTTCCGAGCTAATTTCTTGAGTTTTGCTCATATAATTTCTAGATGGATCTTTTTTTCTGGTATTTTAATGTGGATCTGTTACATCAACTTTACTTTGTGATATATCGGGATGTATAGTAAGGGGCCCCAAGTCCCTTCCTCTAAGATACTTTTATGCGCAGTTTCTCCACCGAACGAACATTTAGTGAAACCGCCTCGACTGCAAATTCCCAAATCCCCAGGCCCCGTTTAGCGCATTTACCAGAGACCAGCCTCACCAAATGCGCATTTATAGGGGTGTTCAAATTTTGGATAAAACCGAAAAAACCGACCGAACCGGAATTTTCGGTTTTTTCGGTTCGGTTAATTCGGTTTTTCGGTCGGTTTCGGTTTAGGATTTAATATATTTCGGTTTTTCGGTTCGGTTTTCGGTTTTTAGAAAAAAAAACCGAACTAACCGAAAAACCGAAATATATTATATATATTATTTAAATAGGGCCCGACATATAACTTGCAGTTTGTTTTTTAATATGGCCCAATTATAATTATACTTGAGCCCAATAAAACATAATAATTATACTTCATTAAATAATAAAATATCAAAAATCAACTCCCAAAATGTCAAAGAAGACCAGACAAACGACGAGTCTAAACCTAAATTTCTGTCCAAATAAATTTTTCTTTCTTCTCAGTTCTCCATACCCGCAACAGCTACAACTCTTAGTTTGTTCTAGCCTTTCGAGGACGCGAATCGCGCTAAAAGATGGTCGATCTGCAACTTAATGTATTCTGCTATTTGCTCTAGCCTTTCGGAGACGGGAATCGTTTTTCTTTTAACTATAATTTTTGCTTAATGTAAGAATGATTAGATACCAATTTTATTTTTTAAAGGAATCATAGAATCGTTTGGTCATTGCAGTGATGTAAGATAGCATTATCTTTCATTTTTAGTTTAACTGTTTTTAGTAATCTTTGAACCAGCTGAATTTTTATTTCTATTTGTTTCAAATTTTTTGGGATCTTTGTGTTGTTATGTTCACTTGGATCTTTGTGTTATGTTCTCTTGGCCAAATGCTCACATGATGCTGATTTATCCAAAAATTGAACATCCCAATTTAACAGCAGTGTTTTTTTTTTTCCATAACTGTGTTAAATTTATTTGAATTTTTGTATTGTAGATGGCTGAAAGTGATGGAAAAATTATTGAAAGTGGAGGTTCGATTAGCAGCGCACCCGTTTCATCATCAACTATATGTGTATCACCGCTCACTTTATGGATAAAGACTGGATTTACCATAAGAAGATCCTAAATTTTTGTCCAGTGTTTAGTCATAAAGGCGATGATATGGCACATGAGGTTACTAAATGTTTGATGGAATGGAGTTTGGATAAAGTGTTCACTATCACGGTTGACAATGCTAGTTCAAATGACGTTACCGTGAAGGAAATGTCGAAGCAGCTAAGCAAATGGGAAACTAATTTGATGAACGGTCAACATCTTCATATGAGATGTGTGGCCCATATTATCAATCTCGTGGTTCAAGATGGTTTGAAAGAGATTGGTGATTCCGTGAAACGTGTTAGGCAAGTTGTGAAGTATATTAGACAATCTCCTGCAAGGCTTAAAAATTTTAAAGATTGTTGTGAAGTTGAAAAAATAAAAAGTAAAAGGAGTTTGTGTCTAGATGTTGTTACTCGATGGAATTCGACATATTTGATGTTGAAAACGGCACAAGAATTTGAGAAGGCTTTTCTTACCTATGCCGACCAAGACTCGGGATTAATGGATTATCTACTTGATCATGTTTGTGAAGATGGAAGAGTTGCAGGTTTATTAACAAGTGACGATTGGATAAATATAAGGCACATGGAGAAGTTTCTTGAATCCTTTTTCAATCTTACTCTAAGGGTATCCGGTTCATTGTATGTCACTTCTAATATCCACTTTCACGAAATTGGAGAGCTTGCTTGTCATTTGAATATATTAGCAGAAAGTGATGACTTCAATTTGAAAATGATGGCAAAGAGGATGAAAGCTAAATTTGACAAGTATTGGGGTGCTCCGGAGAAGATGAACAAGATGATTTTTATAGCTTGCGTGTTTGATCCTCGTTTCAAATTTGACTACGTTGCTTTTGTATTTGTGAAGATGTATGGTGAGCAGAAAGGGGAGAAAATGGCTGAAGAAGTGAAATTTTATATGAATTCATTGTTTGATGAATATAGAAAATCAAGTGGGAAAGTATTTGAGCCATCATCTAATTCATCTAGTTACTCATTGGATGTATCGAATGTGAATTCTGGAAGTACCCAAGGAACACGAATACAAGAAGAATACTTGAGGTATAAGGCTAAGAGTGGAAGAATTGATGCCAAAACAGAGTTAGATAAGTATCTTGGTGAAGAAACAGGGTCCGAAAATGAAAATTTTGATATTTTAGTTTGGTGGAAAGTTAACTCGCCTAGATTTCCTATTCTTGCTAATATGGCCCGTGATGTGTTAGCAATCCCTATTTCTACAGTGGCATCAGAAAGTGCATTTAGTACGGGTGGGCGTGTGCTTGATTCCTTTAGAAGTTCATTAACTCCTAGATTAGTTCAAACTCTTATTTGTCTTCAAGATTGGGTTCGGAAAGAATCTTCACCTATTAAAGTAGAGGAGGAGTTGGACAATCTTGAACAACTTGAATCTGGTAAGTAACTATGATTTCTATTTTTTTAGTGTAATTATTTATTCTTTATTGATTTTTGACAAATATTTTACATACTTTCTAGATTTGAACGGTAAAGATGGAAGAGTCTAATGGAAGAGATTGAAGATTATGGATTGTGGAGCGAAATTGTTGAGCACATATTTGAATCTATTTTGATGCAAATTTGAATCTGTTTGGTTGGATATTACATATTAGTTTGCTTTTATGCTAGTTTGTTTTGGTTGGTTATTAAATATTTGATTCTGTTTTTGGTTGGATATTTGCATCAGTATTATACCTTAATCTACTTTCTGCTGCAAGCTTCTTCATTCTGAAATGATTTGCAATCTTGTTTTCTGCTGGAAGTTATCGATTTTAATATTATTAGGCTTTATCTACATGGTCTCTGATGCTGCAAGGTTGTGAATGCTATTGTTATATCACAGCTCATAGACCATTTGTGGTATTAAACTATATATTTTTTTATTTAATTAAACTATATATTTCATATAGTTACAAACGTTTTCTATTTATTTTATCTTGCTTTCATTAGACAAATTATATATTTTCTTGATTGAATTACAGTCTCTAACCGGAAACACCGAACCGAAAACACCGAACCGAATTGTGAAAAACCGAACCGAACCAAATTAAAATGGTTCGGATATCGGATTAAGCATCTATAAAACCGAAAACCGAAAAACCGAACCGAAATTTTAGAAAACCGGACCGAACCGTCCAATGAACACCCCTACGCATTTACCATAAGTTTAATGTGCCATTCAAGCAAGCAAGATATTTTGATCACCACACATCTTTCATGCCCCGTCTCTCAATTTAATATTTTTTTCTTTAAAATCATCTCATTTATTCTATATATATATATATATATATATATATATATATAAAGTAGCAGATTTTTTACATTACAAAGTTCCTTATATACAATGCTCATTTTCTTAAATTGCAATTTCACCCTGCTAGCAGGCTTTATAAACAACTTTAACTTCAAGCTGCGAAAGCCAAAACCAAAGGATAACGTTATGAAAATGAGGAAACAGAAAACAAAGCAGTGGTTTTCGTATTCGAGAGAAACTCACAAATGCATTCTTCGAAGTCTTCAAAAGAAAAGACAAACAGAGAGAGAAAGAGCAATTAAAAGAGTTACATTTCTCAACGAAAATGCTCCTTGAAAAACTACTTTTCACAATCCATTCTACAATGTTTTCCAAAGTTTCCTTTTTCTTTGTTGATGAAGAAAAATGTAATGTGAATGAAAGAAGAACAATTGAATGAGGGTGACGAACGAATGCGCTTTTTTGTGAGAGTAGTGGGCCTGTGATCTGTTCACCACCAACTTTTCTTTGCATTGAAAGCACAAAGAATAAAAAAAAATGTCTGTCATAAATGTCTTGCGCAAAAGAAGAGCTGCAAAGAAAAACATTGAGTAGATAGATCATTCTAACTTACCATGGATTCGTTGCGTGGAGTACTCGGAAGCTGCATAAGCTTACGTCTGAGGTGGGGACAAACCTTCTTTGCTGCTGCTTCTGTGCTGCTCTTCATGTGCTATGGCATCAACTTTGACAGCTACACTACATGCTGGTAACTGAATATATATGTCCAGAGCTAATTTCTTGATTTTGCTCATAATTTCTGGATGGATACTTTTTTCTGCAATATAGAGCAAATAGACATATAGAAAAGAAGATCTAAGATTCGATATACCGTATAGTGTTTAAAGGCGCAAGGCAAGGCGAGGTGATGTCCTTTTGCCTCCCGTGCCTATTGGCGCACAGTTCAGTAATTAGCGCGCCTCGCCGTGAGGCAAGGAGGCCTAAGGTGCGCCCCATATATAGCTTAAAAAACGAAAAAGAAAAACAGATGAAATTGTTTATAAATTGGCCAAAATATAAATTAGACACCCCCAAAAACCCGAATAAGAGGCACACACCCAATCGCTTGTCATAAAAATAATATTTGAACCATAAAATGAACGTTTTAATGGGAGTTACAACAAACGGTGATGGGAACAGCAAAGGAGCAGGTTTTTCTACACACTGTCTCATTAATATTCTCCTTCCTAGTTTATGCTCTTTCGTATTTGAATGTACTAGTAGTTTGAATTTAGGTGCTCCTCGATTTTTTAGGCTACGCCTCAAATTCCGCCTCCATTTTGGGGCAAGGCGATCCCTTGTCGCCTTTTTCTGCCTCGCGTATTTAAATAAAATATTATAATACCGTTATTTTTTGTGATCACCACAGTATTGTTTGCTAGTGCTCCACGTGTGTAGAAAACGAAAGCTATTCAGGTGCATTCGTCGCCTCTTCCGTTGAGTCGAGATTTGTCCCCTTTGCATCATGGTAGGATAGTTACGAATCATGTGGAGCTTTTTCCCCGTTTTTTTCCCACAAATTAAGAGAACCCTATAAAAGTCAGTGGGATAATAACGTTAAAAAAGTCGGTGCCATGTAATATTACCGAAAAGGAACGCAAATTCTGCTTCACAATGTGAACGTCCTGAATCAAATTACCTAATGATGTACGTGAAGAAGTTAGAACTTTAGTGCTAACTTATAACGTGACTTAAATAATTACCTTGAGTTTTGCAGGCTTTTGATTACCGTAATGGGGGTTGGTTATTCCATGGAGCTTGACAATATCAGTAATGGATATCTTCTCCATTGTCCTGAAGCATCCCCTTCGTCCACCCTTTATACTTCCATTCACTTCATCGAGGATTGCATAAGAAACAAAATCAACCAAATCAAACCCTTAATATTTATTTTTTTTCTTTTCTTGATACATATCTCTCTCTCGTTTCGGGTTGCACGACTTTTTTGTTGGCGAGTCTACTGATGAGTTATGGCTATTTGAATTGCACCGGAGACCTCTGCAGAAGATACCAAATGGGCGCGTGCAAGATTCCCGTTAAAATGGACATTAATTGTGGCAGAATGACCAAATTGGTCCAAAATTGATAACATCGGTAACTAAATTAGTTCAGACAAAACATCTTAAACTAAATTGGTCCACATGTTAAACATTGGGGGACCCCTTCTTTATTAGTCTCCTCATGTTCCTCATTACTTCGCTTTGTTGAGCTTCATAACATATGTTTGAAACGAGCCCCCTCTATCAGTCTCCAACTCACACAACTGCTTTAAGATCAATTTTGCAACTCAGTACATTTCAATAGATCTTAGATGCCCCAGCCCCCAGATATCTACCAGATCAAGTGCCTCATTCAACAAACTTCGACGACTAAGCACGTCAACCGCATACATGCATAATGCTCGATATCCTAATTTAATTGTCGTTCTAACTTATCTTTAAAAAGATATAATGTTTCCTAAGTTAAAAGACACTATAGTGAATAGTGTCCTTCCCTGGACTCTTCTCCAGTTGTGACGCCAATGCCCTACGATCAGCTCCACTGCCTTCCTCGGCACTATCACTGATCGAACCTCTTAGAAAAGTTCAGTACTTTTCTCATTCACTAAGTACCTTTTATGCCATTATTCTCGCTAAGTCTTGTCGGAGATATGAACTTTACACCGTTGATCGATGCGATGTATACCAGGAAGTCCATAAATGTGACTTTTATGTTAGGTTTATGGTATGCAGAAATTCGTGATGGAAATTTGTGTGGATAAAGGCATGGATGATAAAGAATCTTGACTCATTCGAAGCTGAGTGCACTACAAGAAATTCGTTATCTACCAAGTGATGGGAAAAGAACAACAGAATCAGTTCTTCCCCACTTGCAAGAATCTGATATAGCAATATACTGATTAAATATTAAAGCACGAAACAAATCACACAAGAGACACTGAAATTTTAACGTGGAAAGTCTCTCAAATCAAGCGCAAAAACCACGGGTCTTTCCGATCACCAGAATAAGCTCAACTATGATCAAAAGCGTACACGGAGAGTTACAATCGAGTGCTAACACAAGCCCAAAAGCTTCAAACTTTAACATTAGATCCAAAACAGAAAAACACGATCGAACAACCAAATAAAGATCTGACTAGTGGATTTGAAGAACCACGACGGTGGACGAATCCGCAATGAATCGATCTCCGCTGCGCAGAACAGTGACGAGATTGCTTTTCTTCTTTCCCTCTCTTTCAAATTTGTTGATTTTCCTCTATCGTTTTCTCTCTTCCTTCAACTGCTAATGATTCCACGACTTAGAAACATAATAATCTTCGAATACATAATTAAAAAAGGTCCAATAAATGAAAAATTACTTTAAGTTAAGTCGTTGCCAGAACTACCGCCACCAAGAAAGTCATCACGGTGACATACATTTCAATTCACGGCTGCGGCTGCAACACAAGTCGTCGTGTTGTACACCAATTCACGGTTGCGGCTGATGCATGTAACTCTCTACCAAAACCCAACCAGTGTAGGAATTTGGATGAGTTTGCGGTACACAGAGCCCGCAATCTCGATGTGGACAAGGCTTCCTCCACGTTGTTAGAAGTATCTCAAGTGAAGGAAAGAATTTTTACCACTTGGTTACATATCGCCATCCGAAATCACTAATAATCTGTCTCATAACAAGTTGTTCGTGAAAGGATATGACAAGGCTTGAACGACCCATCGTTGTTGTTTTCGCAGCTAGGCTCAACCCCACGAGTGTCGACGAGTTTAAACGTAAGTACAATAGTTCAATAACCCTGAACAAGTAGGCGCCTTGGACATTACTGTTTTTCTTATGTTCGGTTATACAACGACTTTAATTTTGTTTCTTTGGTGGCGTGTTATGTTACTTTCACTCTTGACAAGATTTGTGCTAGGTCATATTTGCCTTTGTCCTTAAATTTCATCTACGGGCTTTCGAGTCTCATTAGCATTCGTATATATTTCCACACCATCGACGAAGTACTAAAATCAATGCTAGCTAATGTCATTACAGAATGCCAAGCGGACTGGGACTAGAAGATCGACGATATTCGTAAATATCTTGCCAGCTCTTTCAGTCTTGCAAGTATGTTCTGCTAGAAAAATACGATCGCCTTAACTCTAAACTAAATGCGTAGTATTATTACCAGCATAAAAATGCAGCTTACAAGAGAAAGAAAAGTAGGGAAAAAAAAAAAGAAAGATAATGTTTTATTTACTTTTGCATGTAACAATGATCTATTAGCTGATAGGATTGCTATCCCCAAAAATGTTAGAAATGAACTTGGCAAACTTCCACTCATCACCTACACAGCTCGAGTAACACCAAGGGACATCATGGCCACTCACATTCCTTGTTGGTCAAATATCTACGCATTAGAATCTGTGTTTTTTAATTACTCTATTGGTTTCAAGGTTTAGAATCCTCTATAAATATTTGTAATCATCAAGCAAGTGATATAATAAAAAAAAAGCAAATGCAGGAGCTGTAGCATTGCAATTCCTATACCATCGGTTCTGTTATTTCGAGTGTTCAATCTCCAACAAATTGGTATCAGAGCCTCGGTTGAAATCATTCACTCGAAAAAATGGCAGCAAACCAAATCACTACAATGTTTGCTTACACTACAAATCAAGTTCCCATCTTTGATGGTGAAAATTTCGATTATTGGCATAGTCAAATGGAAGCGCTGTTCATATCACAAGATCTATGGGAGGTCGTTGAACAAGAGTACGCTGAGCCACCACCTCAAGAAGAAGGAGAAGAGGCTGCAGAACCTGAGTGGACCGATGCTCAACAAAAGGAGTACCACAAAAATCGGAAAAAAGATGCAAGTGCTCTAAGGTTCATTCAACAAGGATTAAGCCGAACGATTTATCCCAGAATACACGGCATCAAAAGGTCCAGAGAAGCGTGAAATATTCTTAAAGAAGGTTTTCAAGGAAATGAGAAGGTGACGTCTATCAAGCTCCAATATCTTTGGAGAGAATTTGACAACTTGGCGAAGAAAGACAACGAAACTATGCAAGTCTATCTTACACGAGTTGCTGAAATCACCAATCAAATTCGAAGCCTTGGAGACACCATTGAAGAGAAGAAAATCGTTCAAAAGGTTCTGAGAAGTCTTCCCTCAAAATACGACTATATTGTTGCCGCAATAGAAGAATCTAAGGACTTGACCAAGTTCACTTTTCGTGAATTAACAAGCTCACTACAAGTCCATGAAGAACGGTTAAGTAGGTCCTCAAACCAGCCTCTCGAGCAAGCATTCGACTCCAAAGTAAATGTAGCTGGAAACAAAAACAATTCCGGGAATAAAAAAGGAAGAGGTGGTTCATCAAATAAAAGAGGAAGAGGACGCGGCCATTCAAACCAACCAAGGCCGAATGAGGGAAACTCATACCAACAAGAAGGTTCGAACAGCAGCTGCCGAATTTGTAAAAGGACAAATCACGACACCAAAGATTGCCGTTACAAGTGCAAGAAGTGCCGAAATGCCAGCCATTCTTAGCGGGACTGCTGGTATCAACAGAAACCGGAGAAAGACGAAGCAAACTTCAGCAAAGATGCAGGAGAGCAACTATTCTCTTGCATGTCGGTTCAGCAGCAAACGCCTAATACATGGTATTTGGACAGCGGATGTAGCAGTCATATGACGGGAAACAGAAATCTGTTCGTGGACCTGGATCATGGCTTCTCGTCGGAAGTGAAACTGGGAGACGGAAAACTTCACAAGGCTGAAGGAAAGGGAACAATAGTTGTTCAAACAAAAGGAGGTAACAAAAAGCTGATCCAAGGAGTTCTTTACGTGCCTAATCTCACGAGTAACCTTCTTAGTGTGGGACAATTATTGGAGAAGGGATATTCTGTATTTTTTGATGATAGCAAATGCAGAATTATCGAAAAGAAAAGTAATATCACCATCGCTTCTGTCCCGATGAGTTCAAACAAGGTGTTCCCAATGATCATCCCCCTTCAAGAGAAAGTGGCGTTCAAGGGAGAAAGCCTCGATCAATCACAACTTTGGCATTTGAGATACGGACATCTCAATAGTAAAGGGTTGCAGCTGCTCAACCAAAAGAATTTGGTGATTGGCCTACCAAACATTGAACCAAGAGCAGAAATGTGTGAAGGATGTGTGTACGGGAAAATGCATCGTCTCCCTTTCCCAAAGACGACATGGAGAGCAAAAGAGCCATTGGAACTGATCCATGCGGACATCTGGGGTCCGACAAGATCTACTTCTCTCGGTAACAAAAGATACTTTATTCTGTTCGTTGATGATTTCACAAGAATGATGTGGGTTTATTTTCTAACCGAAAAATCCGAGGCATTTGCTGTTTTTTTAAAATTCAAGACCCTTGTTGAAAAACAAAGTCGCTGCGAAATTCAGACTCTCCGAACAGATCGAGGAGGCGAGTTCATTTATAAACCATTCATGGAATATTGCAATCAAAACGGAATTCATAGGCAGCTCACTGTTAGTAGAAGTCCGCAACAGAATGGAGTCGCCGAGAGGAAGAATCGCACAATAGCCGAAATGTCCAGAAGTATGATGATCGGCAAAGATTTACCCAAGAATTTTTGGGCTGAGGCAGTTCATACTTCAGTGTATATTTTGAACAGATGTCCGACAAAAGCGGTTCGAAACAAAACACCATTCGAAGCTTGGTACAAGAGGAAACCTGTTGTGGATCATCTGAAGATTTTCGGCAGCATAGCCTAATCACACATCTCAGCACCAAACAGAGACAAGCTTGATCGAAAAGGTGAAAAACTTATATTTATTGGTTATAGCGATGAATCAAAAGGCTATCGGCTTTATAATCCTGTAACAAGCAAGCTTGTTATTTCGAGAGATGTAATTTTTGACGAGATGGCCTCTTGGAGCTGGGAAGAAAAACCATCGCAGCAATTCAGACCTAATGAATCTTCCGACTCATCTGGTGCCGAAGAGGAAACCACAGAAGAAACTCTACCTCAAAGTCCAGGACCTTCTTTAAATTCCGGAAGTGCAAATTCTGAGTCGCCGGTAAGAAAGACTCGTTCCTTACGAAATATTTATGAAAACTGCGAAGTTGCCTTCTCTGCCATAGAGCCAAGCAGTTTTGAAGCAGCAGCAAAAGAAGCAGTGTGGATTAAAGCCATGAAGGACGAAATAGCCATGATTGAAAAAAACAAAACGTGGAAAATGGTGGATCGTCCAGCGCACAAGGATGTAATAGGTCTGAAATGGATCTTCAAAACATAAAGCTCGACTAGTGGCAAAGGGATTCGCTCAACAACCAGGTGTGGATTTCAACGAAACTTTTGCTCCGGTTGTTCGAATGGAAACTATCCGGCTCGTGCTTGCTGTTGCCGCACAATTAGAGCTCCAAGTATTCCAGATGGACGTCAAATCATCATTTCTTAACGGAGAGCTCGACGAAGAAATTTATGTTCAGCAACCGCACGGTTTTGAAGCGGAAGGAGAAGAGAATAAAGTATACCGACTTAAAAAGGCGCTATACGGTTTGAAGCAGGCTCCAAGAGCTTGGAACAAAAAAATTGATGGTTTTTTCGATGCAATGGATTCTCTCAAAGCTCTAATGATCATTCGCTGTATGTGAAGAAAGACGGTAAGAACTTTCTTATTGTATGCATATATGTTGACGATCTGATCTATCTAGGAACCAAAAAGGAGGAGGTCGAAGCCTTCAAACAAAGCATGATGAACGAATTTGAGATGACAGACTTGGGGGCGATGAAATATTTTCTCGGGATTCAGGTAAAACAATCGAAAGGTAAAGTGTTTATATCACAAGAGAAGTACATTGAAGACCTTCTCAAGAAATTTCGAATGGAAAAATGCAAACCTGTTTCAACTCCTATGGCTGTTAATGATAAGCTGCATAAGACCGATGGAGCCGAGAAAGCAGATATGAAACTGTTTCGAAGTCTTGTTGGCTCGCTGATCTATCTCACCAACACAAGGCCAGACATTTTGCATGCCGTGAGTCTTATCTCCAGATTCATGAACGAGCCGAGTCAGCTACATTTCTCTGCAGCTAAAAGAGTTCTACGCTACCTTCAAGGAAGCAAAAGTCTCGGGATCAGGTATGAAAAAGGGAGTACGAGCGATCTGATCGGATTCACAGACATTGATTGGGCTGGATCGTTGGATGATCGCAAGAGTACGTCCGGATATTTATTTTGCTTGGGCTCAAATATAGTCACTTGGAGTTCGAAAAAGGAAAAGACGGTCGCACTCTCAACTGCTGAAGCTGAATACATCGCAGCCACAGACGCTACTTGCGAGGCGATTTGGTTACGAAGGCTTCTGGCAGATTTACAACAATTTCAGTATCAACCAACGATAATTTATTGTGACAATATGTCAACAATAGCCATGACCAAGAATCCCGTCTTCCATTCCCGAGCTAAGCACATCGAGATGAGGCATCATTTCGTACGAGACATGGTTAGCAAAGGAGAGATTTGCCTTGAGTTCATCAGCACCCATGAACAAGCTGCGGACTTTCTTACCAAAGCTATTTCGACAGAGAAATTTCAGAAAATCAAAGGCGAGTTGAAGATTGCAAATTCAGAGGGAGTGTTAGAAATGAACTTGGCAAACTTCCACTCATCACCTACACAGCTCGAGTAATACCAAGGGACATCATGGCCACTCACATTCCTTGTTGGTCAAATATCTACGCATTAGAATCTGTGTTTTTTAATTGCTCTATTGGTTTCAAGGTTTAGAATCCTCTATAAATATTTGTAATCATCAAGCAAGTGATATAATAAAAAAAAAGCAAATGCAGGAGCTGTAGCACTGCAATTCCTATACCTTCGGTTCTATTATTTCGAGTGTTCAATCTCCAACAAAAAAGGCTTGGCAAGTTTTTCATCAATCTCTTTGCATGTAATGAATGATCTATTTGCTCGTCGCGTCGAGGAAATAAAAAATACGAACAAACAAGACGCGACGAAAGAAGCGTTACAATCGAAAACCATGACAAACAACGTAACAACCTTCAGAGGTTGTCGAAGGCCATTTTGGCAGAGGCGGAAGAGTCCGTGGAAGAGGTCGGATCAGAACTGATGATGAGATCAGAGAGGAGAAATTGCAGACTAAAATACAGCGGAGAGAAATTGAAGCTCGAGCTCATCGAGTAAATGAGCTCACTAGCCAAGCTCGAGCTCCGCATTTTCTTCAAGCTAAAGATCGAGACTAGAAAAGGAGTCGAGCTCGACCCGACCTGACCCCATTTATTTGAGCTCAAGCTCGTCGAGTTTTCTTGTTTCGACCTCGAGCTCAAGCTTTATGCAATAATAATAATAATAATAATAATAATAATAATAATAATAATAATAATAATAATAATAATCATCATCACCATGAGCGGCGATTACTCATGAGCGAGTTCAATCTCGAGTTCGACAGCCATGAGCTCGAGCTCGACTGTTAGGAGCTCGATTCGAGCTTTTGTCGAGCGACTCAACTCCTCTTACACCCCTATGATTAATCATTAGCTAAATAAGTAGCCAAAAATCATATATGCCTTAATCCACCGAGAGACCCAACCTATGTAATGAGATTGTTACGAGTAGTATTCAAATTCATTAATCAAATAATGCATCAACATTTCGAATATTATTATTATTATTTTCACTGCATTATTAATCTTTCAATGAGTTAGCAACTTCAATTTTGCTCGATTAAATAAGTTGCAGAAACAAATGTCCCAAATATGATAAAAGGGAACAGATTCTGAGCCTTTACTTACATAAATCTATCCCTCAGTACAATAACTCATTCTTGGAAATTCCATTACTTCAACTGCCAGATATTATAGCATATTGGTAAGATTTCTATCTATCCCACATAGGATGATTCTCTCACCTAATATACTCAAGAGGTAACTTCACATATCATCAGTTAGTTTTAGGATGAAGCACTCGATTTCTTAATACATATCAATGGAAGCATATATCAACATGATATTCAAGAAAATTCCGAAACATATAGAAAGAGGCAATTGAAAAGCATTCAGCTACGGACCTTAACAATAGAAAGAGGCTGTTGCAGACACTGTCGTGAAGTCGGCCGTCTCTCGGGATCGAAATCTACTATAGAACGACCCTGAAAAAAATTTAGTACTATATATATGTATATTGTGCGTGATTATTTTTATTTAATAAATTAGAAAAATTTGTGAGCAAATGATCTTGTTATTTACTTGTTGGGCTTAATAAAAATAGAATAAAAATCTTACTGAATTGAAAAAGAATGGACCCAACATATAAACCCGAAATATACGATGTCTAGTCGAATTAGTTGAGTATTTGTTATATGTCCGTTCATTTCAATTAACGATGTTTCAGTCAATTGAACAAGAATACGGGGATGATTTGTATATCTGAGTATGCTCATTTTCATATAATCTTAAAGACAATTATTAAACTATATAAAATTGAAAAATGATACACTTTCTTCATACTTAACCTTTTAGGTGAAGTGGTCATTCAACATTGTAGCAGAGCTCATAGACCAAAAGAGGTTTTGAGTACAAATATCCACGATCATCCATTTAAGAAAATTACATACTTAGATACGAAAGAAATCAGCCTAAACGTTAGGGTGCGTGTTGAAAATAAAGTATATAAAATTAAAAACGATACACTCCCTTCAAACTTAAGCTTTTAGATGAAACGGTCATTCAACACATCCAATTTTTTGAATCAAGTAAATAGTGTGGTGATTAGCTTTATCAGAATAGCGCTCATGTTAAAAAATTACTTTCTCGCAACACATCACGTTTTCATCGATATAAATGTTATGATTAAATAAACTTAACTTCTCAGTGTAACTATAATTACGATGTAGACATACAAAATAATCAATCTTTATTATTTATTGCTGCAAAAATACATAAATCCTACATAATAATTGGTTAAAAATGATATTTATCCTGAGACAAATTCCATTCCACTATCAATGACGCATTTTCACCATCTCTATTATAGTGATGTGCTTGAAATAATTTATGAAGCTAAGTCTGATTTTCCTGCTGAAAAATCGAGATAATATATATTAGAATCAATTCTTTTGTTTGAGTTTACATTCAATCTTCATTTGGTAACGATGCTATCATACAAAGATGTAAAAAATGCGAAGACTCGAAATGGAACAATTGTAATTTGTAAGGAAATTTCTTGCGATGTATTATTTCGTTATTTGTTTTGCCTACCCCTGCATAGTTTCCTAATTCCACCCCTGCTATAGTGCGATGAAATCATCACCATTCAATCTCAGTCCCATCGTAGTTAGGAATATCTGACTAATTTGGACATCGAATGGGTCATAATTATTATTTTTATTTAATAAGTGCTGAGTTATTGATTATTTATTTACATCTAAATAAAATTAAGGGTGAGGCGTGGATTCCAACACAACTCTCTTTACCGTTCTCTCTTTAGTTTTGGCTATCATTTTTCACCCACTCTTCCAGTTTTTAATAATCAATTCACATAAACCTAGAGGTGTTTCAAGGAAAAGGTCAACTGACTGGATCGTCTAGATAGAGGTCATGAGTTTGAATTAATTTAGAATCCTTAACTAATGTAGTCTGTACGGAATTAAGATGAGCCACATACTTAACTAATGGAGATTAGTTTCGCTAGAATCCTTAACTAATGGGGATTAGTTTCGCAGGAAGCCGCTATCTTCTCATAGGCGTCAGTGAGGTTCAGATTCGCTTCAGACGTAATAGATAAGTCAAGTGGTCGTCGGGTCATCACATCTTTCAATAGGGGTCATGGGCTTGAATTCACTTGGACTCCTTAACTATTTCAGTATGTGTGGACTAGGGATATGATTGTCAATGGGGTGGGAAATCCTCGATTTTTAATTCCTGCGGGGTGGGGATGAGGCGACATCTTGCCCCTTTGACAGGGACGGGGCCTATAGACCCCGCCCCATTCCCCGATACTATTATAATATAAATAATATTTACATAATATCTATTATATCCAATTTATATTATTATAATATAAATAATACTTTATATAATATAAATAATATCTCCAATTTATATATTATAATATAAATAATATATTTATAAAAAAAAATCGCAGGGCGGGGATCCCCACGGGAACGGGGACGGGGAATACATCCCTAACTGGGGACGAGACACATAGGCCATATGAATTAGTCTTGTGAAAGTCGGGATCATCACATATCCGACAATAAGGTTTGGATTCACTGAAGACTTGAACTTAGTCGGAATACGAAGACTATGTGATATTGTATGGAAAAATAACTCCTCACCAAAAAAAAAAAAAAAGGTAGGCTTGGAGGCAATTCGGAGCTCATGCCGGGGGTTATGCCCCTCGGGCCACATAGTGTTGTGGGAAACAAGCCAATTCTTCCCCATTTACATAGAGGGAGTGATAATCATTCATATGTTTCAATGTTTCTAAACTTTCTCAAAAAAAGTAGATCACATGTTATTTTTGAAATTCATGTTACTCATTTATGTTGCAAGAGAAACTTCAAGAAATATTGTTAAAAATTACCAATGGACCATTAATTACCAAAATCTAAACCTAAACTTACATGCCAACAATATCCAACAAGGAAAATGAAAACTGACATAATATATAATTAAAAATAGTAAAAACAAAAATAATCAGCATTCGATTTGCATCATGACCAATGACGAAAACCTTAATGCACTAAAAGAATTCATAAAGATTTATGTTTCTTGCGCATCTATGATAAGATATATATATATATATATATATTACATATATAGACAATAATATCAAAATTTTATGTTTCCTTAATGCGCATTAACGAAAAGCTACGCCCGCACTGATGAATTTGCTAGCCGTATGTTAGCGCTAAACTACTTCACAAAAGACAAAATCACTATTACGCGCCGTGTGGAAAATGGTTCGACTCATCTTTCTATTTTATGTTCTCATCTTGTGTTCCACTTGTGCACTTATTTAATTATGGAGTGGATGAAATTATGAGATGGACAAATGTTAGCAGTTAATTGATGAAACATGTGAGGAGAACAACAAATGGACACAAAAAATCTCATACCTAAAAAAGTTCCGGTCAAAGGCCGACATCAAACAAATGTTCTCCTTTACTCTCTCTCTCTCTCTCATATATATAATTTAGCGCATTACATGGTTGAAAACAAGAAAAAGCGCAGTCTCCTACAAGAATAAGCGTTTGAAAAAATTGGATAGGATACCAAACTTATTATCGACAAAACATAGATATGTTCTTAAGTGCATTTGTCTGATGAAACCTAACTAGCAGCAGGACTGAGGAAAAAGTAGTCAAGAAGAAGAAATCTCCATCGAAGAAACAGCATGCATGCCACCTCGTCGTCGTCTGAACAATATTAGTTATTCGTTAATTGATTAGTCGTCATGTTTGAAAGATCGAAATTACACATACTCAAATGGCTATATACAAATCGTAAGATCGAAGAACGAAGGACAAATCATGGGCAAAAGCCAGGAAAGATCTCAGCGTCTGGAGAGAAGAACACTACCAGAAGGAACTTTATGAATAACATGAAACATGTTTTGATATTTTTCCTTAATATTGATATTCTTTTTCAGCACTATACTCTCCATTATCAATAGCTCTCTCTCTCTCCAGAACTACACCTAAAATACATAGGGAAGTAAGTTGCGCGGTGAATTTGCAGAGTTGATGTTGCGCGGTGGCCTTTCTGTTCTTTGCATGCAGAAATTCTATATAATTAATAATGTGAAAGCATATATCTTTACTACATCTACGTGCGAATGGCGCGGTATCCTTCAAGTACTCGGTCTCTCCCTTCTTAATATAATTGTAAATAAAATATTTTTATTTGTGGTATTCTGACCTTTTACTGGTTTTTATTCTATATTCATCTGTAAAAAGCTACTCAAATTATAGGCATATAGCTTCTCCGCTTGTGATATATTTAAGTAGTGAAGGACGTGGCTTAATTTACAGTTAACAGCACACAAAAATAATAATAAAAAAAGCCCTTCCCCCTCATTGAATAACAAGGACAACATACATCAGTAAACTCGTACAACAACTTCAGAATCAACTCAGAAAGCTGATATTAAGGTTATACATTTCTGTTTCATTAACATTTTCCTTTTCTTATATTGATAACGATGACGTAACTTTTCCCCTTCTTTGCTCTCTCTTATGTATTCTCATTTAATTTTCCCACCCCCATATGATCACCACAGTCCCTTGCTGCCTCTTCGGTTGAATTTCTTTTGATAAATATTTGTGGTCTTCTAACAATAAGATTAGGGTATTTGTTAATGAAGGTATTACATTTTGTTTTCAGTCCCGTTTGCTAATTATGTAGTACTTAGATAATAGCTGGCAACTAACTCATTGGAAAAATAAACAGTCTTAATCAATTAAATTAAGAGCAGTTGTGGAATGCTATATTCGATTGATTGGTCTGCCAAAACTCCACTCTTTGACACATAAAATAGTCGCCTAACCAATAACTGTTTCAAAGAAAGAAAAAAAAACAGCTTTTTCATTACAAGCTAGAGCTAAGATATCGAATGATCTGACTTAGGTTGCAATTTTTAGAATTTTATATGGGAGTATAAGTGAGCTCATACATTTACGGCATTGTAGATTCGCCATTAGATGATGCTTTTTGATTTTGGCTCCCTACTTTAATTTACAGAAGAAAATGGTATTCTACTCACGTTAGTCAATGTTTAAAATCTTGTCTTGTCCAAAAGTAACTTCGCTACTCCCGATAGAAATGGTGGATATTCTCACTTCCAATTTTCTTTACGCTTTCCGTTACAGCATTCTGTAACTTGACGTTTACATATTACCTATATCATCAGGCAACACTATTAGGAAAAATAATTCAACATTAACTAGCGACTTTTCCATCCATATTTGCTTTGCGAGCTTCCTATCCATATTTTCAGTTTAATAACTTATGCTCTCGTGCTTCTCTAACTCCTCATGTTAAAGTTCTAGCTGCACTTATCTGGATTATTTTCCTTTATTTAGGTAAGAAGTTACTGCTACATCCGAGGTTTTGGTCAGATTAAATAAGGTACACGACTGAGTAAATACTCTTGTACATGTTATATATTTTAAATATTTGCTACCATGTGGATTACATAATTTACTTTATTCAGCATAAACAATGGAGACTTTCCCATATTCATGAAAAAGAAAGCACATAAACGTTCAACAAAGGATAGAAGAAAGAAATCATTTACGCACTCGGAGAAGAAAATCGGGAAACAGTTCAAATGATCAAAAGCAATATTCAATACTTCCAAATATTGAACCCGAATTGTTACCTCCTACGACTAAATGCTCCTATTGTAGTGCTATTCGGGTATATTTAGAGCCACCGTCATTTTGTTGTTCGTCGGGACAAGTATGGTTGCTTGAAACAGAAATGCCTCATCAATTAGTGAGCTTATACTTAGGAGATACAGAGTTATGCAAGCATATACGTGAATTTATACGTTGCTATAATAACATGTTTGCATTCACTTCAATGGGGGTGCACTATGATAAAACATGTTGGAAATTATTCTGTTGTGTTCAACTGATGATGAAGACTGAAGATTCGAGAGACAAAGACAACCGAAGCTTCAATTATAATTGAACACTAAGGGGGAGATTGTTGGAAGTATTTTATAGTGTTAAAAAATCAAGTTATCTTTGTCTAGGGACTTAATTGTAATATATGTATAGTTAGGGACTAGAATGCAAATATACCAATATTGATTGGTATATATAGGGCAAGTGTGTGTAAAATACATAACAACTTGAGTTTAGCTTTCTCTCACTAGAAACACTCTCTCTAATCACTATCTAAGTTAGGGTTAATTGTAGAGAGAGAAAGAGGATATTTGTAGAGAAAGTTTGTGATTAATGAAGATTTGATTGATTTAATCCTTAAGCTTCCGCTCGCATTATCATCGAGGTAAATCTATCGAATCTATGCTCGAGTTCATATGCTGGATGTTAAAAACGGACCTAACAATTGGTATCAGAGCCAAAATCTTTGTTGAATTGATCGATTTGTGTTGCTGAAATTTTTTTCGTATGATGTTCTTCACGCAAAAAAAAAAGAAGCATTTTTCGGATGCTACAGTGATTTGAGCTGAAATGATGATTGATCTGTGATTTTTGCTTGATGCTGAACGAAAACTACTTGCGAATCATTTGATATATGTTAATTGCGATTATCTTCGATTAATTGAGCTTAATTTTCAAATCTACGATCGAAACTATTTTTCTCATCTTCAAACTGTTCTTGCAAAATACTCGAAAATTCTATATCTTTTGCTCTTAAATGTGTTAATCGAGTGTTCTTATATGATTACCCAGAATATTTCGATCAATTATCAATGTTTAAAGTGTTAATTTGAATGTTATTTGAAGATCCCGCAACTGATATTCACGTTTTCGCACCATTCATAGATTTTCGTATCAAGCTTTATTTTCGAATCACCCTATTTTCGTATCAGTTTTCACGTTGACCAAGTTTTCGTATCTCACACATTCACTTATTTTTCGCATTGACTTTCTTTTTTTTCGTATACTGTAGCTTACGAAAAAGTTTGTTTTCGTACGAAATCCTCCTTGATACGAAAAACTTCTGACTTTCGTTCGAAAAACGTTTGTGTACGAAAACTATTATCCGCGTACGAAAAAATAGTAAAATAAAAAGTTTTCTCAATACGAAAATTATTTTTCCGTTAGTACGAAAAAGATATCGTTACGAAAACTTCATATACGAAAACTTTTGCATTTCATACGAAAAATATTCTCTCATACGAAAAAGAATTCATACGAAAAACTTCTAAGTTTTGACTTTCGTACGAAAAGATTCCATCCGAAAAACATTTGTTTGTACGAAAAAGATATCAATACGAAAACCTTTGATTTTCATACGAAAAATATTTTTTCTCGTACGAAAAAGTTTGAATACGAAAACTATTTCTCTCGTACGAAAAAGGTTTTCCATACGAAAAACTTTGGATACGAAAAATAGAAGTTTTTCGCACCTACTCCATCCGAAAAAGTTTTTCGCACATACTATTCATTCGAAAAAATCGTTTGGTACGAAAAACTTTTTATATACGAAAATTAATCTTTTTCTCATACGAAAAAGTCTCCGTACGAAAAACAATTTTTGGTTCCATACGAAAAACATGTCAAAGTTTTCGAACGCTACAGTGACTAAGAAAACATTTATCATACGAAAACCTATACGAAAACTTGCACAAATGGGAAAAAGATTTTCGATACCGCAAAGCTTTCGATAGTTTTAGGTAGAAAAAAAGTCCTAAAATTTTAAATTTTTAGCTACGAGATTTTTTGCGTACCTGCTTCAAAAAGGTTCCCGGTTCATTCGAAAAATTTTGGGTAACAAAATGTTTTTTGGACTGGTAAAATTTTTCGGTACAAAAATTATTCTCGGTATAAGTTTTTTTTCTTTTCTAATCATTTCAAAAGTTTTTTTGATACCTAAACTTCTGAAAACTTAATCCTTCGAAAATCTATTCGAACACATTGATCCAAAATTTAATATCAATTCAAAAACACGATAACGATCAAAAACATCCAACCCAGAAAGTAAATATGGAAGCCAACTACTTGTTAAAAATCAAAGAATTAGAAGCTAGGCTAGAAAATAATTACAACTGCTTAGTTAAGAGTCTAGAAGAAAAATCTATTCTTAAAAATAAACTAACAATAGAACAAGAAAGGCTGACGAGCTTAAAGACAAGGGTCGCACAACAAGAATCAACTATAAGCGAACTTACAAAAGAATTATCTACATGTAGGGACGAAAAAGTAAATAGTGCAGCCCAAAACAAAAGTCTCATTGAACAAAGAAATCAATTATATTCAAAAATTATAGAATTAGAAGATGTTCTAGCTAAACGAGGACAAACTGAGCAACGCCAAATAAAAGAAACTATATTGTCTCTAAATAAGTCGACTCAAACAATTGAGTCCGTGCCAAACAAAGAACATTCTATACAATCAACAAAACCAAACTCTAAAGATTGTGATATTCTAGAAAATGAACGCAAAATTGCTGAATTACATTCTCTTCTGGAATCAGAACGTAAAGAGTTTCGAGCAAAAATGGATAAGCTTTTAAAGGAGAATTCATTTCTCAAATATTCCTTAGAAAATGGCACAACTACAACCATTCATCCTGTAAAACCTGAACCTTTAAACGATATATATTCTAAACAGGATCAGAAAACTCAAATGACTAAACCTATAAAGCAGGAAAGAATAGAGCAAGACAATTCATTTTCTATTATAATAAACAAAATTGTTCCTAACTCTATTCTTCCTCCAAAAATTTCTAAAGTCATTCCAAAGATAAAGCAAGAAGCTACTAAAGCTAAAACAGACAATAAATACACATTCTCTATTAAAACTGAAACGTCCAAAAGTAATAATTGTCTTAACAAAAGTAGCTCATCTAGTACACATTACAAAGTGAATGATGTGAGTCTAGAAGGTAGGAAATACGACACTTCTATACTTAATGCTATTGATTCTATAAGCTCGTATTCCTCTCTCAAGTACCCGGTCAAAGTCAAATCCGAATTGCATCTTAAGCGACTGGCGAAAGAGAAAATTTTCTCTTCTACAAAAAGACACACATTCACCGATGCTGAAAAGTTAAATTTCAAAAAGGTACAACAAATTTGGAAACCTAAGCTACAAATGGAAATAAGTAGTCCTCGACAAATGTGGATTCCTATGACTGCTTTATGTGATAATTTTGCTTCCAAATTTGAACCTTATATGCATAATTGTTTCACTGCTAACCAGGGAGGACCCGTCCAAAAATGGGTACCAAAGTCCCGATAATTTGTTTTGCAGTTTCCCGATCATACATGATAAATAGACGACGATTGCTCCACATGTATGGTCGGTATGCGATGATGAGCAGTCGCACAAGACCCCGACACGTGTGGTATTCGGTTTGCTCCACACACGTGATCGGTTTGTGACGTGAGCAAACACACCAAATCAAGACTATTCCAAAGCTCTTGATTTGACATTGTTTTTAGTTTTATTTTTCTGTTAAAAAAAAAGGGGCCATAAAAAAAAAAGAGGCCATAAAAAAAAAAAAAGGGGGAGAAAAAGAAAAATAAGGCCATTAAAAAAAAAAAAAAAAAAAGGAAGAAAAATAAGGCCATAAAAAAAAAAAAAAAAAAAAAAGGGGAGTGGATAGAAAAGGTGCAAGAATTTCAAAAGAGCATATTACCATAGTTTATTGTAAAAAGCGCATACGTTTTAAGGGGAGTGATACTCATAAGCGCATACTTAAAAGGCGCACATTTTAAAGGGGGAGTGATACTTCATTTACTAAAGGCGCTTGACCTGAAAGAAAGTAATATGCAAATTTCTACAAGAAAGCACATGTTTAGGGGGAGCAAGAGCATCATATTTGAAATAGCACATCTATTTAGGGGGAGCAAGGGCATCATATTAGAAATAGCGCAACTATTTGGGGGGAGTGTTACAATAAAAAGGCGCTAGAGCTTAAGGGAAGAATGCCCAGAATACAAACTTCATGCTTTTAAGAGGGAGTGCTACCTAAATGTCAATAAAACGCATGGACACAAAAGAGTTGTTCACATACCTGTTCCAAAGGATTAGTAGACCCAACTGATCCTAACCCAGGAACAAACCCCGAGTGTATGTGAGGGTATTGAGCGTATCACGATGACATCCTTACAACTCAACCACAAACTATCCGGGCCATAACCATATAGGTACAGGACTGATTTATCAGATCCCGGGTAGAAGACGCTACATCTGGTCCAAAGGCGCATGCACGACCCTTCCTAGCTACTCATTTGTCTCCCAAAAGACATATGTTTCAATATCTCACGGGGAACCTCATATGCTATCACCGTTTCATTTGGAAACGGGAGATATTGAACTAAGTGGTCCACAGCCCCATACCACGAGTTTCTTGAACACGTAAATGTCTAGTGTGTCCTCATCGCCTAAATGTTTTCCACTTTTTTAGGACACATACATTCTTTTACACACATATTGCTGGTCTACGTGACCATGCCAGAACGTCTGTAGACGCATCATTCAATGATGTGCTTCTATGATCAGAAGGAAATCCTGCCGTTGCAACATCAAAACAACAACGGTAGCAGGCCATCTTCTGGAGCACGACTCTAGAATGATGTCAACGGGTTGCCTATGTGGCCCCGTAGTCCCTTCAAATGCAAGTCTGTGTGACTTTGCATCAACGACCAAGAGTGACATCTAAGGATGTTTCACGATGATCGGTCGTCTGTCCCGTTTTTCAGGTACTTCATCCGGAGTTCACCGCCAACACGTTCAGCGTACACAGGATCACCTTGATCACACAGCATGACGATACAAATGAATCGCCATGAGGGGGAGAAGTATATCAAGGAGGCCGAGCATGTGAACTCATTAAAGAAGCCAAGCTTTCAATGCACGTGCTGAACCACAACAAACAAGACCTCTCTCCATGGTTCGAGCATACACGACAAGTCAATGCTGATGATCCGCGCGACTCTGATATATGCAAGAAGGTGACGAATATTCAAGTTGCAAAGAAGAAAATGAGGGTGCATGTAAATAGGGGGAGACTGAAGATTCTCCAGACGCTCTCAGATATTTCTTCAAACAGCAACAAAGACCGTGTCAAATTCAAAGTTGAGCACGAAGGGGGAGATTGTTGGAAATTATTCTGTTGTGTTCAACTGATGATGAAGACTGAAGATTCGAGAGACAAAGACAACCGAAGCTTCAATTATAATTGAACACTAAGGGGGAGATTTTGGAAGTATTTTATAGTGTTAAAAAATCAAGTTATCTTTGTCTAGGGACTTAATTATAATATATGTATAGTTAGGGACTAGAATGCAAATATACCAATATTGATTGGTATATATAGGGCAAGTGTGTGTAAAATACACAACAACTTGAGTTTAGCTTTCTCTCACTAGAAACACTCTCTCTAATCACTATCTAAGCTAGGGTTAATTGTAGAGAGAGAAAGAGGATATTTGTAGAGAAAGTTTGTGATTAATGAAGATTTGATTGATTTAATCCTTAAGCTTCCGCTCGCATTATCATCGAGGTAAATCTATCGAATCTATGCTCGAGTTCATATGTTGGATGTTAAAAACGGACCTAACAAAACATTAGCGAAACGAAATAACGGTATATACACTTTTCGAGTACAAGGACAATTATACCATTTCATAAATCAGTTATTGCCAAACAATAACAACAATTTAAGAAACCTTCAGCTATACTTTTTTGATATCAACAACGAAATATCAAATCGCTTATCAGCTAACTCAAGCTTCAAAAAAGAAGCTACTGAATCATTTACTAACGTTATGAGAATGAATCCATATGCAAATTTCTTCCGAAACTTAATCGACATAGAGAATCTAGATTTGTTTAAAATTGCTTTGCATACAGATCCTTTGATTGATCAACGTGTTTATAACAAACCAACTGCGTCAGAAGTTGCGGGAATATGGTTACAATCAGAAAGTGAAAACAATAATGTTACTCCACATATTCAAGTTTACCCTATAAATAATCAGCCTCAAATTATCAAATATTATTACGGTTGTTATGATCCTTTACAATATCCTCTAATGTTTCCTAATGGAGAACCCGAATGGCATCGGAACATCTCACGAATAAATCCTCTCCCGCCGGATGACAAAAACATTAATTTCAATATAACAAATTACAGAAACGCCAACGATTATTTATTGGCCGAATCTGAAGGTTGGTTCACTTAATACTTACCAAATTTAGTTTCCTTGTTTAGAGATATACACACTAACTGGAAACACTGATATAGATTCAGGAACTCGGATGTATAGAAGTATGAATGTCTCATGTCGTGAATATTATTGTTATAAATTACAAATAAGAGAAAACGATCACTCATATTTATTACATACTGGAAGACTTCTCCAACAATATGTTGTTGACATGTATATAAAAATTGAGACGTCTAGATTAGACTTCAATAAAAATGAGGAAATGCAAACCCGTCTGCGAAAAGAAATTTACCAGGGTTTAGTAGATAGTATTTCTGAAGGATACGAAAAAGGCACAGAGATTGGTAAGCGTGTAATATTACCAACCTCATTTATTGGTGGTCCTAGAGACATGAGGAAACGATAT
This sequence comes from Lindernia subracemosa, assembly GCA_028392965.1. Lineage (NCBI taxonomy): Eukaryota > Viridiplantae > Streptophyta > Magnoliopsida > Lamiales > Linderniaceae > Vandellia > Vandellia subracemosa. Next base: position 144,523 of record JAQPCC010000184.1, on the reverse strand, counting down.
TTAGATGCGTTAACATTAGTACAAAGGTTCGGTAAACCTGATATTTTTCTAACTATGATGACAAATCCTAATTGGCCAGAAATAAAAGCTTTATGTTTACCGTCCGACGAGGTTCAAAATAGGCCAGATATTGTGGCTAGAATATTTCGCGCAAAACTTGAGGTTTTAAAAAACGAATTACTAAAAAAACATATATTCGGCTATGTAGTCGCCTATACCTATGTAGTAGAATTCCAAAAGAGAGGGTTACCACACGTTCACTTTTTTATTATATTAGATCAGCCGTCAAAACTGTTTTCTCCTGCTGCATATGATAGGATAGTATGCGCTGAAATACCAGATCCAAACGACAAACCGTATTTGTTTCAGCTTGTAAGAAAGCACATGATACATGGACCATGCGGTGTTCTCGATCCATCATGCAGTTGCATGAAAAATAATAGCGGATGCAAATTCAAATATCCAAAAAAATTCTCCGAAGTAACGACATGTGCAGAAAATGCGTATCCTCTATATCGTCGTTGAAATAACGGTCGTTGGGTTAACATTAGAGTTCACATCTAGACAACCAATGGGTTGTTCCATACAACCCATATCTGTTATCAAAATTTAATTGTCATATCAATGTTGAAATATGCTCAACCATTCAAGCTATTAGATATATCTACAAATATATTTATAAAGGCCATGACAAAATCTTATACTCCTTAGATTCGAAGGAACCCGACAAATCCATTAACGAAATAAAAAATTTCCAAAGCGCAAGGTGGATTTGCCCACCGGAGGCCATTTGGAGAATTTTCAGCTTCGATCTTAACCATATACAACCAGCCGTAATATCGTTACCCATTCACTTAGAAAATGAACAACTAATATCATTTGCGCCAAATCAATCATTGGAAACATTGGTTTCTAATCCTAAAGTTAAAAGAACAATGTTAACTGAATTCTTGTATATGAATGCGCATGACGATTACGCTATATCGAAAAATTGTTTGTATGTAGAGTTCCCTGAATATTTTACGTGGGCACGGAATGTGAACAAATGGAAACGATGACAAAAACACGAAGTTCTTGGACGTCTTCTAACATGTCATCCATCTGAAGGAGAACGATTTTATTTAAGGCTCCTACTATTGCATATAAGAAGACCAACATCTTTCCAAAGTTTAAAAATGGTAAAAGGAAAATTTTACTTAACATTTAGAGAAACAGCTCATGCGTGGGGTTTATTAGAGACTGACGATACAGTTGAACAATGTCTACTGGAAAGTACGCACTATCTAATGCCAGCTGCCTTAAGGCAACTATTTGCTACAATCCTTGTGTATTGTTCTCCAAATGACCCTTCTAACTTATGGGCTAAATTCGAAGGCCACTTATGCGAAGATATTGCAATTAACAAAAGGTTAACTAAAACAGAAATTCAATGTAAAGCTCTAGATATTATCACGTATCATCTTCACTCGATGGGAAAAAGGGTCGAAGATTTTCCTTTTATAGTTAACGTAGGCACAACAAATTTAACAAGTACTCTTACTAAAGAATTAGAAGTAGAAGAAAATATTATAACGCCAGACGAAGACATTTTATCATTCACTAAACTTAATGAGGAACAAAAAAAGGCTTATAATCAAATATTGTACTGCGTCGAGCATAGAATTTCAAAAATATTCTTTGTTTATGGGCCCGGTGGAAGTGGGAAAACGTTTTTATATAGATCTTTACTAGCGACAATAAGATCAAAAAAACATATTGCCCTCGCAACAGCAACTTCAGGAGTGGCAGCCTCACTTCTTCCAGGAGGCCGCACATCACATTCAAGATTTAAAATTCCATTAGATGGGAATGACGACAAATCTTGCAATATTAGCAAGCAAAGCGCATTAGCTTATCTATTAAAGATTGCAAGACTAATTATCTAGGATGAAGTTACTATGGCAAAGCGTTATGCAATAGAGAAATTGATCAAACTTTAAGAGACCTCATGGACAGTAACAAGCATTTTGGGGGCAAAGTAATTGTATTTGGCGGAGATTTCCGTCAAACACTACCAGTTGTTCCAGGAGGCTCTAAAGACGACATTATCAAATCATCAATTGTATCATCTCCGTTATGGAAATACTTCGAAAAAATAACACTCCGTACAAACATGAGAGCAGCTCTGGATATGGAGTTTTCAAATTATCTTTTAAGAGTTGGAAATGGCGTTGAAGATGTAGATGAAAATGGCAACATAGAGGTTCCAAGATCTGCTAATATTGCTTTCGAGAATGATGAATCCTCCTTAAATATATTAATCAACGACGTATTCCCACAACATGATAACATTATAAACGAAGGATCCCTTGTGAAAAGGGAAATATTAACCTCAAGAAACGAATTTGTGCATGAAATCAATGATATTATGATCAATAGATTTCTGGGTGAGCAAATCATATATTTAAGCAGAGATACAAGTAATAGCTCATACAACATCCCAGATCAAGAAGAACTTTTCCATTCTCTAACTCCATCAGGACTTCCACCACACAAATTAATATTAAAAAGAAATGCTCCAATTCTGTTGCTTCGAAACATTAACCCAAATGAAGGTCTATGTAACGGTACTCACCTAATTTGCAAAGCGTTTGGAAATAATATTATTTATGCTCAAATTTCAGAAGGTGCATTTGCTGGAAAAATTGTTTCCATTCCAAGAATAACATTAGAAAGTCCAATAAATAGTGTATCTTCAATTCCTTTCAAACGCAAACAATTTCCAGTACGTTTGTGTTTCGCAATGACAATAAACAAATCTCAAGGACAAACATTAGACTACGTTGGGATTTATCTTAAAGAACCTGTATTTTCACATGGGCAGTTATATGTAGCTCTGTCAAGAGCTAGAACAAGCGAAAATTTGAAGATTTTGATCCGTCCATTATTATCTGGAGATCCTCCGACTAATCAAACAAAGAATATCGTATACCATGAGGTGTTGCAACTTACATCAGAAATGTAATAGATTTTACAGAGATTAATTATTCCAGTATTACCTATAAATACAAACATGGTAAGCATTAAGGGACTATAAATAACAGATTCAGAATGACGTATTTTCCTGTATGATGTCCTCTTTTCTTCGAAACATTTTGGCACATATACTACACACATAATTCAATTGGGTAAGTAATTTTTATTGTTCCCATATTTTAATTTTCAGGAAAATGCTAAGGCACTGTGTCCCGCTCTCTTCATTACCAGTGAAAGACCCATTCTGGAACGTAAAAGTAGTGGTTATTGAAAAGACTGCAATACGCCGCACAACAAGACGAGGTACCAGATATGTTAAGCTTGTCATTGCTGATGAAGAGGTAAATATCTAAATCTTAGTACATATTTTTTTTATTATATTCATTTGATTATATGTGTCGTTCATTACTATTTTTTGTAGCACACAAAAATGCAGTGCATCATATACGAACATGAGATTGAGCGGATGAACGATATGTTGGAACTCTATCACACGTATTACATTGGTCATTGCCAAGTTCGCGAGCTCAATCAAGCTTGGGCGCCACTTGTGAACTCCCAATACGAGCTACTTATCAACATATCTTCTTACGTCAGAAGGGCTCCAAAAGAAAATCAGTTATCCCTCGAAAACATGTACGAAATATCAGCTTTCAGAAACTGTTACGAATTCACAGATGTCGCAAATCGAATCAGTAAGTTCTCTTCATTTAAAGATTATTCATTTTTTATATTGTTCACTAATGGCATCACACCAACTAAATTATCATTATTTACTACTACATGAATGTAAATGTCCATGCAGATATATTGGGTTCAGTAATCAATGTTTAGGAATCACACACGACATCTGTAGGCCGAAGGTTACAGGAATTCGTAATTGTTAATGAAGAGTAAGCGGCATCTTACATACTTCTATCATCGATATAAATTCTTATAGCTAATAGATTATATTTATAATACGTTCACATAGACGGAGGCCTATGCGACTAACCTTGTGGGAAGAACACTTGGAGTCCGAAACACCTTACCTTATCGAGCATGTGAATCAGCTACCAATAATTTTGGCTATGAGACTCTCGGTCAACAAATAAAGAGGTATAAACACCATTAAAATATAATATAACTCTATAATAAATTATGCATCTTACTCATTATTTCTGTCATCTCATGCAGGAATTTCTGTTGGCACCACAGGTAGCACTACCATACTCTATGGCCCTCCAATATCGAAAACTACTGAATTACAACAATGGTCAGTTTCTCATTTCCAATGTAAAATATCACATTTTTCCTGCTCCTCAATTTCATACGTAATGCATCATGTACACGTTATATAACTGCATTTATATTTTCTTGAAGGTTGCTCAACAAAGATTACATAAAGACAGCTATCTCACAAGGACTACACGAGAAATAAAAGAAAATCGTTGAGCGTCCAATGACCACACAACTTAAGAGGTTGAGCGACATAACAACTGCGCGATATCCGGTAGGTTATCCCATTTTATTACTATCGTCCCTAACCTTTCACACCATTTTTATGACTGAAATTTGGTTTTCCTTCGTATACCTTTTCCAGATAAAATCATTCTGGACAACGGCTACAGCACAAATTACAAATCCAGAAAACCCTCTCTACGTCATGATATGTCCAGAATGCCAAAAAACATGTGGAGCCTTCTATAAATGTGAATTCTCATGCTTATACTGCAACAAAGAATTCCAATCGCCATTACCAAAGTAAGAACCCTTATTAAAAATATATATATATTATGATTAACGAATATCTCTAACGTTAACCAATCTTCTACATAGCCTACGCTTTCAAATTACATTATCTGATGAGACGGATAGCATATTGGCAACGATTGAGAAAAAAGAAGCGGAACAGTTGTTAGGTTTTACAGCTGACGACATAATCGAATCACAAGAGCAGGTACATTATTTACTAAATTAATCTTCTGCAACATATTAATGTTCATTATCCATGTCTATATACATACATATATTCAGGCTGGAGGATTTGACGTACAAGCGATCAACGCTGCATTACAAACCATGCCGTCATTATATCATATCAAAGTATTTCAATACACATCAAGGGGCGAACAAGTTTTCCAGTACAATGTTATCGCACGCATATCTGTAGAGTCAGAGCCCCCCTTACGCGAGCTACCAGAATCTTCGTCAAAGAAAAGGAAAGCGACCGATTCCCCAAATCATGAATCGTAAGCTAAAACTAAAAATGCAAAGTGTCGACATCTTTTGTCTTTTATGGATGGGTATGTACAAAACATCTAAACTAGCAGCTTTGACCTTATAAACTTTATGGTTGTGATTGTCTATAGTGGGTGAACTTTTGACAATGTTACTTACACCGTTGTTAAATATGTGTGGAGGGGTTTATATTTTGTCATATTTTGATAATGACATATAGGTGAATGATTTGCTTGAACTATGTCCTTTACTTATTGATATTGTCCCCACGCTTATGGTTGGTGAGTACGTTATACGTTTTGCTAGCGGTGAAATTTGCAAATTCGATGCGAATATTCGAGCTACTTTGAAATCATTACACAAAGAAAGCACATATCATATTTTGAGGCTCGAAATGCAGACGGGTTAGATTTGAAATTGCGCCGCACAACGTGCGGCCTATCTCCACGAAAAGCATAGAAGAAAAAACTTGGAAAATAATCACCTTGGGAATTGCAGATGGAGTCGATGGGAATAACAACTTTGCGCGGACGAGATTATACTGTGATATGAAGTGACACTACTGATGGGAATAAATAGAAACAAAGGGGTGAATTATAATGATAGTGAATAATTAATCTCACAATTTAAAGATTCACAGTGCCATTTAGCAAAACAATTACAAACGTGTAATAACAGAATCTTGGTCTTAATATATTTATCTATTCTATGACTTTCAATTACGACGCAAGAAATAATAACTTTAAATTACGAGCAAACAACACAACGTACATCCTAATAATATCTCACCTCATAGCAGTTGATATATATAACTCTCTAATATTCTGCATGTTACGACCGGTGAATGTGTTTAGAGTGGGTAAACACTTGTCGATTTTCGCTGTTGCTGAACCTTCACTGACCGGTTGATGCGGAATTCAAATCGGTTCAAGTGGTGAACTGAATGAGTGCGGTGTGTGTTTCGGTTTATATGAAGAGAGAACTTGTTTATGGAAGTTCGGAGTTAAAATCTCCTACGTCTCTCCTTCTTCCCAGCAGGAAGGTATCACTAAAAGACTCGGTTTATACACACCGGTATACAACCTTTCTTAGCTAGACTTACACAGCTATAACCCGCTAGTTAAACTCGGCTAACTAAACTCCTAGCAAACACTAACTTAGGCAGCTTCTTACAGTCCACCTAGATATTGTTGGGAATCCCGGTTGGGTCCCCGAGTCTTCGTTCCTAGAACGGCGGAAGTTTTAAATTTTTCGGGATTCCGCCTTTTCCCTTGGACCGCTCGGTATTAACAAGAGAAGATAAACACGAAAGAGAAGGGTATCAAGCCATTATACCTTGACGAATATCGATGAAGGTGGCTAGCTTCGAACCCTTCAAATCTCCGGGATGTAGTATCCCTTTCCTAGCACCACAAACGCACGAACGGAGCAAGATCGTCACGCCGGCACCAACACACGTCGCGGGATGTCCTTGCTATGGGCGGCTAGGCCAAGAACACGCCGGCTCCTCACACACAGGCGCGGCTGCCGAGAGAGGGAGTGAGAGAGAATATGCGAGAGAGAGAGAGATTGAGAGAGATGAGATAAAAACCCTTTTTTCTCAAGTGTTGCATTTGCCTTTTTTTCGAAAACGAAAACCCTTATTTATAAAGGGGGGTTGGCCGATTTCTTAAGGCGGAGTGGAGAGCAAGTTTTTCTCCTTGCTTAGTTTCCTTGACTTGGTCTCTTGACCAAGTCTTGTTGACTTGGTCTTATCTTTCAAATTTGAACTCAAATTCAAATTTAAAATATATTAAAATAAATTAATATATATTCTATATTTAGTATATTTAAATATATAATATCCAATATAAATATTTAAATGATTTTCGAAATTTATCAAATAAAAAATCGAAACTTATATATATATGTAATATATATTTAATTTAATGCCAAATTAAATATTATTATTTTTCTAAAACAATAATAAAGATTTAAATCAAATTTAAATCATATACTAAATATTAAATATCCAATATTATATTTCAAAAATATTTCGTGAGGTGAAAAGACCATTTTGCCCCTCACTTGATTTAACCAAGTCTTTCGGCCATTTAGGGTTTCGGCCAAGCCTCAAATCCTAATCTTTCAATCCAGGCCCCAACCTGCTCTATTCTCATATAGACGTTGTGTCGGTTGCCCTTTTTAAGCCCGACTCTCTTGGTTCGCCTCAACCGGCTCTGGGAGGAATGCAGGAGTTCGATATTCACCTAGCCAGCCCCGTGGTAATTAACGAACCGACTAGATTGACGTTTCCCAAAATCTAGATTGACGAACCGCATCCGTAATTACGCTATGATGTGGTTCGGTACTCGACGCTATGATATGCGTAATTAACGTACCCGACTTAAAAAGGGCAATCGACACAACGTCTATATGAGAATAGAGCAGGCTGGGGCCTGGATTGAGAGATTAGGGTTTGGAACTTGGCCGAAACCCTAAATGGCCGAAAGATTCGATTGACTGTGGTTAAATCAAGTGAGGGGCAAAATGGTCATTTCACCTCACGAAATATTTTTGAAATATAATATTGGATATTTAATATTTAGTATATGATTTAAATTTGATTTAAATCTTTATTATTGTTTTAGAAAAATAATAATATTTAATTTGGCATTAAATTAAATATATATTACATATATATATAAGTTTCGATTTTTTATTTGATAAATTTCGAAAATTATATAAATATATATTGGATATTATATATTTAAATATACTAAATATAGAATAAATATTAATTTATTTTAATATTAATTCAAATTGAAATTTGAGTTTGAATTTGAAAGAGAAGACCAAGTAAACCAAGACCAAGTCAAAGTGACTTGGTATGGCTTGGAGTGGGTGAGAATATTTCTCCCCACTCCACTTGAAAAATTCGGCCATGACATATTGTATAAATAGGGTTTTTCTTTTTGAAAAACCCTAAGTCATTTTGAAAAGACAAAAGGAAAAGTTAGGGTTTTCCTCTCCTCTCTCTCTCAATCCCTCTCTCTCTCTCTCTCTCGTTCTCTCACTCTCTCTTTCTCGGCGCGCCGCGCGTGATAAGGCGAGAATAAGCCATCGGCCGTGCCTTGGTCTAGCCGCACACAGCAAGCCTCGGCCGTGACGTACGTGTTGGTGCCGGCGTGACGATCTTACCCCGTTCGTGAGCGTTTTTGGTGCTAGGAGAGGGATACTACATCCCGGGGATTAGAAGGGTTCGAAGCTAGCCACCTTCATCGATATTCGTCAAAGTATAATGGCTGAAACCTTTCTATTTCGTGCTTACCTTCTCGTGTATATACCGAGCGGTCCAAGGGAAAATGCGGAATCTCGAAAAATTTTAAACTTTCGCCGTTCTAGGAAGGAGGGCCCGGGGACCCTACCGGGATTCCCGACAGTTTGTGTTTTCTTTCTACTACCCCGTTTTGCAGCGGAGTATATGGAGAACTTTTCTGGTGAAATATTCCTTTGTCTGACAGAATCTCAGAAATTCAGAACCATTATCAGAACGAATTCCTTTAACTTGAGCACCATATAGTTTTTCAGCAAAGACAAGAAATTTCAGAAAGGTGGCTGGGGTTCGGGATTTATGTCTTAACAGGAATATCCAAGTAAACTTGCTATGATCATCAACTATGGTCAAAAAAATGATGGCATCCTGTTATGGTAGGTTGTTTTTAAGGCCCCCAAAGATCAAGATGAAGGACATGAAAGCAATCACTGGTTTGTATATGGCTTTTGGGAAAAGGCAGTTTTTTTTGTTTCGAAAGGGGACAAATTTCACAATCTGAAATCTCAAAGACATTCTTTTCATTAATAATAGAACTTGGTAAATGTTTCATAACAAGTAAAGATGGATGACCAAGCCTAGAATACCATTTATTGATAGAAACATTTGCAAATGCACACTCAGTAAAACTGGAAACAGGTTTGAACTTGGAATAAAAGACATTTGCTGCATAAAGTTGCTGAATATTCTAGACTGTCTTGGTTGAGAAAGAATTATTGTCAAGAATGTAGAGGTCTTTGTAGGTTCTGTAACTCAATCAGCAAGTAGAGGTTAGTATAGAATTTGAAGTAAACATGGGTGTCTTTTGTAAGTTTTTGAACAGAAAGAAGGTTGTATCGAAAATTGGGTAAGAAAAGACAATTATGGAGAGTAATCTGAGCAGAAAGATTGATATCTCCTATATGGGACACAGCTTGCAGACTTCCATCTGGTAAACATACCGGGGTAAATGATTTAATCTGTTTTGGGTTCAGAAAAAGATCAAAAGTTTTGCACATATGACCAGTGGCTCCTGTACCGACCAGCCATGCACCATTACCTACTAAATCATATAAGCTAGAATTGAACTTAGGATAAGTGGAGGTACCTGTAAAATCATCAAGATGGCAAAGTTTACTGAGGTTTGGCCAGAGATAACAGCAGTAAGCTTCTCCTTCATCAGTTTTGCAAATTCCTTCTTCATCATGGCTGCGAGCATGTTCGGCATGTTAGAATCCCCAGACTTCTGAAAGCTATTTTCATCATTCAACTCAGCTTCCACAGAGTTAACGTTGAAACTGCCTTGCCCTTTCTTTTGAAAGGAAGTATTCTGCTCCCTTCTTGTAACTGCAGAATTTTCTGGGAATCCATTCAATTTATAGCATTCCTCTCTTGTATGCCCAAGTTTCTTGCAATAACTACACTCTGGAAATCCATTCAACCTGAAGCATTCATCTTTCTGATGTCTAGACCTCTTGCAGTAATTGCAAAACAACTGACCTTTATCTAGCTTTGATGCAGGTTTGGCTGTGAAGTTCTTCTTTGAATTAAATTGCTTAACCATCATTGTTGAGCTCTCTTCTGCTAGAGTTATATTCAAGAAAACCTCAACGTGTTTGTCTGCTTTAGCAATCATAGCATAAAGCTTGTTCACTGATGGTAGTTGATCAAAGAACAATATCTGATTCCTCTCAGCATCATAAATCTCACTCAATTCCATCAAGAACTGCATGGATTTCTCTTCCATTTCCCTTTCCTCAATTTTGATCTTGACATTGCCCTGAGCTTCAATTGTAGGCCTTAACTGCTCTAATTGGTCCCAGAGATTTCGAATTTTGTTGTAATACTAAAAAACACTCGAATTCCCCTGTCTCAGCAGAGCAATTTCCCGCTTCAATTCATAAACGGCTGAAACATTAGAAGTTCCATATCTTTCTGCTATTTCGTTCCAGAGTTCAGCAGCATCATGAATGAACATAAAACTATTTACAATGTCTTTTGACATCGAGCTCTTGATCCAGCCAGTAACCATGCTATTCACTTTCTTCCATCTCCTATAATCAGAAGAACACGCAGCCGGTTTCTTATATTTACCATTCACAAAGTCCAATTTCATCTTAGCCTCAAGTGCCTCAATCATTGAGCTCCTCCAGATTAGATAATTCTTGGAATTTAAAGGTGTAGATACGATCATCATACCAGGATTATCGGATCAGTGTAGATGAAAGTCTTCCTCAATCTCAGCGGCATTTGCACGAACATTTCCTCGAGCATCTGCGCGAGCATCTTCTTCTGTTCCTTCACTCGAACTCATGATTGATCAATTCGTAAACTGAAATTGAATCGCGATATGCTGAAATCAAAGTTTATCACATACGATTGAACATTCCTGCTCTGATACCATGCAAAATTCACTGTGAAATTGATTTCATCGAGCTCGACGTTTGGAGCAAAAAACAGCTATACTTACTGTAAATCGTAAAAGGCTTTCTATGTGTTATTTCTACAGTAAAGAAAGCGCTCTTATATACATAAGTGAAAACGCTAAAGAACAAAATTACAAAAATAACCCTGCTAACTAAAATAACTAATATCGAACTCTCAACTTAATGAACTTGTAAATCCTGCGTGCTATTTCTTCGATTCTTCTTCTCTTGCTTTTCCTCATAATTCATCACATAGTGATGTAGATTCTCATGGAAGAGGACAAAAGAGGTACTCAGGAAGGGATGCTTTGTTGCAAACCGGAGACTTAGAAATTTTTTTTCGAAACAATCTAATCCCGCGCCTTTACAACCACCACGCGTCTAAGCAATCTTCGAACGCTTCGATTCTCACTTAGCCGTGATAAGCCTCCACGCAACGCTGCCCTGTTTTGTGCTAAACGGAAACGTGAAACAAGACAATCATTATAAAGAAGGGGACCGTCGGAGTGGCCCTCCGACTGGCCGGTTTTATTCCTCAACGAATAAAAAGTACAAAGGAGAAGACTCAAACCCGTGACGAACCGAACAACACTCGGCCTTACTCTCAATAAACTCGAAAGCTACCTAGCCTAAGCTAAGAACACGATTATCTCCTAAGTCCCTTCTTGGGATCTTAATCACTCGCCTAACTTGCTCGTGAACCCTACTCGTGATCCCGCCGAATCCTTGCCCCGAGAAGAACTCGACTTTTGTGGCTTGTGTGACGATCTCGATGATGGTGAAGTGCTGAACTTCCCCTCGTTATATAGGCTCGAATTCTGCCTCAAGAAAGCCCTAGGATCCCTTGAAAATCTCAACTTCCATGTTTGAAAATATTTTCCCTATATTTGGTTTATTTTTGGCAAGTTTCCCAAAATCTCTCAACCTCCTTTCCTGACTTGAGCTTGACGTATTCTCAGCCTAGATTCTCCAAAGATCTTGTCTGGAATTCGTCTTGGCCCGCACCTGACTCGCACGCGCCATCGAGCCCATCGCGCCGTCTCGTGCATGCCTTGCCTCCTTGGCTCGGCCTCTACCACTGTGGCGCCGCCGCTGTCGCCGCCGACCGCTGCCTTGCGTCGCCGTGCACCGCCTTGCCCGGCCTTGACCAGCGTCGGGCCGCTGCCCGTCGCCAAGCTTAGCCTCCGCGCCAAGCTCGCCTGCATGAACCCAAATTAACCTCATAATGAGGTTTACTTCTCCTCGTGCCGCAACACGCTGCAATGCCACGCTCGCTGGCCTGGGCTGCGCCTCGCGCGTTGCCCGCCTGCTGCTGCCGAGTTTGCCGATAAGTCCAGCACGCCTCATGCGCACATCGTGGCCTGATGATGCCGCGCCAGTCTACCCAGCCGTGCCTGCCGATGGTGCGCGCACGCTTGCCTGCCTGGCTGCGCGCGTCGGCCGTGCTGGCCCGCCCCGGCCGGCCACCACGCCGTCGACTCGTCGGCTTTGACGAAGTACCTCGTTACCTTGCCGGACCTCATTCATGCGTTTGGGTCAGAAATCCTCCAAGTGTCGGACCGCTCCAACTATTGAACCTTGGTCCGTGCGTCATTGCTTTGACTCTGTTCGGCAATGATCGAACCGCCTACGTGGCAATCAAAGTTGTGACATTCTCCCCTCTTGGAGACCGTCGACGTCCCCGTAGACATCGTTCCATAGCCACCCCCTTGCTTCCAATGTCAGTAAGTTACCACCTCGTCTTCAAATTAGGCCATATCCGTGAACTTCTCCCATGAAGCCTCGGATGGATCGTCGCCCTCCCACTCTACAAGGAACTCGTTCATGCCACCCCATCGCCGATGGTCTACAATCCTCCGAATCGTTTTCTAGAACACCTTTGCCGCCGTGTTTGGTGGGACACGCCTCAATTGCTCCGTCGAAGCATCGCTTGGATGATACTTCTTCAAGAAGCTCACGTGGAAGAAAGGATGGACCTTCATGTGATCCGGTAGCTTAAGTCAATAGGCCACATGCCCAACTCGAGCCTTAATCTCGAACGGCCCATCGTACTTTGCAATCAACCCTCACGAGAGCTGCTCCTTCTTGCTTGAGCTCGCCGGCCTCCACATGTGCGGTCAAAGTTTGAGAAGTACCTCTCGCCGACCTCGAACTCGACCTCGCGCCGTGTTTGGTCTGCGTACTTCTTCATGCGCCTCTGCGCCTTGGCCATGCTATCTCTAGCAGCGATCCATAGCTCGTGCCTAGACCATGCGAACCTATACGCCGCAGGACACTCCCCGATCATGCACGTATACACTACCGCTGGCTGGTTTGGTTGAAAGCCGTAGACCATCTCGAATGGACTGATTTCGTCGCTGAGGCCTTGTGCAAGTTGTAGCTGAATTGCGCCGCATCAAGGAGATAGACCCAATTCGTCCGGCTTGCCGTAATAAAGTGCCTCAAGTATTCTTCAAGCGTTTGATTCGCCCGCTCCGTTTGGCCATCCATCTGCGGGTGAAATGACGTCGAGAACTTCAGCTTTGTCCCCAAAAGCTTGAATAGGAACGTCCAGAATCGCCCCGTAAATCTCGCATCCCGATCGCTCACGATCGAAGTTGGCATGCCATAGTACTTCACTACGTGCTTGAAGAACAACTCCGCCGGCTCTTTCGCTGGGCACTCTACCGGTGCCGCCGCGAACACTGCCATCTTTGAAAACCTGTCAACCAGAACAAGAATCGAGTTGCACCCTTGTGCCTTAGGTAACGCAGTGATAAAATCCATGGAAACCGATTCCCATGGTCTCTCCGGTATGGGCAGCGGCTCGAGCAAGCCGGCTTGCCTTCGATGTTGGGCCTTGTCCTGTTGGCATGTCAAACAGGTACGAACATAAGCCTCCATGTCTTCCTTCATCCTGAATTTGGATGCAAGCAACGGGTACATTCGGTCCATCCCCGGATGTCCCGCCAATAAAGTGTCATGGTGCTCGCAAAGCAACTCCTGCCGCAACGCGCCTTCTGGAACGAGCACTCGCCCGCCTCTGGCCACCAAGATCCCATCTTCGAGCCAGTATTGTCGCACCACTCCCTCATTGACCTCGTCAACGAGCTTGTTGTAAGCCTTGCTCGTCTCGGCCGCTTCACGCACCTTCCCCACGAAGTCTGAAGTAACCGCACTCAACGAACTAAGAAAGGCCTCCACGCCTTTGCGGCTTAACGCATCGGCCACGTCATTGTGCCGACCCGGCTTATGGATCCACTCGAAATCGAATTCCCCGATGAATTCTTGCCATCTCGTCTGCTTTGGAGTCAACTTCTTTTGGGTCTTGATATATGTATTGGCGACGTTGTCCGTGACCACCACGAACTTCGTTCCAAGCAAATAATGTCGCCAAGTCTCCAATCAATGGATCACTGCCGTCATCTCCTTTTCGTGGGTCGAATATCTGCCCTCTGTCTCGTTGAACTTCCGACTCTTGTACGCCACAGGGTGGCCATCTTGCACGAGAACTCCGCCGAGGGCCTGGCCCGATGCGTCCGTATGCACCTCGAATGGCTTGGAGAAATCCGACAGCTTTAACACCGGCTCGGTTGCAAGCGCCCGCATCAACTCCTCGAAAGCCGCCTTGTTAGGAATATTTTATATTGTTCAATTATAATGTTATCTTAGTATTGGGCTAAATTGAAATATGTCGAAAGACTAGGGGTCATTATGCAATTATACCAAATATGTTTGGTATAAATAGGTTAGGGTTTCCTTATTAGATTATGTTTCAAGAATTCGAGCTAGGGAGATTTTCGAGAGAGAGAGCTAGGCGATTTCTGTGTATTCTATTCTCGAAGATCGATATAAACTTGTGCGTTTATTGAAGAAGATTGATCGTACCGCAATACAACAATTCGTATATCAAATCGGTAACATCGGTCTCTTTATTTATCTGCGTGTATAATTGCTGGATTTGGGAACCTACAATTGGTATCAGAGCCTGCGTGATCTGAATTGAGCTTTGTTAAAATCGTTCTTGATCGAAAAAGTCATCATCTAACGTGTTCTTCAAATTCGTTCGTTAAAGTTCTTTAAGTTCTTTGTTTGAAAATCCTGTTTTAGGTACTAATCTGCTGTTTTACCAAGTTAATCAAGTGTTTAAAATTATTTTTCTATCTTTTCGCTTGATTAGCAAGGTTGAAATTTTGAATTGGTGGTTTTCGATCGTAGTGGTCACGTAGTTATAAGGTTTTCGAATATAAATTTTCGGGTCAAGGTTTTCGCATCAAAAGGTTTTCGCATTAAATCTTTCGAACTTAAGTTTTCGGGTGAAGATTTTGCACTCAAAAGTTTTCAGGTCAAGATTTCGTACTCAAAAATTTTCGGGTCAAGATCTCTTATCAAAATTTTTCGGCTCCAAGTTAATTTTTCGGACCCAAGTTATTTTTTTTTTCGGCACCAAGTTAATTTTTCGGGTCTTATTTTCACACTCAAAAGTTTTCGGACCAAGAGTTTTTCGCATTAAGTTTTCGGGTAAAGTTTTCGGATCCTTAAAGTTTTCGCATAAAAATTTTCGCACTCAAGCTTTTGGATACATAAAGTTTTCTCACTCTTAACTTTTCGAACTCACTTTTCGCATCCAGAACTTTTCGATACATAAAAGGTTTTCGGTAGCAAAAAAAAAAAAAAGTAATTTCCATTTTTCCGTTACGAGATTTTTTGGATATCTTCTATTTAAAGGTTTTCGGTTCTTACGAAAAATTATTTTTTTTGTGACAAATTTTTTTTTATTATTTTTCGGTAAAAAAATCAGTATCAGTACAATTTTTTTGCTACAAGGAAACCTTGCGTGAAAATAGAAAACTTTTTGATATCAATTTTAGAAGACTTTGCTATTCATTTATATAAAATCATTTCATTTCACGTTTAAGTTCTATATCCAGCAGATAAGTCAATATGGAAGCTAACAGTATGGGAAGTGATTCTAGACCACCAGTACTCAGGCGAGGAGAATACTCAGTATGGAGAAGCAGATTCATGAACTTCCTCGAAAGCAAGGAACAATCTGAAGAGCTAATATCCTCAATTATTGAGGGACCAGCACAGTTCTGGGTAGTGGTACCAGCCATTCCAGGAAACACCCCACCGATTCAGGAATCCAGGCATGTAAAGCCCGTCAACGAATATGATGAAAAGGAGAAATCTAGGGCAAAGGCAGATCGCATTGCTAAGACCTATCTACTTCAGGCAATTCCAAATGATATCTATATGCAGATTGACAGCATGTCAACGGCCAAAGAAATATGGGATGAAATCCACAAAATGATGCAAGGGACTGAGATAGGAGTCAAAGCAAAGAAGGCAAACACCCTTGAAGGTCCAGTTTTAACATCCAATCAATAAAACTTGAGCATAGATTGATCGAATTACCTTGATAATAAACGCGCGGAAGACTTTGGGTAATTATCAATCAACCTTCATTAATCACCAAGCTTCTCTCTACAATAATCTCCTTTCTCTCTCTACAATTAAACCCTAATTATGCTAATGATGAGAGAGAAATCTAATCTAGTGAGAGAAACTAAAACTCAAGTTGTGTGTATTTTACACACACTTGCCCTATACATACCAAAGCATACTTTGGTATATTTACACTTTAGTCCCTATATTTTCATAAAATACAATCAAGTCCCTAGACAAAGATAACATGATTATTGAACACTAGAAAATATTCCTAACAATCTCCCCCTTAATGTTCAATTGTCATTGAAGCGTCGGTTGTCTTTGTCTTTGATAATCCTCAGTCTTCATCATCATTTGAACACAACTAAAAGATTTCTAACAATCTCCCACTTTGCAGCAGAAAGATTCCTAACAATCTCCCCATTTGTGTTCAACTTTGAATTTGACACGTCTTTGTTGCTGTTTGAAGAAAATAGCTGAGAGCATCTAGAGAATCTTCAATCTCCCCCTATTTACATGCACCCTCTTTTTCTTCTTTGCAACTTGAATCTTCGTCACCTTCTTGCATATATCAGAGTCGCGCAGATCGTCAGCATTGACTTGTCGTGTATGCTCGAACCATGGAGAGAAGTCTTGTTTGTTGTGGTTCAGCACGTGCGTTGAAATCTTGGCTTCTTTAATGAGTTCACGTGCTTGGCCTCCTTGATATACTTCTCCCCCTCATGGCGATTCATTTGCATCGTCATGCTGTTTGATCAAGGTGAACCAGAGTATACGCGGAACGTGTTGTCGTTGAATTTCGGATGAAGTACCTGAAAACGGGACAGACGACCGATCATCGTGAGACATCCCTTGATGTCACTCTTGGTCGTTGATGCGAAGTCACACAGACTTGCATTTGAAGGGACTACGGGGCCACATAGGCATCCCGTTGTCATCGTTCTAGAGTCGTGCTCCAGAAGATGGCCTGCTACCGTTGTTGTTTTTATGTTGCAACGGCAGGACTTCCTTCTGATCATAGAAGCACATCATTTAATGATGCGTCTACAGACGTTCTGGCATGGTCACGGAGACCTGCAATATGTGTGTAAAAGAATGTATGTGTCCTAGAAAAATTGAAAAAATATTTAGGCTATGAGGACACACTAGACATTAAAGTGTTCAAGAAAGTCGTGGTGTGGGGCTGTGGACCACGTAGTTCAATATTTCCCGCTTCCAAATGAAACGGTGATAGCATATGCGGTTCCCCGTGAGATATTGAAACATCTGTCTTTTGGGAGACAAATGAGTAGCTAGGAAGGGTGTGCATGCGCTTTTGGACCAGATGAAGCGTCTTCTACCCGGGATCTGATAAATCAGTCCTGTACCTATATGGTTATGGCCCGGATAGTTTGTGGTTGAGTTGTAAGGATGTCATCGTGATACGCTCAATACTCTCACATACACTCGGGGTTTGTTCCTGGGTTAGGATCAGTTAGGTCTACTGAACCTTTGGAACAGGTATGTGAACAACTCTTTTGTGTCCATGCGCTTGTTGGCAGTTAGGTAGCTCTCCCTCTTCAAAGCATGAAGGTTGTCTTCAGGGAATTCCCTTTTAAGCTCTAGCGCTGTTTTTAGGTAACACTCCCCCTAAATACTTGCACTAATTCTAATGTGATGCCCGTGCTCCCCCTAAATAGATGCGTTTTTTGAGAAATTGCATAGTACGAAGAAATCAAGCGCCTTATGTATTTGAAGTGACACTCCCAAATAAATGTGCCCTTTTGCACTTATAAGTATCACTCCCCCTAAAACATATACGCTTTTTACTTTAGAACTATGGTAATACGCTCTTTTGAAGTTCATGTGCCTTGTCTATCTAGCTATCCACTCCCCCAAAATGAATATAGAATATGAAGACCGACTATTCTATAAAATTAAGCGCTATTTATACTAAGTCGAACTCCCTATGATAGTCAAAAACTGAAAATATGGAGTTTGACTCCACAGAAATTCAAGCGCTTTTTGAATTTTGAAATCGGCTCGGCCTTCTTTAAACATTGTAGCTCAAAAGTTTTTCTCCCTTTTTTTTTTTGGTTTTGTTTTTTGTTTTTTGTTTTTTTTTTTAATGGCATCTTTTTTTTTTTTTTTTTTTAACGAAAAAATAAAAATAAAAACAATGTCAAATCAAGAGCTTTGGAATAGTCTTGATTTGGTGTGTTTGCTCACGTCGCATACCGATCACGTGTGTGGAGCAAACCGAATGCCACACGTGTCGGGGTCTTGTGCGACTGCTCATCATCGCATACCGACCATACATGTGGAGCAATCGTCGTCTATTTACCATGTATGATCGGGAACCTGCAAAACAAATTATCGGGACTTTGGTACCCATTTTTGGACGGGTCCTCCCTGATTACCAGATAAATATTTAAGCACAAATGGTTCAAGTATGGAATTTGTATGCAAAGTAGTCTTGAACTGAGGAACCCAATGTTGTTTTGGACTACTTATTTCTATTTCTAGCTTAGGTTTCCAAACTTGTTGAACCTTATGAAAATTAAAAATTTCAGCATCGGTGAATGTGTGTCTTGCGTTAAATGAGAAAATTTTCTCTTTCACCAGTCGTTTGAGATGCTTTTCGGATTTGACTTTGACCGGGTACTTGAGAGAGGAATACGAGCTTATAGAATCAATAGCATTAAGTATAGAAGTGTCGTATTTCCTACCTTCTAGACTCACGTCATTCACTTTGTAATGTGTACTAAATGAGCTACTTTTGTTTAGACAATTATTATTTTTAGACGTTTCAGCTTTAATAGAGAATATATAATTATTGTTTCCTTTAGTTTTAGTAGCTTCTTTCTTTAATTTTGATTTTAGAATGACTTTGGGTATTTTTGGATTAGGAATAGAGGTAGAACCAAATTTAGTCGAGGCAATAGAAGATAATTTGTCTTCCTCTATTCTTTCTTTCTTGATATCTTTAGTCATTCTTGCGCCTTTTTTAGAGGAATTTTTGAGAATTAAATTCTCCTTTAAAAGCTTATCTATTTGAGCTCGAAGCCCGTCTGGAGTGTAGCAATCCTTAGGTTCGGGTTTTATTGATAGTATAGAGTGTTCCTTAGTTGGCACTGACTCAATTGTTTGAGTCGACTTGTTTTTAGACAGATTTTGCTCAAGTTGATCTTTCTTTGCAAGAAGAACCTCTAGTTCTTTAATTTTAGAGTGCAATCTAGTGCGTTCTTCAGAAAGATCTATGTTCTGAGCTTGATAGTTTTTGACTTCTTCTTTATAGGCAGATATATCTTTTGTTAGTTCATGTATGTTTGCTTCATACTTTTCTGCCTTAAGCTTTAAACTTATAATCTCATCCTTAGCGTTGGTCAAATGATATTGGAGGCTAGACTCGTTGTCTAAATTTTTTCTAATAATAGACTCATTATTAGCTAGCCTATCTTTTAGTTCTTTGACCATTTTTCGTTCGTTGTTCGTAGATGAGATTTGTTGTAGTATTGTCTTATTTTCTTCCTCACTGGTAGTCAAACTTATTTTTAGTCCACATAGTTTTGTTTCTTGTGAATCTGCCTTAGTTGTTAAACTAGCTATTTTTTCATTTGCTAATTGAAGTTGTATCCCAAGATTTGCTTCTTCTAGTAAGTGTTTTCTTAGGACACGTTCATTATTTGCTAGTTTATCTTCTAGCTCTTTTATAATCTTTTGTTCGTGAGAGGTGCTTGTTAGGATTATTTTATTGTGTTCAATTAATTATAATTATCTTTGTTGTGTATTTATAAAGATTTTCTTTATAAGAGGCTTAGTGTAATTGGGCTTGTTAGGGGCCCAAGTATTATATACCAAAATGTGGTATAAATACCAAAACCCTAACACATAATAATAGTGTATTGTGTGAAAATCATCTAGAGAGAGAGAGAAGCTCCCAACCTTCTCCAAGAACACACACACCCCACGTCGATCTAATTCTTCCCATCTTAAACGTGGTAAATCGTCAATAAGTTAGTTTGTTAGGATCAAAAGGCAACCAACAAGTGGTATCAGAGCCAAACGCGTTCGGATTTGAGCGATTTTTCTGAAATTTTTGGGCTTTTTCATAGCTTTGAGTTCGAAACCTTTTTGCTCTTGATCTTGAGTTTTTGAGCTTATTTTACTGATTTTGCAAGCTCAAGAGCTAAATAAGTTGTTTTCGAGTGATTTTAAGTGTTTACCCAACAAATTTCAGTTGATTTGAGTGAGATTTAGGTAGAAAATCGCATAGAAAACTCGTCATTTTTCTGCAGATTTGATTTTCGGGTAGATGAATGTAACAGTGCCCAGATTTTCGGCTGATTCTACCCGATTTTCATTGATTTTCGGGTGACTCTGTTCGAAATTCGGCGTGTTTCTACCCGATTTTCGAATTTTTGCCTATTTTTCATCACCCGAATTTCCTGCACGGCGAAAATTAGCACTTACCCGATTTTCATCACCCGAATTTTCGTTTAAAATTCTCGGCGATTTTCTAGTTTCGGGCATACGTACCTGAATTTGCCTATTCTCGGCGATTGTCTGATTTTCGGACTGAATTATCCGAATTCGGGCAAATCATCCGAATCAGTGTACCCGAATTTCTACATATCCGAAAATTCCTTGTACTCGAATTCTTTCTACCTACCCGAATTTCGGTCAAAGTCTTACCCGAGAATTCACTGTTCTCAATCGAAAACAGTCTCACAATTCTCGATCACTCACTCTCCAAAAATTACACTTAAATATTTTCGATCACCAAAAATTTTTCGGCCCGCCCCTCAGAATAAAAAGGCTTTAAGTAGCAAAAAAAAAAAAAAAAAAAAGTCTTTTGGAGGAAATTTTTTTATACATCATGTGATAGAGAAAAATTTTCTGAGTCCAACGGACATAGTCTATTTTACACTTTTTTCGAAAATTTTCAAAATAAATTTTTCGGGCCAAAATTTTCGGTATAGAAAACCTTTTTGTTAATTTTTGAAGGCAAATCCACTATACGCGTCAACGATCACGTATCCAACAAACAACTTAGGTCGTTTGTGGCATATTATAGAAAAAGTTTTGGTAATTTTTTCGAAGTTTTCGAAATCATTCCAAAAATTTTAGGTATATACCAAAAATTTTCGACACTTTATCTTCGATACTTCACTATACTTTTTGACAAAACCAAACTTTTCGGAACTGAATTTCCAAAAGCCAAATTTTTAATTTTTAAATTTAAAAAAAAAATGGATGCTCAAGCTAGAAAAATTGAGGAATTAGAAGCAAAATTTGCTAATAATTACTCTGTGTTGCTTAAGCAACAGGAAGATCTAGCTTTCGCTAATGAGGATTTGGCTAACACAAAGTCAAAGGTCATTAGCTTAAGAACTAAGTTAGCGATTAGTGAAAAGAATGTCTGTGATATGACAAGAAGATTACGTTCTTGCGAAGATGAGCGAAATCATGTCTCATCAAAATATGAGATAATCTTAGAGGAACGGCGTATGCTTTACTCTAAGATTGAACTTTTAGAGAACGCTATTGCAAAAAGAAGTCAAGCAGATAAAAATGTCTCTTCTAACTTAGTGTCTTTCGAGGAAAATAATTTACATTCTAATAAACCTACTTCCTGTTGGGAAATTCCTGAGGTTGCTAGTAAAATTGCAGAATTGAACGCAACCTTGGAATCAGAAAGAGTAGGTTTTCGAGCGGAAAAGAAAAAGCTTTTAGAGGAGATTTTAGATCTCAAAAATTCCCCGTCTTTACCTGTTTCCAATGATCTTTCAAAAGATACATCTTCCTCGAAACAGGTGAAGAAAAGCATCCTTGTTCCTAAAACTGAGAAAGCTTTTACTAATTCTAAGTCAACGGTGACGAAAGAAAATATGCATTCTAAGTCACCTTTGACTGGCGCAGAAAAGATAAGTAAAAGCCTTAAGCTTAATACTTCCATGGAACAGAAAATTAGGAAGGAGAAAGGAAAATCGACATTATTTCCCAAAATCAAGGTCGAACATGCTCAAGATTTTCCCTCTCCTATTCCTCTTAAAATGAAAGCGTGCAAAGAAGAAGTTCGAAGCTTAAGCAAGCGAACTTCCACGCTTATTCCTCATCATTATAGAGTGAATGATGTGAATTCTTGTAGGCAATACGACTCATCATCTGATGACGCATATAGTGCGATAAGTTCGTATTCATACTTGAAATACCTGGTCCAGATTAAGTCTGAAAGACACCTTCTGCGACT
Source organism: Lindernia subracemosa (assembly GCA_028392965.1). Taxonomy (NCBI): domain Eukaryota; kingdom Viridiplantae; phylum Streptophyta; class Magnoliopsida; order Lamiales; family Linderniaceae; genus Vandellia; species Vandellia subracemosa. The sequence goes on along the minus strand of JAQPCC010000184.1, from coordinate 121,908 downwards.
GGCTAGGGAGAAAATCTTCAGATCTTCTAAACCTAGACACACGTTCACCGGCGCTGAATTGTCATTTCCCTCTAAGGTTCACCAAACTTGGATTCCTAAATCAGAAATCAAATTAAATAGGACTTTAAAGGATGATTTAGGATGTATATCTGAACCAAATGTGCATAAATTGTTTTCTGCTAATCAGGGAGGACCCATTCAAAAATGGGTACCAAAGTCCCGCTAATATTTTGCAGGAGCCCAATCACGTGTGGTAATTCGACGATGGTTGCTCCACACGCGTGATTGGTATGAGATGAGAGCAACCACAAAACCCCGGTCATGAGTAGTAATAAGAAGATGGTTGCTCCATACTCATAATCGGCACGAGACGCGAGCAACCGCATCCCTCATGTATGGCAATTTGACGTAGTGGCTCCACATACATGATAAAGGGAAACGACGTGAGCAACTACGACTATATGTGGTACATCCTATCTTTTAAACTGATATGCATAATACCACATTCATATATATTTTTACGATAGGTAAATTCTATATATGCATTCCATAGTAAATTTTGGCATGCATATCGAGCTGAAAAGACAATATACCTACTTTGAAAACTATAGGGTACATTATAGCTATGCATGCTTCAAAAGGACTTTTACTCTCAAATTCTTGCATGCATGCATACCTGAGCCGAAATGCAAAATACCCTATTTTATAGGTACATTCTAATTATGTGTATGTTAATTAAATTTTCAAAATTTTAATTTGCATATGCATACGAGCTGAATTGAAAAATACCTATTTTTCAAAATGGTACATTTTTAAATATGCATTTTTCAAAACTTTAAAATTCTAAATGCATATTACGCACGGAAATGAAAAATACCATTTTTGTAAAATGAGCTTAATTTGAGGGGGAGCTACTCTTTTATTTTTAAAAGAGAAGTGACCCTTAATCTTTAGAAGGGAGTTATAATTATATTTTTGAGGGGGAGCAAACTTCAAATATGTGAATTTAGGGAAAGAGATTCACATCGAACTTTCCACGCATCTTTTGAGGGGGAGCAATTTTATTTTTGGAAGCATGCTTTGAGGGGGAGGAATAACAAAATATATATAATATGCATATACTATATTATATATATACTAATATATATTACTAATACAATATATATTATATCAATATATATAGAAAAATATATTTACTAATAACGATTAATATATATATTATATCCATATAAATATAGTATAAAATATATTTTACTAATAACGATTAATATATATATATATATATATACAAAAAAAGAAGGCCATCATATTTAAAAAAAAAAAAAAGAGGCCATAAAAAAAAAAAAGGAAGAATGTTCTCTCCTCTTCATCAAGCTTCACGGAGATTACCTCCGACCTCCGAAGATGAACCTCAAAAGAAGAATCTCGAGCCTACAACGGTCAACTCTTTTCAAAAGGCGACGGTGGTTAAAAATGCAAATCTCGGTGCTCGCTTCAACCGACATGCTCTGGCTTGCTGACAAATAAAGCAGCACTCACCACTTCCTACCGGATGCATGGATACTTCGTTCCTACGATTCAGTCAAACCCAACTTAATCTAACCTCGGAACATCACCGAGATTCAGTCGAATCACGAAGAAACAGTCACGTCTACTAACACCTTTTGAAAAGACCGACGCTACATGATTCCCTCTCCTTACAAATTATTCGGACCAACCCCCATAGGTACAGGTGCTAATTTTATTAGCTCCCGGGTAGAAGTCGCCGCAATAGGTCCAACGGCGCGTGCACAACCGAGCCTTACCCACTCGTCTGTCTCACAAAAGACAGGTGTTTCAGAAATCACGGGGAACCACATCTACTATCACCGCTTCACTCGGAAGTGGGAGATATTGAATTATGTGGTACTCAGCCCCACCACCACTCTTCCTTGCGCACTCGAGTCTAGTGTGTCCTCACTTTCCATATATTTTTATATTTTTCTAGGACACATACACTTTTAAACACCTGATCTTTGTGATCAAGTTAGAACTTCCGTAGACATGTCTTGCTTCAACATGATTCGAGGATCGGAAGGAAGTCCTGCCGTTGCAACATCAAAGCAACAACGGGTTCAGGCCATCGTCTACGAGCATAGCTTCTAGATCGATGTTAACGGAAAGTCTTCGTGACCCCGGTTTCTTACACGACGGATTGCCTTTGTGGCTCCGTCTGGTTATTACCATCACCGACCTGTCATTTGTGTCCTCCTAATCTTCCTACACAAGCATGCCGATCTCGTTAACATGAATCGCCATGAGGGGGAGAAGGGGACACGCATAAACAAACAGGTCGGACCACCCACCAATCTCCGCCGCGCTCACCACTCTGAAATCGGGCTCCCCTGCACTTGAATGGAACATTCCAAAGGAGCCTAACACCCCACGCGTACCTTCTTCCAGAGCTAGACAAGCTTCCTCGAGGCCGAACCAGACAACTTCCTTCGAAGAAGACGAATCCGGCGCCGAGAAGAAGAAGATTGGAGAAGACTTGACGACTGCCTTAGTGGCTACGTCAGGTTATTACCTAACCTGAGTTCCTACCAACGCCATCCTCATGTTTCGACGACGTGATCTTCTTGCCAAAGATAATGCCTCATTTTGACCCATCGCATGGCGATCTCCCCAACTCGATCTTCCTGAGGGGGAGTAGTACTAAAGCAAAATGGGAGCAACACCACGACGAAAGTGCAAGATAGATCAGAAACGCTAAATCCTCAAGCGTCGTCAAAGAATCAAGCGAACACCATGGACTACAAAGATCGAAGTTGCTGCCTCGTGTGCGTCTCTCCAAATTTCAAAGAGAACTTCTCAATCCCAACATAAGGTTGACCAAAAGTAGGGGGAGTTGCGCTATTATCGAAAGGAGAGATCGAACACAAAAAGAAGAAATCCGGCAAGCGACTTCAAATCCCTTCCGGCATTTACGAGTCGAGCTTACAAAGAAGATTAAGAAGACGCGGTGCCGAGAAGCGAAGATCAAGACCCGGTGAGCTTGAAGATCTCCAAAAGAAGAGATCAAAGGACAAGACAAAGGAGGAAATTCTTTTAGGACTCAGGCAAACACACTAAGCCCCACAAAGATAATCCATGCCAAATTGAAGATTGAACACAAAGGGGGAGATTGTTAGGATTATTTTATTGTGTTCAATTAATTATAATTATCTTTGTTGTGTATTTATAAAGATTTTCTTTATAAGAGGCTTAGTGTAATTGGGCTTGTTAGGGGCCCAAGTATTATATACCAAAATGTGGTATAAATACCAAAACCCTAACACATAATAATAGTGTATTGTGTGAAAATCATCTAGAGAGAGAGAGAAGCTCCCAACCTTCTCCAAGAACACACACACCCCACGTCGATCTAATTCTTCCCATCTTAAACGTGGTAAATCGTCAATAAGTTAGTTTGTTAGGATCAAAAGGCAACCAACAGTGCTAGAATTTATAGTTTCGGATTGCATTCTCTCAATTTTTGAGCTTGAAGTTTTTGAGCTTGTAGAGGAAGATGATCTTGATAATTGTTTATGAAGTTCATACATTTCTTGATCATATGAATAATAATCCATTTTAATCTTTTTAGCTCAGATATGAAATTTTGAAAATTAAGTTCAAATAATGTTGGTAATTAAATTCTATATAGAATGTTGGATTTTAATTTTGTTCAAATAAAATTGTTGGATGTATATTGATCGTTGACGTGTTTTAGAATTGATTTAATTTTTTTTTATCAATATTTTCTTTATTCTTTTTAGAAAATTTTAGATATTGATATTAACCGCAAACTTTTTATTTCAGTTTAGTTCATAAGCTTTTCAGCACAGCAAAGTTTAGATACAAAATATTAATTATCGACTTAGATTGTATCTTAGACTTTGTATATTATTAAAAGAATGTAAGATTTTGCGGTTCAGATTTGACACTGTATTAGTTTACGAGTAAAGAAAGTTTACTAATGAGAAGCGTTCGTAAACAGTACTCTTTAGTTTACGATTGAATCTTATTCGTAAAGTAGTTTACGAATGAGAATGACTGCCTTGATAGTTTACGGTCGAAGTGGGTTCGTAAACAATGTCTTTCGTAAAACAAGTAAACAATGACTTGTAAACAGCAACTTTACGAATGTAAACTAAGTAGACCGTAAACTTAAATGTTTTGATCGTAAATTGTAAAGCTTTGACTAAATTTGAAAACTTTTTTTTTTTACGTGAGAGACTCGAATTAAACACGGAATTAGGTTCGAATAAAAGATAAAATGCGCACGGAAGCTTAATACAAACCTTAATCGTTTGAGAAATCGTTCGATCTGAGCAGAGTGGATCCGAAACCTACTTGATTATCGAGCAGCAAATCCAGATGATAATCAAGAGGTCTTCAATTAATTTTCGATCGAATTTTGTTTGTGTGTTTCAGATAGAAGGTTTACGGATCTAAGTTTGTATGAAAAAGTTTTCGCAAATGATTTTAAAATGATTTATATGAAAAAAATAATACCGAGAATAATTTTTGTACTGAAAAATTTTACTGGACTAAAAAAAATTTCTTTACCCAAAAATTTTTCTAAGCCTCAGAAAACTTTGGAAAAGTTAGCAAAAAATTGAAAATTTTAGGATTTTTTTTTTTTTGCTACTGAAAACCTTTTCAAATGTTTACGGGTCTTTTAGGTTTACGAGCAGAATTTGTTCGTAAACCTTGTTCGTAAATGAGTTTACGAATGAAGATGATTCGTAAACAGTGCCTTGATATTTACGAATGAAAAGTATTCGTAAACAATTATTTTTACTGGTTTACGAATGAAACTGATTCGTAAACAGTAACCCGTAAAGTAAAGTTTACGATTGAAAAGTATTCGTAAACAGTGACTCGAGATAGTTTACGATTGAAATTTATTCGTAAACCTTCCCTTTACTGGTTTACGAATGAAAATGGTTCGTAAACAGTAACTTTACGAATGTAAGTTGAGAGGACCGTAAACTAAAGTTTCTACCCGTAAAGTTTATGATCGCAAACTTAAGTTTGACCGTAAACGTTTACACACTGTAAAGGTTTGACCGTAAACTTTAACCGCGTAAACAAGGTTTACGATTGGAAAGCGTTCGTAAACCTTTCGTTGACCGTAAAGTTTTCGTTCGCAAAGCTAATCAACAGAGTTTTGCAAAGTTATTCGTAAACCTTTCATTCGTAAACTTTGCAATAAAAGTAAAACTCGATCATAAACACTTAAATTCTCAAATTAACCTCAGATAATCGATCGAAATCAGCAATTAAACATGTAAAAACACTCGATTAAACCAGTTCAAAGCAAAATATATAGAATTTCCGAGTTTTTCACATGAACATTTTGAAGATCATAAGAACAATTCGATCAAAAATCAACACAATTAGTCCAATTCCAGCTTCAATCAGTCAAATTAATCAACAATTAATCATCGCAAACAGTGAATTCATCGTAAACACCTAAGCAAGCAGCTCAAAAGATCAATCAACAGTTTACGATGAGCTTTAAATCGCGATGAACAGTGACTATCGTAAACTTCAAATTGCAGAATCGTAAACTTCAAACTCAATCAATTCAATCACACGTTTGCTCTGATACCAATTGAAGGTCCAGTTTTAACATCCAATCAATAAAACTTGAGCATAGATTGATCGAATTACCTTGATAATAAACGCGCGGAAGACTTTGGGTAATTATCAATCAACCTTCATTAATCACCAAGCTTCTCTCTACAATAATCTCCTTTCTCTCTCTACAATTAAACCCTAATTATGCTAATGATGAGAGAGAAATCTAATCTAGTGAGAGAAACTAAAACTCAAGTTGTGTGTATTTTACACACACTTGCCCTATATATACCAAAGCATACTTTGGTATATTTACACTTTAGTCCCTATATTTTCATAAAATACAATTAAGTCCCTAGACAAAGATAACATGATTATTGAACACTAGAAAATATTCCTAACAACCCTCACTACTTATGATTCATTCAAAGCCAAACAGGGTGAAGAAATTCATGACACGTATCACAGATTTCTCACACTTCTGAATGAGATGCGAAAGATAAACATAATCAAAACCAACATGGAGGTGAACATTCGCTTTCTGTCTGCTATACTACCTGAATGGAAGAAGACTGCTACTCAAATCAGACAGACAAAAGATTTGGAAGAAATAGACATTCACACCCTTTATGATACCCTTGCACAAAATGCTGAAGATACTAAGGACATTCTGAAGGAGTACAAAGGAAAAGTCGAAACTGACTCAGTGGCTTTAGTATCTGACAGAAAACTCAAGAAAATATCAAAAGAAAAGGTAGTGATGGAGTCATTCTCTGAAGATTCTGATTCTGATTCTGATTCTGACTTGGAAATGAAAGAACACAGAAAGCAAATGGCGTTGATGACCAACCTTCTACAAAAGAAATTCTTCAAAAAGAAAGGATCATCATCCAACAAACTGAGGACCTCAAGTGCCAAATATAAGGAACAACCCTCAGAATCCACTGAAGCTAGAACCAAAGACACATCACATAAATGCTTTAACTGCGGGAAGCCAGGTCATATAGCCAGAGAATGCACAATTCAAAAAAGGAAGGATGCAAACTACTATGCCAGAAAACTACAACTCTCAAAACAGAAGGAATCTGGTGTGGCCTTAATGGCGGAACATGACTTCTGGCTAGAAGATTCCACAGACAGCGAGGAAGAAAATCTGGCACTGATGGTGAAGGTAGAAGATGAAGGTGAAGAAACTACCAATGAAGAGTCAGACACTGATAGCAACGCCCCAGAAGACAAAGTTGAGGTAACACTTTCTGACTTTCACAAGTACATGAAACTGCAAAAAGATTTCATTGCCTCCCAAAAGGATAGAAAGAAGGATAAACTAACCATCAAATACTTAGAAGCTAGGCTAGAAAACAATGAGCGCTGCCTTAAAGAAAGTCTAAAAGAAAGGGCAATACTAATGCTAAGGTCTGAAAATGCCAAGAAAAAGGTCACAGAACTAGAATCTGAAAGTCTGACACTCAAGACCAAAAGTAATGACTTAACCAAAAGCCTAGAAACGTCCAATATAAATCAACAATCTTGGGAAACTAAATTTAACATAATCAGTGAGGAACGAGCGAAGCTATATTCCAAAATTTGGAAGATAATCTCACCAAAAGAGAGCAAACAGATCAGACCATCTACCTGAATCAACCTAGGGATATTGAGTTCTATGATCCTCGTTCAGGTATAGGATTCGACAATCCATGCTATCTGAGCAAAGTTACGTCTAAACAATGGTATGTCATCAGATATATGGGCCTTGGTCTGACTCAGCTAATGCGATTCACTGGTGCATCAGAAACGGAAGCGCTTGAAGATGAAAAGAGAAAGAAAACCTCCTCAACTGAGACACCTTTCGATTACACAGAACTAAATGAAAGGTATAAAACAAGCCAAATCACCTATTCTTTTGAAGATGAAACAGTCTACCCTCAATTTGCTGAAAGTAGCTCGTCGGGAGAACTTAATGATACTTCAAACTGCTATATGCCTGAAATAATTAAGAAAGTTGCCAATTTACACTCATCCCTAGAAAATGAAAGGAAACAGTTCGAATGTGAAAAGGATAAGCTTCATCAAGAAATTTCTCTACTTAAGCAAACAACTATGGCAAAAACCAGTTTAGAAGAGAAAGCTAATCACGTTTTACCTTGTTTTACTAACCCTCCACCTCATGTATCGACAGGTTCATCCTTAAAGAAGACTTCGGTTAGTAAAGACGAGGCTAAGGGAAAGATCTGTGATTCCTAGAAATCTTTTGACATTCCGCATCTTTCATGTTCAAAATTTTCGGATTCTATCAATAAATATTTGCCTACTTTCAAGAGCTTTACATTCAAGTCTTCAAAACAGAAACCAAGAAACGCGCCTACAAAGAAATTTAAACGGCTACAAGACAATAAACCTGCAAAAATACCTACCCAAACATGGGTACCCAAAGTCAAACCCAAGAGAAACACAAACACTAGGATAAATCAAATTTGGGTGCCTAAACTAGTAAATAACGCTTTCGCTAAATTACCTGATCGAGCTAGTATAGGAACAAGTCGCTTTTTTACTAACATCTCGCTAAGAGGATGACCCATTTATAAATGGATACCTAAAACTACTTAAGTGTATTTTGCAGGTACAACATGTGTGGTATCTTGACTCAGGTTGCTCCACACACATGACTGGGAACAAAGAGTTGTTGAGCACCTATACCGAAAAATTCGGTGGAAAGGTCCGATTTGGAAACAACGAGTCAACAATAATTCGAGGTTATGGAGATCTAATATGCAACCAGCTGACGATTAAAGATGTTTCCTACGTTGAGGGTCTAAGGCAGAATTTGTTCAGCATTGGACAGTTCTGCGACAAAAATCAACTAGTGCAATTCAAGGCAAAGAAATGCATCATCATAAATGAAGAAGGTTAACACCTCTATTAGGAATATTTTCTAGTGTTCAATAATCATGTTATCTTTGTCTAGGGACTTTATTGTATTTTATGTAAGTATAGGGACTAAAGTATAAATATACCAAAGTATGCTTTGGTATATATATAGGTCAAGTGTGTGTAGAATACACACAACTTGAGGTTTAACTTTCTCTCACTAGAATATCTCTCTCACCATCATCATTAGTTAGGGCTTAGTTGTAGAGAGAGAAAGGAATTGCTTGTAGAGAAAGCTTGGTGATTAATGGAAGATTGATTGATATTTACCCAAGAGCTTCCGTGTGTTAATTACAAGGTAATTCGATCAATCTAAGCTCAAGTTTGATTGGTTGGATGTCAAAACTGTGACCTACATGTGGTATCAGAGCAAACGTGTTAGATTTGAATTGATTTTGAGCAGAAATCGTTTTTGATTTTGCTGAATTAAGGTTTACGTTTGAAAGTACAATCACTGTTCATCGCACTGTTCATCGCATTCTTTGTATGTGCTGCTTTGCATAGATGTTTGCGATGATGTATGTGATACTGTTTGCGATGATTAATCAATGATTAATTGAGATAATCATAGCCGAATTTGAACTAATTGTGTTGATTTTTGATCGAATTGTTCTTATGATCTTCAAAATGTTCACGTGAAAAACTCAAAAATTCTATATGTTTTGCTTTGAACTGGTTTAATCGAGTGTTTTTACATGTTTAACTGCTGTTTTCGATCAATTATCTGAGCTTAATTTGGTAATTTTCGTGTTTTTGATTCAAGTTTACTTTAATTCACAAAATTTACGATTCTTTTAAAGTTTACGATTCAAACTTTACTTTGCGGGTCAAAGAAGGTTTACGAATCTAAACTTTACGGTTCTCAAACTTTACGATAAAGCTTTACAGTTTACAGTCAAAGTCTATTTTATGGTCAACGAACTGTTTGCGAAAGCTTTTCAATCGTAAACTTTATTTTACGGAAGTTACTGTTTACGAATACTTTTCAATCGTAAACTTTACTTTACGAAGTTACTGTTTACGAATACTTTTCATTCGTAAACTATCTCAAGGCACAGTTTACGAATCCATTTCATTCGTAAGCTAAATCAAGTCACTGTTTACGAATCTATCTCATTCGTAAACTAATTGTAAGAGACTGCTTACAAAAGTTTACGGTCAAATATTGCCCGTAAACTTAAAGACTCGTAAAACATTTGAAAAGGTTTTAGGTAGCAAAAAAAAAAGTCCTAAAATTTTTTGCTACGACGAGATTTTTTTTGTACCTACTTTGCAAAGGTTTTCCGAGGCTTATGAAAAAATTTTGGGTAACAGAAATTTTTTTTGACCGGTAAAAATTTTCAGTACAAAAATTATTCTCGGTATAAGTTTTTTGTGTAAATCATTTTTAAAAATCATTACGAAAACCTTTTCATACAATCTAAGACCCGTAAATTTACGATACACAGTAACCTTACCAAACTCGAATTAAATAATATTCGAAGGTTTTATAAGAGATTTAGAGGTTTACGGTCTTAGTTTACTTTTAAAACTTTTCGGATCTTAGTTTTCTAATCATTCTCTAAAACGTTTTTCATACAAACGTAGACCCGTAAACATTCTATCTGAGACACACAAACATAGACTTTACTTTACAGAACTTATTGTTTACGGCTCTAAATCATCCGTAAACCACTACATTGGAAAGTCTATTGTTTGCGTCTCTTTTTCATCCGTAAAAGTAAACCTAAACTTTGATGTGCTGAAAAGTTTAAAAACTTAACTGAAACTAAAAGTTTGCGGTCTATTTCTACACATCAAATATAAAAACGAAATCGAAAACATTAACCAAATTTAAAATCAATTCACAAAACACGTCAACGATCATATACATCCAACAATTTTATTTGAACAAAATTTAAAATCCAACATTCTATATAGAATTTAATTACCAACATTATTTGAACCTAATTTTCAAATTCCATATCTGAGCGAAAAAGATTAAAATGGATTATTATACATATGATCAAGAAATGTATGAACGTCATAAATAATTAAAGAAGAAAAAGCCATTATCTAGCTCATCTTCCTCAACAAGCACAAAAACTTCAAACTCAAAAATTGAGAGAATGCAATCTGAAACTATAAATTCTAGCACGTCTCACGAACAAAATATTATAAAAGAGCTAGAAGATAGACTAGCAAATAATGAACGTGTCCTAAGAAAACACCTACTAAAAGAAGCAAATCTTGGGATACAACTTCAATTAGCCAATGAAAAAATAGCCAGTTTAACAACTATGGCAGATTCACAAGAAACAAAACTATGTGAACTGAAAACAAGTTTGTCTGCCAGTGAGGAAGAAAACAAGTCAATCTTGCAACAAATCTCATCTACGAAAAATGAACGAAAAATGGTCAAAGAACTAAAAGATCGGTAAGCTAATAATGAATCTATTATTAGAAAATATTTAGACAACGAGTCTAGCCTTCAATATCATTTGACCAAAGCTAAAGATGAGATTACAAGTTTAAAGTCTAAGGCAGAAAAGTATGAAACAACCATACATGAACTCACAAAAGATATATTTGCCTATAAAGAAGAAGTCAAAAATTGGCAAGCTCAGAACATAGGCCTTTCTGAAGAACGCACTAGATTACACTCTAAAATTAAAGAACTAGAGGTTCTTCTTGCAAAGAAAGATCAACTTGAGCAAAATTTGTCTCTAAATAAGTCGACTCAAACAATTGAGTCAGTGCCAACCGAGAAACATTCTATACTCTCGATAAAACCCGAACCTAAGGATTGCTACATTCCAGAAAGTAATCACAAATATGCTGCATTACACTCTCTTCTGAATTCCGAACAAAACGGGTTTCAAGCTCAAATGGATAAGCTTGTAAAGGAGAATTTAATTCTCAAAAATTCCTCTTAAAAAGGCACAAGAATGACTAAAGCTATCAAGAAAGAAAAAATAGAGGAAGATAAATCATCTTCTATTGCCACGACCAAAATTGGTTCTACCTCTATTCGTAATCCAAAAATGACTAAAGTCATTCTAAAATCAAAATTAAAGGAAGAAGCTACTAAAGCTAAAGCAGATAATAATTACACATTCTCTATTAAAACTGCAACGTCTAACAATAATAATTGTCTCAACAAAAGTAGCTCATTTAATACACATTACAAAGTGAATGATGTGAGTCTAGAATGAAGGAAATACGACACTTCTATACTTAATGCTATTGATTCTATAAGCTCGTATTTCTCTCTCAAGTACCCGGTCAAAGTCAAATCCGAATTGCATCTTAAGCGACTGGCGAAAGAGAAAATTTTCTCTTCTACAAAAAGACACACATTCACCGATGCTGCAACGTTAAATTTCAAAAAGGTTCAACAAATTTGGAAACCTAAGCTACAAATGGAAATAAGTAGTCCTCAACAAATGTGGATTCCCATGACTACTTTATGTGATAATTTTGATTCCAAATTTGAAACTTTTATGCTTAAATTGTTATCTACTAATCATGGAGGACCCGTCCAAAAATGGGTATCAAAGTCCCGATAATTTGTTTTGCAGGTCCCCGATCATACATGGTAAATAGACAACGATTGCTCCACATGTATGTTCGGTATGCAATGATGAGCAGTCGCACAAGACCCCGACACGTATGGTATTCGGTTTGCTTCACACACGTGATCGGTATGTGACGTGAGCAAACACACCAAATCAAGACTATTCCAAAGCTCTTGATTTGACATTGTTTTTCTTTTTATTTTTTCGTTAAAAAAAAAAGGAAAGAAAAGGCCATAAAAAAAAGGTAAAAAAAAGGGCCATAAAAAAAAGGCCATAAAAAAAAAGGGTCATAAAAAAAGGCTATAAAAAAGAAAAAAAAAACAAAGAAGAACTTTTGAGCTACAATGTTCAAAGAAGGCCGAACCATTTTCAAAAGTCAAAAGACGCTTGAATTTCGGGGGAGTCAAACTCTATCTTTTCAGTTTTTGATAGGGAGTTTGACTTACTATAAATAGTGCTTATTTTTAAAGAATAGTCGGTTTTCATATTCTATATTTGTTTTGGGGGGAGTGGATAGATAGATAGAGAAGGCGCAAAGATTTAAAAGCGCATATATTAGAAGGGAAGTGATACTTATAAGTGCAAAAGGCACATTTATTGGGGAGTGTCATTTCAAATACAATAGAAGCTAGATTTTTTCGTAATATGCAATTTCTCAAAAAGCGCAAGAGATTGAAAGAGAATGCCCTGAAGACAAACTTCAAGCTTTGAGGGGGAGTGCCATTTTAGAAAAGTAGCACATGGATAACAATGTGAGTTGTTCACGTACGTGTTCCCATGGTTCAGTAACTCCCAACTGTACCTATCCCAGGAACAACCCCGAGTGTATGTGAGGGTATTTGAGCGTATCACGGTGAAATCCTTACAACTCAACCACAAACTATCCGGGCCACAACCAATATAGGTACAAGACAGATTTATCAGATCCCGGGTAGAAGACGCCTCATCTGGTCCAAAGGCGCATGCACACCCTTCCTTAGCTACTCATTTGTCTCCCTAAAGACGGATGTTTCAGTATCTCACGGGGAACGGCATATGCTATCACCGTTTCATTTGGAAGCGGGAGATATTGAACAAAGTGGTCCACAGCCCCACACCACTGAACTTTGTTGATCACGTAAATGTCTAGTGTGTCCTCATAGCCTAAAGTTTTTAAATTTTCTAGGACACATACATTATTTTACACGCACTATGCAGGTCTATGTGACCTTGCCAGAACTTCTGTAGACACATTTATGGCAAAAATGTGCTTCTATGATCAGAAGGATGTCCTGCCGTTGCAACATATCTGGAGCACGACTCTAGAGAGATGTCAACGGCAAGCCTATGTGGCCCCGTAGTCCCTTCAAATGCAAGTCTGTGTGACTTTGCATCAACAACCAAGAGTGACATCAAGAGATGTTTCACAATGATTGGATGTCTGTCCCATTTTCAGGTACTTCATCTGGAATTCAACGCCAACACGTTCAGCGTACACTCTAGTTCACCTTGATCACACAACATGACGATACAAATGAATCGCCATGAGGGGGAGAAGTATATCAAGAAGGCCAAGCACGTGAACTCATTAAAGAAGCCAAGCTTTCAACACACGTGCTGAACCACAACAAACAAGACCTCTCTCGATAGAAGGAACTTTTGTTGGATATTCCTCCATGTCCAAGGCCTATCGAATCTATCTAAAAAATAGGCGATCAGTGATAGAGAGTATTAACGTCACTTTCGATGAAGGACCCAAAATGGCTTCTGGTCAAATCAGTCCAGGACCCGTTCCTCCACTCTCAATTGCTTATGAACATATCAGTTTAGAACCTGGAATTACAACCGCAATAGCTTCTGAACGTAGCAGTTCAGAACCTGAAATGGTTACAGGAGTAGTGACGCATACTGATAAATCAACAAAATCTTGTACCAATAGTGAATCGAAAAAGCATACAGATAGCTTGAGCAAATCTGATGCAGTGGACTGGTTACTCATATTTGAGGATCTATATAACGAATCCCGCAATCAAAGTCCACCAGATTCTACACCGATCCTACAAACACATGAAGCATCAGGACAAGCAAAACAACCCCCAATGTCCACCACTGATGACATAATAGTTCCAATAGAGGGCATCTCGATATCACTTGACAACCTTCAAGATGATACCAACCCAATTCTACCACAAGAACAAAGATGTACTCGTGATCATCCACCCAATCAGATTATTGGAAATCCTTCTGCAGGAATCAGAACGAGGAGGTCAACAGCGAACGAGTGTTTATACACATGTTTCCTGAGCCAGCAGGAACCAAATAAGGTCTCTGACGCCCTTAAGGACTTGAACTAGATAATTGCGATGCAAGAAGAAATAAATCAGTTCGAACGTCTCAATGTTTGGACCTTAGTTCCAAGACCAGTAAGAAAAACGATTATCGGAACTAAATGGATTTTCAAGAACAAAAGGGATGAAAATGGTGTTATAGTTCGAAACAAAGCACGGCTTGTAGCTAAAGGATACAATCAACAAGAAGGAATTGATTATGATGAGACATTTGCCCCAGTTGCAAGAATCGAAGCAATTAGACTATTTCTGGCATATGCAGCTCATAAAGACTTCATAGTTTACCAAATGGATGTCAAAATGGCATTCTTAAATGGCATCATAAAGGAAGAAGTCTATGTTGGACAACCAGAAGGCTTTGTAAATATCGAAAAACCAGATTATGTCTATCGCCTAGATAAAGCTGTATATGGCCTCAAGCAAGCTCCCAGAGCATGGTACGACGTCCTGTCAGACTTTTTGGTTAGCTCTGGATTTATCAAAGGGACGATAGACACGACTCTATTCATTCAACATCATCACTCAGACATACTGCTAGTTGAAATCTACGTGGATGACATTATTTTCGGCTCAATAAACTCCGATATGTGCAAGAAATTTGGTAAATTAATGAAGACAAAGTTCGAAATGAGTATGATGGGCGAAATAAACTTCTTCTTGGGTTTACAGATTAAACAACTATCAGATGGGATATTCATTAATCAATCCAAATATATCTACGATATCTTGAAGAAATATGGAATGGAGAAGAGCTCACCGATGAACACACCAATGTCCACAACATGCCAGCTCGATTCAGATCCTTCTGGCAAAACAGTAGAAATGACACGTTACAGAGGGATCATCGGTTCACTCCTATATCTAACAGCTAGCAGACCAGATATCATGTTCGCAACTTGTCTATGTGCAAGGTTTCAAGCAAATCCCAAAGAATCGCACCTATTAGCGGTCAAACGAATTCTCAGATATCTGAAAGGCACACCCAATCTTGGTCTTTGTTATCCCAAAAGATCTGGTATGCAACTAATCGGTTATTCTGATGCAGATTTTGCAGGTTGTCGAATGGACAGGAAAAGTACGTCTGGAAGCGTTCAGTTTCTTGGAGACAAATTAGTCTGTTGGTCTTCAAAGAAACAGAATTGCGTATCCACTTCCACAGTAGAGGCAGAATACGTTACAGCCGCCAGCTGTTGTTCACAAATCTTATGTATGCGAACGCAACTCCAGGATTACGGGTTTGGTTTAAATCATATACCTATTTACAGTGATTCTAAAAGTGCAATTGCTATTACATGCAATCCTGTTCATCATTCACGCACTAAGCACATCGACCTCAGATATCACTTTATCAAAGATCATGTGGAAAATGGTAGAATCGACATGTACTTTATTTGCACAGAATTACAACTTGCTGACTTATTTACGAAACCACTAAATGAAAAACGATTTCAATTTCTAGTATCTAAGTTAGTCATGTTAAATCTTGACACCAAGGTCGTATGTGCTTTTGATAACTATTTATTTATTTATATAATTTTTTTCTTTATTTTTTATTTATTATTAGTATTTTTTTTACTTTAAAATCTATCAATTTTCATTATGCTTGAACCATTTATTTTCTTTCTTCAAATCTTTACATGCTAATCATGGAGGACCCGTCAACCAAATGGGTACCAAAGTCCCGCTTAAATTTTTTTTGTAGGTCCGACATGCGAGTGAGATGAGATTTGAGATTTCTTTATCTTTCTGTTATAAAAAAAAAGAAGGAAAAGAAGGGGAAGAATTTTGTGCTATATCGTTCAAAGAAGGTCGATTTCAAAAGAACTTTTTGCTTCATCGTTCCCAAGGAGTTAGAATTACTATAAGTAGTATATACGTTTAAGGGTAGTCGGTCTCCATATTTCATGTTATTTTCGTTAAGGAGGATTTAGGGCATGACAACATAGATAGCCCAACTATTCAAGGTGAGTGATACTAATCAACGCATGCTTAAAAGGCGCACATGTTAAGGGGGAGTGTTACTTCATTTACTCAAGGCGCGTAAAGGAGAATAATATGCAAAGTTCTACAAGAGCGCACAAATTTAGGGGGAGCAAGGGCAGAGTAATAGAAAGAGCGCACTCATTAAGGAGGAGAGTTAACTGACAAAGCGCTAGAGCTTAAGAGAAAATGCCTTGAAGACAAACATCATGTTTTGCATGAGGAGTGCTACCTAAAACCAAAAGGAGCATGGACGCCAAGGAGTTGTTTACATACCAGTTCCAAATGATCAGTAGACCCAACTGATCCTAACCCAGGAACAAACCCCGAGTGTGTGTGAGGGTATTGAGCGTATCACGATGAAATCATTATAACTCAACCACAAACTATCTGGGCCACAACCAATATAGGTATAGGACTGATTTTATCAGATCCCGGGTAGAAGGCGCCTCATCTGGTCCAAAGGCACATGCACAACCTTACTGTAATAACCGTAGAGAATTTTCGGGAATTATTCGAACGGGCCCAAATAAAGAAATAAATAATTCAGCCCAACTTGAATAAATATTTAAAACCCAAACTTTGGCCCAAATGAAAGATAACTTAAACATGAGGGAAAACCACGTAGTAAGTTGTCACCTCCTTATCACCCTTATTATCATTGGGAAGGAGCACATGAAAACGAAACAAAGAGATAAGAAAGAAGAAGGAGAAAAAAAAAAAAAAAAAAAAATGGGGAAAAGGTGAGCAAAAGAAGAAAGGAGAGCGAAAGGAAAGGAATTCCCAAGCCAAGAACAATCAAATTTTCGGCCAGCTCAACCTTACAAATCTGTTATAAGTAACTAGGAGGAAAGGTAGGTGAAGATTTCATCTACAACACGTAAATATTTTCGTTAAATCCGATTTTTAGTTCTCGAATTTCTGGTACTTTCGTGATGTTTTTGAAGTGTTATGATGCTTGTTCGAGCTCAACATATGAGTTCTATAATCTATTTAGGTGTTTATGTGAGTTGGAAGGATGTTTGTGCGATGAAATTTCTTGAAGAATTGAAGAACTTAGTGTTTTTCGCATACTGTTTTTCATTTTCTGGGTTTACTTGTGTTTTGACGAATTTTATGTTTTCGGATCGAGTAAGGGTTTTCGCGGGCCAGTTATTTTGCGAATTGTGAGGGAGAAAAGTTTTCGCGGCCCGAAAACCAGTTTTCGCGGGCTGCGGTCTTTCGCGAACCGTGAGACATCGCGGGCCGAAAACCTGTTTTCGCGGGTCAGAGAGTTCGCGAATAAGAAATAGATGCGGGCCGAAAACCAGTTTTCGCCGGCCGAAAGCCAGTTTTCGCGGGCTAAGGTCGTTCGCGAAACGTGAGACAGCGCAGGCTGCTTTTAGGTTTTCGCGGGCCTAAACTGGGTTTCGCAGGTCTGATCAAAGGACTTCGCGAAATTCATTAAAGTTTCAAACTTTGACCTGAAGTTTTTCAGATTGACTAAGTTTTGAAAATAGAGTTTCGCGAATTAGGTTTGGGCTTTGACCGAAAATAGTTGGGTTTGACCAACGAATTTGTTTTGAGCATTTGCCTTATTTGTGACCCAATTCTTTTAAATAAAATTATTTTCAGCCTAAATCTTTTAAATTAAAATGTTATCGGGGTTTGACTAAGATTTCCGGGTCAATCCAAATTTTAAATTTAAAGGTTATTTTTGGGATTTAAAATATTCGGTCTAATATCGGATTTTAATATATTTATGACTTTTGAGATTTCAACTTTTTGTGATGTGTCGTGTATAATTGATATTTGTTTGCATTTCACGACATTTCATTTGTGGGAGATGGTATACCGTAATGTTACGGTGACACCTTACGGTGTCAACGAGCGGGGTAGATTAGATCGTGATCGCGTTGATGATTCGTAGAAAAATCGAGGTTAGTACTCATATATGACACCTGACGGCAGACAGGCGTGATCGATCTGTCTACTCGGGCGTGAACGTCCCGAGGTGCAAAACCGTCTTTTAGGTTATTTTCACGGAAGGAGCGACCTGGTAGGGCAGTAGCGTGAACGTCTAAACGCTATCAGTGTAGTCTACCGTCTTTTATATTATTTTCGCGGAAGGAGCGACCTGGTAGGGCAGTAGCGTGATCGTCTAAACGCTATCAGTGTAGGCTACCGTGATTGTTATGGGCGCGCGAGGTGTCGAGTCTAACCTAGGGCCCTGTGTCGAGATATGATAAGATGGATTGAGAGGAAAAAGTCGAGCGTGCATTTATGGTGAGATATTTTGGGATGATGGGTGAGCGCACGCTGCATTCATGCATGTTTTCATCTACTGGGCAATCGCTCAATTTTATGTGTTGTAGGTACGACCAAGTCCGACGTCGAGGTACGTCGCGACTAAGGCAGGCTGATGGCGGTAACTCCACGGACTTTTGAGAGCGAGGTTGTACATGGATGAAGACCTGTGGAGCGGCATTAGGGCGTTTTGATATTTTGAATATTTTGGGGCTACAACCTTTGTAAATATACGACTTTGTAACCCTTATGTACTATAATATATTCTATTTTACGAAAAAAGTTTTTGTAAAATGGGTCTTCCGCGGCTTTCGTTGCGGAAATCCGCCACTAATAGTATTTAGAAAATGAGGGTCGTCACAGGTGGTATCAGAGCCTAGGTTATAGATTCTGAAGACTGTCCATGTACGACCGCTCAAAAGTCTGGAGAATCAGCCTTTGCCTGTAAGTTTTTATGTTTTAACGTGATTGAATGTTTAAAAAGTAATCTGCCTACTTGTATGAATGATTATAGATAATAGTTAAGAATGCCGAGAGGAAGAAGAGGATACGCGGGGGAAACCAGTCATAGGGCCGAACCCGAGTCCCCTACTAATGAGCGAGACTCTACCATCTTACGACTTACCGAACTGGTCCAACGACAATCGGACCAGATCAATGAGCTTATCCATAGTAGGAATTCATCTGAACATCGTCAGTCTCCACAACCGGAGCGTATGGAGATTATAGGAGAAAGATTCAGGAAATTAAACCCCCCAACGTTTGCGGATGCCACTGACCCTGCACTGGCAGAAGACTGGCTGCGTACAATTGAAGATATGTTTATCTATAGTCGTGTGCCGGAGGATGAAAAGGTCATTTGTGCCGTTTCCATGCTAAGGGGAAACGCTAGATTCTGGTGGGACACAGTCAAAGTCTTGGAGAATCCAATGACAATGTTGTGGGAACGATTCAGAGAATTGTTCCACAGCAAATACTTCACAGCCCACGAACAAGAAAGAAGAATGCAAGAGTTCATGTGCTTTAAACAAGGAGGAATGACAGTCGCGGAGTATATCCGCAAATTTGAGGAGCTGTCTCGTTTTGCCCCTCATATGGTGGCAACTAATCTCTTGAAGGTGACGAGGTTTATAATGGGCCTCAAACCCGAAATCTATCGAGACTTAAGTATAGCGGGAGCCCGACAGATGGAATTCACACAAGTGGCAGAGCGGGCGATGATTGCTGAGCAAGCGGAGGCGCAGATTGTCGAGGCTCAAGAGGCGAAAAGAAGAAGAGAAAATCAGCAAGGAGCAGGGGGTGATCGTAAACGCCAATTCTTTGGCAGAGGCCCTAGTAATCAAGGAAGCCGCCAAGGTCAACAAAACTGGCGTCCAAACTCAATGCCTAATCAAGGACCGACTAGCTTCCCGAATAAACCCCCAAACTTTACGCCCCAATGCCCAAAATGCGGGCGCTATCATGTTGGAGCTTGTGTCAGAACGGGGCCAAATCCAAATCCCCAGTGCTTCCGATGCGGGAGATTAGGCCATTATGCCAGAAATTGTCAAGAAAATTTTCCGCAGAACTCGACCCAACCACCGGTCCGACCTCTACCCGTTTCAGCTCGAGTTTTCACCTTGACGAACGAGGAAGCAGAAGCAAACCCCTCGGTAGTGACGGGTACGTTAACTATCTATAACATACCCACTTCTGTGCTTATTGATTCGGGAGCCACACATTCGTTTGTGTCGGCTAAATATGTGGCAAAGGCGGGAATATCTCCTACCTTATCTGAGTATAACAATGTAGTAAGCTTACCACACGGTGATCCGACACACACTAATCAAGTGTTGGAAGGATGCTCCGTGATCATAGAGGGTAGAAAGTTGAGAGTCGATTTGATCATAATCCCGATGAACGACTATGATGTTATCCTCGGGATGGATTGGCTTTCAAGATATGGAGCCATTATTGACTGTAATAAAAAAATAGTAAGATTCCAATTACCCGAGGAAGAGGTGTTCACTTTTTCGGGTAGGGTAAATCAGAACAGTGTCCCTCGAATTTCTGCTTTAAAGGCTCAACGACTTCTGAGGTCAGGTTGTGAGTCTTTTCTAGTATACTCGGTGAAAGCAGACGAGTTATCTCCTCCAGAACTAAAACACGTGCCAATAGTCAACGAATACGCCGATGTATTTCCTGATGACCTCCCGGGGTTACCCCCTGATCGAGAAATACAGTTCACGATAGATCTGGTGCCAGGAGTAGCCCCAATCTCTAAAGCCCCTTACCGTCTAGCGCCTAATGAACTACGAGAGTTGAAAGAACAGCTGGAGGAACTGTTGCAAAAGGGATTCATTCAGCCCATCTTCTCACCGTGGGGAGCACCAGTTCTTTTTGTACGGAATAAGGATGGGTCGATGAGGCTGTGCATCGACTACAGAGAGCTGAATAAAAGCACGATCAAGAATAAATATCCATTGCCGAGGATCGACGATTTATTTGACCAATTGCAAGGTGCTACGACATTCTCGAAAATCGACCTCCGTTCTGGATACCATCAACTAAAGATCAGGGAGTCAGACATTCCGAAAACTGCGTTCAGCACGAGGTACGGCCATTATGAGTTTTTGGTCATGCCTTTCGGGCTGACAAACGCGCCAGCCGCCTTTATGGACCTGATGAATCGGGTTTTCAAGGACTTTCTTGATCGCTTCGTTATCGTCTTTATCGACGATATTCTTATCTATTCTAAGACAAAAGAAGAACATGCCGCTCATTTACGAATTGTCTTAGAAATTCTGCGAGAGAAACAACTCTATGCCAAGTTCAAGAAATGTGAATTTTGGCTCGAACAAGTGGCCTTCTTGGGACACGTGATTTCTGGGAATGGAATTTCAGTGGATCCCAATAAGATTGAAGCCGTTAATAACTGGCCACGTCCAACCACTCCTACTGAAGTTCGGAGTTTCTTAGGACTTGCGGGATATTACCGTAAGTTCATAGCCGATTTCTCCAGCATTGCCTCGACATTGACAAATTTGACAAAGAAAAATGTGCCGTTCATATGGACAGAGTCGTGTGAGCAGAGCTTCCAGGAACTGAAGAAACGGCTTACTTCAGCCCCAATTTTGACAATATCATCAGGAACTGGGGGATTTTCTGTCTATAGCGATGCGTCGAAGAATGGCTTGGGATGCGTATTGATGCAAAATGAGAAGGTTATCGCATATGCTTCTAGACAATTGAAAGAGTACGAAAAGAATTACCCAACCCACGATCTAGAACTTGCAGCGGTAGTTTTCGCCCTGAAGATTTGGCGGCACTACCTTTATGGAGAAAGATGCGAAATATATACGGACCATAAGAGCCTGAAGTACTTCTTCACCCAGAAGGAGTTGAATATGAGGCAACGACGTTGGTTAGAACTCGTTAAGGACTACGACTGCGTGATCAATTACTATCCAGGTAAAGCGAAGTAGTCGCCGATGCATTAAGCCGAAAAAGTGTAAATGCAGAACTTTGCAGACTTGAAGTGGAAATAGTAAATTTGGGCGAGGTTGAAACGAAATTAGCAACACTGACCCTTCAGCCCACATTACTAGAAAGGATCAGGAGGGCACAAGAAGAAGAAGAGCTCTACTTGAAGATTCGAAGTGCGCAAATGAAGCAAGCACCACTCGACTTCGAAATACGAGAAGATGGGAGTTTACAATACAAGAATCGCTTATATGTACCCAATGACGAGGAGCTACGACGAACTATAATGATGGAGGCACATACCACAGTGTACTCAGTACATCCAGGCGCCACCAAGATGTATCAAGATTTGCGAACGACCTATTGGTGGCCGGGCATGAAAAAGGACATTGCAACCTTCGTAAGCCAATGTCTAACTTGTCAGCAAATTAAGGCAGAACACCAACGACCGGCAGGGACCTTACAACCCCTACCAATTCCCGAATGGAAATGGGACCACGTTACGATGGATTTTGTCGTTGGCTTACCGAAGACTGTAAAAGGCCACGACGCCATATGGGTGATTGTCGACCGTCTCACCAAATCAGCTCACTTCCTACCAATTGGTTCGACTTTCTCTCTGAAATGTTACGCGGAGTTATACATACAGGAGATAATTCGACTCCACGGGATTCCGACATCAATCGTTTCGGATCGAGATTCGAGATTTCTATCCAATTTCTGGAAGAGCTTGCAGAAGGCGATGGGGACTAAGCTATCATTTAGTACCGCATACCATCCTCAGACTGATGGGCAATCTGAACGGACTATCCAAACCCTTGAAGACATGTTACGGGCGTGTGTGCTAGATTTCAAAGGAAATTGGAGCAAATACCTTCCATTGATCGAGTTCTCATACAATAATAGCTATCATGCGACGATTGGAATGGCACCATACGAGGCTTTATACGGACGCAAATGCCGATCCCCGGTACATTGGGATGAGATCGGCGAAAGAACAGTGCTAGGCCCCGACATGATACGTGAAATCACGGAAGCCATAGAGAAAATTCGGGAGAAAATGCGAACGGCTCAGAGTAGACAAAAGAGCTATGCGGATCAGAGACGGAGACCATTGGAATTCATAGAAGACGACTGGGTATTTTTGAAGATATCCCCGATGAAAGGCGTAAAGCGATTCGGACGAAAGGGCAAACTGAGTCCAAGGTACATTGGCCCTTTCAGAATACTCAGGCGAGTCGGCGAGGTCGCGTATCAGTTGGAATTACCAGCATCATTGTCACAGGTCCACGATGTATTCCACGTATCAACATTACGCAAATACATCGCGAACCCAAGCCAGGTGGTGGAGAACGAGTTTCTTTATCAACAGTTGAGGCCAGACTTAAGTTACGAAGAAAGACCAGTAGAGATTTTGATGCAAGAAGTAAGGCAACTTCGGAATAAAAGTATTCCATTAGTTAAAATACTGTGGCAGAATCAATCAATTGAAGAAGCCACTTGGGAGCGAGAGGACGACATGAGAAATCATTATCCCGAATTATTCCAATCGGCGTAATTTCGGGGACGAAATTCTTTTAAGGGAGGGAGGATGTAATAACCGTAGAGAATTTTCGGGAATTATTCGAACGGGCCCAAATAAAGAAATAAATAATTCAGCCCAACTTGAATAAATATTTAAAACCCAAACTTTGGCCCAAATGAAAGATAACTTAAACATGAGGGAAAACCACGTAGTAAGTTGTCACCTCCTTATCACCCTTATTATCATTGGGAAGGAGCACATGAAAACGAAACAAAGAGATAAGAAAGAAGAAGGAGAAAAAAAAAAAAAAAAAGGGGGGGGGAAAGGTGAGCAAAAGAAGAAAGGAGAGCGAAAGGAAAGGAATTCCCAAGCCAAGAACAATCAAATTTTCGGCCAGCTCAACCTTACAAATCTGTTATAAGTAACTAAGAGGAAAGGTAAGTGAAGATTTCATCTACAACACGTAAATATTTTCGTTAAATCCGATTTTTAGTTCTCGAATTTCTGGTACTTTCGTGATGTTTTTGAAGTGTTATGATGCTTGTTCGAGCTCAACATATGAGTTCTATAATCTATTTAGGTGTTTATGTGAGTTGGAAGGATGTTTGTGTGATGAAATTTCTTGAAGAATTGAAGAACTTAGTGTTTTTCGCATACTGTTCTTCATTTTCTGGGTTTACTTGTGTTTTGGCGAATTTTATGTTTCCGGATCGAGTAAGGGTTTTCGCGGGCCAGTTATTTTGCGAATTGTGAGGGAGAAAAGTTTTCGCGGGCCGAGCGGTCTTTCGCGAACCGTGAGACATCGCGGGCCGAAAACCTGTTTTCGCGGGTCAGAGAGTTCGCGAATGAGAAATAGATGCGGGCCGAAAACCAGTTTTCGTGGGCCGAAAGCCAGTTTTCGCGGGCTAAGGTCGTTCGCGAAACGTGAGACAGCGCGGGCTGATTTTAGGTTTTCGCGGGCCTAAACTGGGTTTCGCAGGTCTGATCAAAGGACTTCGCGAAATTCATTAAAGTTTCAAACTTTGACCTGAAGTTTTTCGGATTGACTAAGTTTTGAAAATAGAGTTTCGCGAATTAGGTTTGGGCTTTGACCGAAAATAGTTGGGTTTGACCAACGAATTTGTTTTGAGCATTTGCCTTATTTGTGACCCAATTCTTTTAAATAAAATTATTTTCAGCCTAAATCTTTTAAATTAAAATGTTATCGGGGTTTGACTAAGATTTCCGGGTCAATCCAAATTTTAAATTTAAAGGTTATTTTTGGGATTTAAAATATTCGGTCTAATATCGGATTTTAATATATTTATGACTTTTGAGATTTCAACTTTTTGTGATGTGTCGTGTATAATTGATATTTGTTTGCATTTCACGACATTTCATTTGTGGGAGATGGTATACCGTAATATTACGGTGACACCTTACGGTGTCAACGAGCGGGGTATATTAGATCGTGATCGCGTTGATGATTCGTAGAAAAATCGAGGTTAGTACTCATATATGACACCTGACGGCAGACAGGCGTGATCGATCTGTCTACTCGGGCGTGAACGTCCCGAGGTGCAAAACCGTCTTTTAGGTTATTTTCACGGAAGGAGCGACCTGGTAGGGCAGTAGCGTGAACGTCTAAACGCTATCAGTGTAGGCTACCGTCTTTTATATTATTTTCACGGAAGGAGCGACCTGGTAGGGCAGTAGCGTGATCGTCTAAACGCTATCAGTGTAGGCTACCGTGATTGTTATGGGCGCGCGAGGTGTCGAGTCTAACCTAGGGCCCTGTGTCGAGATATGATAAGATGGATTGAGAGGAAAAAGTCGAGCGTGCATTTATGGTGAGATATTTTGGGATGATGGGTGAGCGCACGCTGCATTCATGCATGTTTTCATCTACTGGGCAATCGCTCAATTTTATGTGTTGTAGGTACGACCAAGTCCGACGTCGAGGTACGTCGCGATTGAGGCAGGCTGATGGCGGTAACTCCACGGACTTTTGAGAGCGAGGTTGTACATGGATGAAGACCTGTGGAGCGGCATTAGGGCGTTTTGATATTTTGAATATTTTGGGGCTACAGCCTTTGTAAATATACGACTTTGTAACCCTTATGTACTATAATATATTCTATTTTACGAAAAAAGTTTTTGGAAAATGGGTCTTCCGCGGCTTTCGTTGCGGAAATCCGCCACTAATAGTATTTAGAAAATGAGGGTCGTCACACTTACCCCAGCTATTCACCTGTCTCCCAACAGACAGATATCTCAAATATCCACGGGAAAGCACATCTACTATCACCGCTTCACTCGGAAGCTGTAGATATTGAAATAAGTGGCACCTAGCCCTAGGCCACTGAACAATTTCTTTTATCACATCGAGTTTAGTGTCCACCATGCCTATATTTTCTATTTTATTTTTATTTTTTTAGGACACAAACACTGGTTACCCCTGGAATGATCCGGGCACGAACTTTCATAGACACGTTTCTATTTGACGTGCTTCGAGGACTGGAAGGAAGACCTGACACCACCAACATCAACACAGTGGTGCAATCAGGCCACACTTCTGAGCTTGACTCAGTAGTGCTGCCAACGGGAAGTTTATGTGACCCAGGAACTATGATGGTTCTGTGTGAACCATCCAGAACGACCTTCTTGGTTGGAAGCCCTGCCACGGTTGTGGCGACCACCCCACACACGACCAAAACGACCCTAATGACACTAACTCGAGAAAATAAACTGCGTGAGTTTCGTTTAAAACTCGTCAAAAACCCCTGAAGTAAATCAAAAGATTCTCACATCACGAGCATCATAAAACCAAATAACGTCTCAACAAGACAAGCACCAACTAATCACGAATCCCACATACACATCCTGACTCGACCAACACAAGATATACGTAGACTCAAACAAGACCATACGTCAAGATAAATTTACACAACCTCACGATCACACACAACCAAAACATACACATCAGATGCAGCAAAAGAGACTAGCCCGCCACACAGGTCGTCATCCATGTACAGTCCACCTCAAAAGCCCGTGGAAGCTCCAACGACCAGCCTCGCCATCTAAGTCACTCAAGCAATGTCATCTCGCTCACCTACAACGCATGAACTATATGAGCTAGAAGCTCAGTAAGTAAAAATCATGCATGCTTGTGAATATGCAAATCCTCATCATATGCATAAACTACATGTGACTTGACATCTCAAAATGAATCATCTCTCTCATCCTCTGTCTGGGCCCGTGGCTAAAATACTATGCCCCACCAAGAGCTCAATAAATCATCTGACAGTGGCCCACTCTGGGTAGCCAATACCAGGTCTCCCTAGGTCGCTCCTTCCCAGGTCGCCCCTTCTGTCGCGGTCGCCTACGCTGGTAGCCTACGCTAGGTTTCCCTAGGTCGCCCCATCCAGGTCGCCCCGTCCAGGTCGCTCCTACCGCATCAATAATATGGCAGTGGCCCACTCCAGGTAGCCTACGCTAGGTCTCCCTAGGTCGCTCCTTCCTAGGTCGCCCCTTCTGCCTCAACATATGACGGTAGCCTACTCTGGGTAGCCTACACTAGGGTCACATACCCTAGGTCGCCCCTGCCCAGGTCGCCCCTTCCGTCGATGGTGCACTAGTAATAACCACATACACCTCAACTGCATGCCAATAATCGGCACATATACATCGCTCCCCGGCGATTACGACTATGCATGCCAACACTCAACAGTACCCAATAATATGCATGCATATGTATATGCCGTGAATGGTATGCTCATGAATTCATGTAGCTCATATGCAAATATTAATCAAACAAATATAACACCTTCACATAAAATTATCGAAACATCGAAGCATGTATATTATAAAACACCGAATACTATGTCCATGCGTCGTAATTGGATTTTCACTTACCTGATACTCCTGTTTTATAAACTAAAGCATGTACTCTCTTCGCTCGATTTTATGTCGCGCTCAATACTAGCAGCCACGGAACAGCTATTCAATTTCTAGAAAAGTGACGACACAATGTCATTTACTTTTCTGTATGTCTTATGAAATCCTAGCTTAACTGTGACATAATCAATTACTAAAAACAACTTAAAGTAGCTCTACTAAGAGTAAAATATGTCAGCATACCTTATTAGGAGATAGCACGTTATGTAGAAATAAATTAAATCAAAAGAAAGATCAAGACCACTTCAAGTTTAGCTTCTGTACCCTTCTTTCTTTTCTTTTTTTTTTTTGTTGCTTTCTACTTAAGAATGATAATGATAATGGCTTGTAGATTAATATATTTTCGTGGCTAAGGTACTGTGATGAAGAGATTTGAGGCGGTGATTCTTTTTCCTCATTCATTAAGTAACTAAATGATAATTACCATTGGTAAATTGCTTGTTCTACCCTATTTCATAAATATTTACAGAATTTTGATATAATTTAACAAAACTCATTAGTATTTACTTACATACATGCCCCAAACACACAACAGTTTTACACGCATGTTTACTCGCATCAAATGGTTGACATGTCTCTTATAGCAAAAACTGATTGAACTAATCGGATAAGGATTCCTAAATAATCTATTATTATTATTATTATATTATTATTATTATTCATGTAATTTATTTATTTTATTTTATTCCTAGAATGATGTCAAATATTAAAGTCTTACGTTAGCCAAATAAATCACATCAAGTATGCAACATATAAAAATGCACCTCATATGCAACACCTAAGACTCAATGACTTATGCACATATATCGTTAGCAAGTATAATGCATGAAATATATTGGCCAATCGAGATATTTGAGGGCTCGGGTATTACATCCTCCTCTCCTTAAAAGAATTTCGTCCTCGAAATTCAACTTACCGAAATAGGTCAGGGTATCGAGTTCTCATATCGTCCTCTCTTTCCCATGTGGCTTCCTCGACTGTCTGATTCCTCCACAACACTTTAACCAAGGGAATTTTCTTATTCTTGAGTTGTTTGACTTCGCGTAGCAAAATCTCTACTGGCTTCTCTTCATAACTCAAGTCAGCTTTTAAGTCGACCGGTTTACTTTTCAAAACATGGCTAGGATCTGCAACGTACATCCGTAGCATAGATACGTGAAAAACGCCATGAATCTGAGACAACGATGAGGGCAAATCGAGTCTGTATGCAACATCGCCAATCCTTTCCGTAATCTTGAAAGGTCCAATGTATCTGGGACTTAACTTTCCTTTCTTTCGAAATCGCATCACACCTTTCATTGGGGAAACTTTCAGAAACACCAATTCATCAACTTCAAATTCTAACGGCCTTCGTTTTTGGTCAGCATAGCTTTTCTGTCGACTCTGAGCAGTTTGCATACTCTGTCGAATTTTTGCTACAACATCCGTCATTTCTCGCACCATGTCAGGTCCAAGCAATGTTTTCTCGCCAATTTCATCCCAATGAACAGGCGATCTACATTTTCTCCCATACAAGGCCTCATACGGTGCCATTCCAATAGTGGCATGATAGCTGTTATTATACGAGAATTCGATCAATGGTAGAAATTTACTCCAATGACCTTTAAAATCTAATACGCAAGCACGAAGCATGTCTTCCAAGGTCTGAATTGTTCGTTCTGATTGCCCATCTGTTTGAGGATGATAGGTTGTGCTAAAAGATAATTTTGTCCCCATCGCCTTCTGTAAGCTTCTCCAAAAGTTAGACAAGAACCTGGAGTCTCGATCTGAAACTATCGACAGTGGAACACCATGAAGTCGAACTATTTCTTGAATGTAAATTTCCGCATATCGATCCATGGTGTATGACGAATTAATGGGTAGAAAATGAGCAGACTTGGTTAATCTGTCAACGATTACCCAGATAGCATCGTGTCCCTTTAAAGTCTTTGGCAAGCCAACGACGAAGTCCATCGTTATTCGTTCCCATTTCCATTCTGGAATTGATAGCGGTTGTAACATTCCCGCTGGCCTTTGATGTTCCGCTTTCACTTGTTGACAGGTCAGACATTGATCCACAAATTGCGCTATGTCTTTCTTCATGCCCGGCCACCAATAATATTTCTGAAGATCTCGATACATCTTTGTTGCTCCAGGATGTACCGAATATAGCGTGGAATGTGCTTCAGATAAAATGTCTCTTCGAATCTCCTCATTCCCGGGTACGTACTGTAACACCCGGGGCCGTTGAGGGCGGGGAGTGATCGCCGGTGCCAAAGAGGAGCACGGACAAGGAGCGGCTCCCGACGAGGCTTCTAGGCGGAGGGATACATGAATGAACCGATTCCACATCCGAATGAGAGGGATTCTGAGACTGGCAATGTATGGGCGTGTCAAGTCAAAAAGAATGATATAAGAGAATTGATTGTGCTACTCATATCACCAAGGTGCACCTTCCTTTTCGGGAGCTCATCCATAAGAACTTCAAAGTTAAGCGTGCTTGACTTCAAGTAACACTGGGATGGGTGACCCCCTGGGAAGTAGCTCAGGGTGTGTGCGAGTGAGGACAAAGCACGCTGGAAGGCTAGTGGTGATACAGTGGGGCCAGACAATCAATGAAGTGCAGTGGGCCCAACCCCACAAGTCCCGTGAGCGGGCCGTTACAAATGGTATCAGAGCACAACCTCTTCCAGTACGATGTGGTTCGGGGACGAACCAAGCGGAAGCTGGTGGGCATGTAACACCCGGGGCCGATGAGGGCGGGCAGTGATCGCCGGTGCCAAAGAGGAGCACGGACAAGGAGCGGCTCCCGACGAGGCTTCTAGGTGGAGGGATACATGAATGAACCGATTCCACATCCGAATGAGAGGGATTCTGAGACTGGCAATGTATGGGCGTGTCAAGTCAAAAAGAATGATATAAGAGAATTGATTGTGCTACTCATATCACCAAGGTGCACCTTCCTTTTCGGGAGCTCATCCATAAGAACTTCAAAGTTAAGCGTGCTTGACTTGAAGTAACACTGGGATGGGTGACCCCCTGGGAAGTAGCTCAGGGTGTGTGCGAGTGAGGACAAAGCACGCTGGAAGGCTAGTGGTGATACAGTGGGGCCAGACAATCAATGAAGTGCAGTGGGCCCAACCCCACAAGTCCCGTGAGCGGGCTGTTACACGTACAGACGATCTCTAAATCGCAGAACACCATCTTCAAAT
The DNA here is from genome assembly GCA_028392965.1 of Lindernia subracemosa. Lineage (NCBI taxonomy): Eukaryota > Viridiplantae > Streptophyta > Magnoliopsida > Lamiales > Linderniaceae > Vandellia > Vandellia subracemosa. Next base: position 91,112 of record JAQPCC010000184.1, on the reverse strand, counting down.
ATTTTTAACTCCGAAGATGTATCTTCCCTGGCATCTTTCTTTACCTTCTGATAGTATTCATCAGTCGGTTGTGTTTGTTTGATTCTGTCCAAAATTGTACGTTGAAGCGTCAAAGCTGCTAATTTTACTTCAATCTCACCAACGTTGATGACTTCCACGTTCATCTTTTGTAAGTCAGTGATTGCAGATTTTTGAATCGAGATAGCAGCTATAGAACTCTGAGTTGTCTTCCGGCTTAGAGCATCAGCAACAACATTAGCTTTTCCCGGGTGGTAGTTGATTACGCAGTCGTAATCCTTGACGAGCTCTAACCATCTTCGTTGTCGCATATTCAGTTCCTTCTGAGTGAAAAAGTATTTCAAGCTCTTATGATCTGTATAGATCTCGCATCGTTCACCGTATAGATAGTGTCGTCATATCTTCAATGCAAATACCACGGCTGCAAGCTCCAAATCATGAGTGGGATAATTCTTCTCATATTCCTTCAGTTGTCTGGAAGCATATGCAACAACCTTCCCATTTTGCATCAATACACAACCTAAGCCGTTCTTCGATGCATCGCTGTATACTGAAAAACCCCCGCTTCCAGTTGGAATTGTCAAGACAGGTGTCGAAGTAAGTCGCTTCTTCAACTCCTGAAAACTCCATTCACACGAATCGGTCCATTGAAATGGAATATTCTTCCGGGTCAACTTTGTCAATGACGAAGCGATTTTCGAGAATCCCTCAATGAATCTGCGATAATACCCCGCTAAGCCAAGAAAACTCCGCACCTCTGAAGGATTTGTTGGCTGGGGCCAATTATTGATTGCTTCAACTTTGCTTGGGTCTACTGATATTCCTGCTCCAGAAATAACATGTCCTAAGAACACAACTCTATCTAGCCAAAACTCACATTTCTTGAATTTTGCATAGAGTTGTTTCTTTCTTAATATCTCCAATACGATCTTCAAGTGTATCTCAAGTTCCTCCCTTGTCTTGGAATAAATGAGAATATCATCGATAAACACGATAACGAACTTATCAAAAAACTCCTTGAAGACACGATTCATCAAATCCATGAACGCAGCATGTGCATTAGTCAACCAAAATGGCATCACTAGAAACTCGTAGTGTCGATATCGAGTGCTGAACGCCGTCTTCGGAATGTCCTCCACCTTTATCTTTAACTGATGATAACCTGAACGTAGATCGATCTTCGAGAATACAGCTGCACCTTGGAGTTGATCGAAAAGATCATCAATTCGAGGCAAAGGATATTTATTCTTGATGGTAACCTTGTTCAACTCCCGGTAATCAATGCAGAGTCTCATTGATCCATCCTTCTTTCGTACGAATAGAACTGGTGCACCCCATGGTGAAAAGCTAGGTTGAATAAAACCTTTATCGAGTAGATCTTGTAGTTGTACCTTCAATTCTTTCAGCTCGGTCGGAGCCATTCGATATGGAGCTTTAGATATTGGAGGTGTACCCGGAGGTAGTTCAATCGAAAATTCTATCTCCCTGTCAGGTGGTAATCCAGAAAGATCATCAGGAAATACGTCTTGATAGTCCTTCACAACAGGTACTTCACTGAGATCGGGTTGAGGTTGTTCCTCTGCTTTTATTGCATAAATGAGATAAGCTTCACAACCAACATCTATCAATCGTTGAGCCTTTAACGCTGATATTTTCGAAATCCTGCTGCCATTTGCAACTCCCGAGAAAGAAAAAGGCTTTGCTCCCGGTAAATGGAAAGTAACAATCTTTTTGTTGCAGTCAATCACCGCTCCATACTTCGATAACCAATCCATACCAAGGATGATATCGTAATCATTCATTGGGATTACGATCAGATCAGCATATAATTTCCTATCTTCAATCGGTACCGCACACTCTTGCAGAATCTGATTTGTCTGAGTTGAAGCTCCATGAGGAATCGTCACATTATTATTGAGCTTGGATAGAAGAGGTGTTATACCGAGCCTCGTTATGTACTTAGATGATGCAAATGAATGCGTGGCTCCCGAATCTATTAGTATGGATGTCGGAACATTGTATATAGAGAGTGTACCTGTCACCACTGATGGATTAGCCTCTGCTTCATCGCTCGTAATGGTGAAAACTCTAGCAGGTACTGTCTGTGGCTTTGTCGGACATGTTCTTGCGATGTGACCCAATTTCCCGCATATGAAGCACTTGATAGTTTGGGTGAAACAGTTGCCGGTGTGTTGACGTCCGCACCTTGGGCATATGGGCATCGGGATTTGGGATCTCTCCTGATTTGGATTCGGCTTCGTGTTCGGCTCCCATCGCTGAGGTCCAGGCCTTCCTTGAAAATTCAGTTTCTGGCCTTTGACTACGAACTGCCTCTTTCTGTCGCCTTCGACCCATTTTTGACCTTGCACAAATTTGCGTTTTGCTTCTTCGGCACGTACAATTCTCATCTCAGCTTGCACCGCAACTAATGCCCTTTCCGCAACTTGAGCGTACGTGATTCCTTGAATACCAGCCATGTTGACATCTCGGTAAAGTTCCGGTTTCAGGCCTTCAAGAAATCACTCTACTTTCAGGGCGTCAGTACTCACCATATGTGTTGCGAACCTCGATAGCTGCTCAAATTTGCGAATGTACTCTGCAACTGCCATGGCTCCCTGTCGTAAGTTTATGAATTCATTCATCCTCATAGCACACACAGGGGCTGTGAAGTATTTGTTTCGGAAGATTTCTTTGAAGCGTTCCCAAGTCATCGTGATTTGATTTTCGATGGCTTTCATTGTGTCCCACCAATGCCCCGCACTACCCCGAAGCATAAAAGTAGCACAGAGGACTTTGTCTTGCTCGGGAACTCGGCTGTACTGGAACATATTTTCAAGGGTTCTAAGCCAGTCCTCGGCAGCTGTTGGGTCAATAGCATCTTCGAAAACTGGCGGATTGAGTTTTCGAAATCTTTCACCAATGATCTCTACCCTTTCAGCTTGAGATGGATTCTGCTGCTCATTTGAATTCCGTTGTTGGATCAACTCTTGAATTTGCTCGGATTGACGTTGAACAAGTTTAGTAAGTCGGATAATGGCAGTATCTCGCTCATCAGTAGGGTTCACAGTCTCCCTACCCTGACTACTTCCTCCGCTGCTTTCACCTCTAGTACGTTCCATGATGCTCACACTTTACCCTGTTAACCCTTTTCGAATAATATGGCCAATAAATTCATGCAACAGAAAATTATTCACGCAATATCATAAAACTTACGAGCAAGGCTGCGCTTCCACACTTTTGAGTTCCTGTACATGGATAGTCTACAGAACCTGTGACCGTAGCTCTGATACCAAACTGTGGCGACCACCCCACACACGACCAAAACGACCCTAATGACACTAACTCGAGAAAATAAACTGCGTGAGTTTCGTTTAAAACTCGTCAAAAACCCCTGAAGTAAATCAAAAGATACTCACATCACGAGCATCATAAAACCAAATAACGTCTCAACAAGACAAGCACCAACTAATCACGAATCCCACATACACATCCTGACTCGACCAACACAAGATATACGTAGACTCAAACAAGACCATACGTCAAGATAAATTTACACAACCTCACGATCACACACAACCAAAACATACACATCAGATGCAGCAAAAGAGACTAGCCCGCCACACAGGTCGTCATCCATGTACAGTCCACCTCAAAAGCCCGTGGAAGCTCCAACGACCAGCCTCGCCATCTAAGTCACTCAAGCAATATCATCTCGCTCACCTACAACGCATGAACTATATGAGCTAGAAGCTCAGTAAGTAAAAATCATGCATGCTTGTGAATATGCAAATCCTCATCATATGCATAAACTACATGTGACTTGACATCTCAAAATGAATCATCTCTCTCATCCTCTGTCTGGGCCCGTGGCTAAAATACTATGCCCCACCAAGAGCTCAATAAATCATCTGACAGTGGCCCACTCTGGGTAGCCAACACTAGGTCTCCCTAGGTCGCTCCTTCCCAGGTCGCCCCTTCTGTCGCGGTCGCCTACGCTGGTAGCCCACGCTGGTAGCCTACGCTAGGTTTCCCTAGGTCGCCCCATCCAGGTCGCCCCGTCCAGGTCGCTCCTACCGCATCAATAATATGGCAGTGGCCCACTCCAGGTAGCCTACGCTAGGTCTCCCTAGGTCGCTCCTTCCTAGGTCGCCCCTTCTGCCTCAACATATGACGGTAGCATACTCTGGGTAGCCTACACTAGGGTCACATACCCTAGGTCGCCCCTGCCCAGGTCGCCCCTTCCGTCGATGGTGCACTAGTAATAACCACATACACCTCAACTGCATGCCAATAATCGGCACATATACATCGCTCCCCGGCGATTACGACTATGCATGCCAACACTCAACAGTACCCAATAATATGCATGCATATGTATATGCCGTGAATGGTATGCTCATGAATTCATGTAGCTCATATGCAAATATTAATCAAACAAATATAACACCTTCACATAAAATTATCGAAACATCGAAGCACGTATATTATAAAACACCGAATACTATGTCCATGCGTCGTAGTTGGATTTTCACTTACCTGATACTCCTGTTTTATAAACTAAAGCATGTACTCTCTTCGCTCGATTTTATGTCGCGCTCAATACTAGCAGCCACGGAACAGCTATTCAATTTCTAGAAAAGTGACGACACAATGTCATTTACTTTTCTGTATGTCTTATGAAATCCTAGCTTAACTGTGACATAATCAATTACTAAAAACAACTTAAAGTAGCTCTACTAAGAGTAAAATATGTCAGCATACCTTATTAGGAGATAGCACGTTATGTAGAAATAAATTAAATCAAAAGAAAGATCAAGACCACTTCAAGTTTAGCTTCTGTACCCTTCTTTCTTTCTTTTTTTTTTTTGTTGCTTTCTACTTAAGAATGATAATGATAATGGCTTGTAGATTAATATATTTTCGTGGCTAAGGTACTGTGATGAAGAGATTTGAGGCGGTGATTCTTTTTCCTCATTCATTAAGTAACTAAATGATAATTACCATTGGTAAATTGCTTGTTCTACCCTATTTCATAAATATTTACAGAATTTTGATATAATTTAACAAAACTCATTAGTATTTACTTACATGCATGCCCCAAACACACAACAGTTTTACACGCATGTTTACTCGCATCAAATGGTTGACATGTCTCTTATAGCAAAAACTGATTGAACTAATCGGATAACGATTCCTAAATAATCTATTATTATTATTATTATTATTATATTATTATTATTATTCATGTAATTTATTTATTTTATTTTATTCCTAGAATGATGTCAAATATTAAAGTCTTATGTTAGCCAAATAAATCACATCAAGTATGCAACATATAAAAATGCACCTCATATGCAACACCTAAGACTCAATGACTTATGCACATATATCGTTAGCAAGTATAATGCATGAAATATATTGGCCAATCGAGATATTTGAGGGCTCGGGTATTACAACGGTCACTCTCACTGCCGCCGTGACTGCGGGCCACACATCGGAATTATTTTGATGTGATGACAACGAAACGCCAAAGTGGCCCCGGTGGTGGTTACCCACACATGGTCTTGACTCACCCCAGGGTATTACACGATGACATGACGATCCTGATCACCAGAACAACCCTGAGGGGGAGAAGAGGCCCCGCGTCATGCAGATCATTCACGAGTCCAAGAACCAATGGTCGACTTCACGCCGATATTCCCAACATTCACGAGTCCAAGAACCAATGATCGACTTCACGCCGATATTCCCAACATTTACGAGTCCAAGAACCAATGGTCGACTTCACGCCGATATTCCCAACAACCACGATGGCTCAAATCTTGCTGCCAGAGATAAACCTTCATGAAATGGTCGACAACGTTGTACTGGAAGATCATGGAAGGAAGAACGAAACAGATGATGAAGTTGTCCTACGAATGATGCGAATAAGAGAAATCACCAGACAATCAATCGCAGACATCCTCAGAATAGAACCGATCGAGTACAAAATGGAGAGGACTACAACACTGATCCACTACAGTTCCAAGAGGCGATCCTACATAGAATTGAATCACCAACGAAGACATCTAAAAGAAGCTCCAATATGGATATGCCCTGGAAAAACATTAGAGTGTGACTCTCTATCTAGAAGACATCCGGCTCAGAATATGGAGCAGCGACGAAAAAGCATCGAAGCCATTGAAGAAAGACTCGAGCTGATGAATAACATAAGATGCTACGAGTAGGCTCTCGGTCTCAGAAAGTCTTTTAACAAAAGTGAGAAGCCCAGACCAAGCAGACAAAGATCAACACAAAGATAACCGAGCTACATCCAATGTGAACACTAAGGGGGAGATTGTTAGGAATATTTTATAGTGTTCAATTATAATGTTATCTTTGTATTGTGCTGAATTGAAATATGTCAAAAGTCTAGGGGTCATTATGTAATTATACCAAGTGTGTTTGGTATAAATAGGTTAGGGTTTCATTAATCAATTAAGTTTTAGGATTTCGAGCAAGAGAGATTTTCGAGAGAGAGAGCAAGGCGACATATGTGTAATCTATTCTCAAAGATTGATATACACGTGTGCTTTTATTGAGGAAGAATGATCATACCACAATACAACAATTCGTATATCTAGTCGGTAACATCGGTCTCTTTATTTATCTGCGTGTATAATTGCTGGATTTGGAACCTACAATTAGATTACACATATCGATATAGATTTGTTCTAGAGGCGAACTACTTCTCTCTACAGAGAAGAATGGTGCTTTGGCCATTTTGGCCTCAACGCAGACCTCACACTTGTGTTGTGAGTCGATTTTCATTTGAGGAATCAAGTTTAAATTTACTAACTCTTTTAGTTTGTTTAAACTCACATGTCCTAATCTAGAATGCCGATAAATTAGAAAACTCAACCAAGTAAGATGAACTATCTTTATTATTAGCGAGTTCAATCTCGCATTGTTGGGAATATTTTATAATGTTCAATAATCAAGTTATCTTTGTCCAGGGACTTAAGTGTAAAAGTATGTAAATATAGGGACTAGAATGTAAATATACCAAAGATGTGCTTTGGTATATATCGGTAGAGTGTGTGTGATTAACACAACACTTGAGTAATTGTTTCTCTCTCATCATTGGCATAGCTAGGGTTTAATTGTAGAGAAAGAAAGAGACTTCATAGAAGAGAGAAAACTTGGAATGAAATGAAGATTGATTGAAACTTAATTCCGAGAGCTTCCGCGCGTTTAATCTTCAAGGTAATTCTCATCGATATAATTCTCAAGTTTAATCATACGTTGGATGAATTCGTGGGCCATCAATTGATATCAGAGCCAAACGTGTTTGATTTTGGATTGAAAATATGAATTTTCGAAATTGAATTTTGCTTTTGAAGTTCACACAAGGTTCATCATCGAATTCGTTTTGATTTTCAAAATTTCGCCTTGATTTGTTTTTAGACTTCGATCGAGTGTTTAAAATGTTTCTGTGCTGAAAATTGATCGATCGAACCGCTAGATTTTGTGAATTTTGAAGATTGATCAAAATTCATCTTTGTGTAGTCTTCATGGAATTCATCAAAATTTCGAAACATTTGATATGTTTTGGTGTAGATTGGGTTAATCGAGTGTTATAAACGTCAATTCTATTGATTTTGATCGATTACATATGATTGATTAACATTTTTGAGTGTTTTTGGTTTAAATTTGGCTTTAAACATCAAGTTTTCGAAACTAGAACATGGGTTTTCGAAACTAGAACAATTATTGTTCATTCGCGCATTATTGTTCATCGTGCGTTACTGTTCATTGCGTAAAAAATATATTGTGAAGTTACGGTTCATGGGGCGTACTGTTTATTGCGTGAAAGTATTGTTCATTCGGGAAAAAAAACTTTTTGCGCACGTTACTGTTCATTTCACGGACTGCTGTCCATTGCGAAAAGTTTTTTTGCGAAAGCTACTGTTCATTGCGAAAAAAAAATATTTTTTTGCGAAGTACTGTTCGTTCTCGAAATTACTGTTCATTTCGAATTTTTTTTTTTTTGCAAAGCTACTTTTCACGCGAAGCACTGTTCGTTTCGCGAAAGTACTGTTCATTTTGAAAAAAATAACTTTGTCGAACTGAGTCTTAAAAAAAAATTATAAAATTCAGGTTCTCGAACTGAGTCTTAAAAATAATAATAATAATAATAATAATAATAATAATAAAAATGTGATGATAAAGTTTTAGCTTTGTTGATCAAAGAAGACCAAGTTGATTGTCACGGGCGCTTGCATATCCCGACAGTCAGACTCTATATCTTTAAGTTTTGCTTTTCACGGGAGTCAAACTTATTATAAATAGCGGTTACGTCTAACGGGAAGTTGATCTTCATATTCTATTTTTTTTATATATATATTGGGAAGTGGATAGATGAGAGTAGAAAAAGCACAAAAGTTTCAAAGTGCATATTGCTTCTTAAGAGCGTATATATATTTGAAGGGGAGTAATACTCATAAGCGCAATATCAAAAAGGCGCAAAACTTTTATAAGGAGAGAGTATTACTTCTTGATTTTTTTTAGTAATATACGAAACATCTTATAATAGTGCATATGTTTAGGGGGAGCAAGGGCATCATATTAGAAATAGCACAATTATTTAGGGGGAGTTTTACAATGAAAAAGTCCTAGAACTTAAGAGAGAATGCCCTGAAGACAAACTTCATGCTTTGAAGGGAAGTGCTACCTAAAACCAAAAAGCACATGGATGCAAAAGAGGTGATTCACATATCTGTTCCAAAGGTTCAGTAGACCTTACCGATCCTAACCCAGGAACCAACCCCGAGTATATGTAAGGGTATTGAGCGTATCACGATGCGATCATCACAACTCAGCCACAAACTATCCGGACCAAAACCATAATAGGTACATGACTGATTTGTTCAGATCCAGGGTAGAAGACGCCTCATATGGTCCAAAGGTGCATGCACAACCTTTCCTAGCTACTCATATGTCTCCCTATAGAGAGATGTTTCAATATTTCACGGGGAACCGCATGTGCTATCACTGTTTCATTTGGAAGCGGGAGCTATTGAACTAAGTGGTCCGCAGCCTCACACCACGACTTCTATTGATCACACATAAGAGTCTAGTGTTTCCTCATAGCCTAAATATTTTTTAAATTTTCTAGGACACATAAATTATTTTACACACACTATGCAGGTCTACGTGACCGTGCCCGAACTTCTGTAGACGCCTCTATGAAAGATGTGTTTCTATGATCAGAAGGAAGTCATGTCGTTGCAACAGCAACTACAACAACGGTTTGAGGTCATCCGCAAGAGCAAGACTCTAGAGAGATGTCAACGGGTTGCCTATGTCGCCCCGTAGTCCCTTCAAATGCAAGTCTGTGTGACTTTGCATCAACGACCAAGAGTGACATCAAGGGATGTATCTCGATGAATGGTCGTCAGTCTCATTTTCAGGTACTTCATACAGAATTCAACGACAACTCATTATGCGCCCACTCTGGTTCACCTTGATCAGACAACATGACGATACAGATGAATCGCCATGAGGGGGAGATTCATATTAAGGAGGCCAAGCATGTGAACTCATTAAAGAAGCCAAGCTTACAACGCACGTGTTGAACCACAACAAACAAGGCCTCCTCTCCATGGTTCGAGCAAAAATGACAAGTCAATGCTGAAGATTCGAGCGACAACGATGCATACAAGAAGGTGATAAAAATTCAAGTTGAAAGAAGAAAAATAGTGTAATTGTATACAGGAGAGACTGAAGATTCTCCAAAGCCCTCAGCTATTTCTTCAGCAGCAACGAAGATCGTGTCGAATCTACAGTTGCGCACTAAGGGGGAGATTGTTGGGAATTATTCTATTGTGTTCAACTGATGATGAAGACTGAAGATTCGAGAGACAAAGACAATTGGAGCTTCAATTATAATTGAACACTAAGGGGGGATTGTTGGGAATATTTTATGCTGTTCAATAATCAAGTTATCTTTGTCCAGGGACTTAAGTGTAAAAGTATGTAAATATAGGGACTAAAATGTAAATATACCAAAGATGTACTTTGGTATATATAGGTAGAGTGTGTGTGATTAACACAATACTTAGTAATTGTTTCTCTCTTTAGATTAGATTTCTCTCTCATCATTAGCATAGCTAGGGTTTAATTGTAGAGAGAGAAAGATGCTTTATTGTAGAGAGAAACTTGGAATGAAATGAAGATTGATTGAGACTTAATCCCGAGAGCTTCCGCGCATTTAATCTTCAATGTAATTCTCATCGATCTAATTCTCAAGTTTAATCATACGTTGGATGAATTCGTGAACCATCACACATTTTACAAGCTTTACATTCATCTTAAAGAGCCATTGCCTATGAAATGACCGTTTTTGGTCAGTACATACTTATCAGCCTCGAACATTTGCCTAAATCTGGCTATACTCAACAGGGAGATGGAAACCAAGTTCTTGTGAATGTCTAGGAGCTATTGGGAGCCAAAATTTATGCTCCAATGACGTGGCGGCGGCAGTGATGTGTCATCTAGGTGGCCGACGACGTGGCAATGACGTGGCAAGCATGATGACGTGTACGTGACAAGTGTGCAAGTGAAGACGACGTAGCGCTGTGTAGGCGCTGACTGGACGAAGTGACGTGGCGAGTCCATAGTGAGCGACGGGTCACGTCGGTTCAACTCGGGTCCAAACCGTTGGGCTGAAAAGTTGCCAGTTTCAAAGAGGCCCAAAATTTACATTTATTCGCACATTGGCCCCTAGTCACACGGTCAAAGCAGTCAAACAAAACCAATAGTTACAACTATTTACAGAAAGACCCCTGTGACCTTTGAAAAAGTATAAATAGAGCCCTACTCGACTTGGAAATTCGTTCAGTAAAGTACTACATTGCATTCAAGCAAAACACCTCCTCGTTTCCCTAGCAGTGCAAGAAAGTCCATATTTTGGGTTAAGAAATCGTTGTATCATGGGGACGATCGGCGTAACCCAAGAGCACGTGAATATCGGGGCAACGTCGTCTTACGGACGACCTACGAAGTACGTACCTCGACTTACCGTTCAGACAAAGATCTGATTGACATTCTGCCACCGATCAGACGTACCAAAACCAACAACCTACACAAATCGTCGGTAATGGAGAAGAGTCCGTTCGAGGTAGTCTACAAGTTCCAACCATTGACGCCTCATGTCGTTTCTGTGGGGAGAAGCAGTGGAGATTGCCCCAGCCACATATCAGTTTGCTCGTGGATGGAAATTGCTTTGGGACGAAGCCCGAGACAGCTAGCCAAAGGTGGGAAGATGCATGAAGAAGTACTATGACCGAGGACATCGGCCAGTGGAATTCGATGTGGGCGAGAAGGTGTGGCTGAAATTAACACCTCAGCTGCTAACTAGCTGGAAGGCTCAATCGCTTGCATGGAGCTTAATGCCGAAATTTGATGAGTTGTTCGAAATTGTGAGTCAAATCGGCCTGGTTGCATATCGATTTGAGTCAAAATTGACAGGTTGTTCACCCGGTGTTCCACGTTAGCTTCTTGAAGAAATTCCATGAAGACCCCGACCCCGAGACGAGGCATGAGCCTAGCATACCTACGGCACCTAGGACGCACTATGACTAGAGGGGTCAAAACGGGCCGGCGGGGCGGGGCGGGCAGGCCTGCCATTTGGCGGGCCTAGAGAATGGAGGCCCGCCCCACCATATTGGCGGGCCGCGGGCCCGACGGGCTGGCCCGCACAAAGTGAAAATTTAAATTAATTTTATTATTATTAATTAATTAATTTATTTTTTTATTTTTTTTAGTAATTATTCCTTAATTTATTATTAAAAACCTTAAAAATTAATTTTTTAATGTTATTTTATTATTAAAATATATATAAATATATTTTTAATGTTATTAAATACATATAAATATATATTTTTAATATTAGGCGGGTGGCCCGCGGGCTGGCCCGCCCCGCCCCGCCAAAGCCCGCGGCCCGCACGGGCTAGCCCGCCCAGGCCCGCTCTCTGGCGGGCCTTAAAAATGCAGGCCCAACCCGCCCTTTTGCGGGGCGGGCCGGGCCGGGCCGCGGGCCACGGGCCAAACTGACAGCACTAACTATGACAGGGAGATTGAGCGAATTGTCGCCTGCAGTTTCACAATAAATTCTGAACGACACCAGCTACATTGGAATCGTCATCAGTGTATCTTCCCTCATCATGATTAAAATTGTGGCGACCCCACTTTTTAACATAAATAATTGGCGGGTTTTCGCAACGAAAGCCGCGGAAAGCCCATTTTACAAAAACAAAATAGTATATTATACACTGTATAATAGAGTCGTTTTACAAAGGTCTTTACAGCGGGCCGAAGCCCCAAAATATCAAACTAATCCTACACCTCCACAGGTCGCGTCCCATGTACTGCATCCGCCCCCAAAAGCCCGTGGAGTCACCGCCACCAGCCGCTACTCACCCGTACTTATAAAACATGTAACCCTGAGCAAAATTGCCCAGTAGGTGAACACCAAAATAATGCGATGCATGCGTGCACATGTCCCCAAATCCCAATATCTTACATGACAAATGCACGCTCATTTTTCTCATATCTCAATACTCTGGGCCCTAGGTTAGACTCGGCACCTCGCGCGCAACATCACATCAATCATCCGGTCACACAGACTCGGAAATCACATTTCATGGCGGTGGGCACCCCGAGTCGCGTTTTCACGCTGTACCCGGGTAGATAGATCGATCACGTCTATCTCCCACCTAATCTCATCTCATGACGGTAGGCACCCCGAGACGCGCTCCCACGCTATACCCGGGTAGATAGAACGATCACGTCTATCTCCCGTCAAGTCGAGCAATCTTACGACGGTGGGCACCTCAGGTTGCTCAAGCCTGAGTAGACAGAGCGATCACGTCTGTCTCCCGTCAGGTGCACCTACGAGTCTTAACCTCACAAATCTCTGCCAAAGAAAGGCATACACTCTCCCATCGCACAAATGCGATCAATACTCTCGTCATGACATGCCGTGGATGCATGAACAATTAATCGCAGAACATATCAAATATATCCGAAAAACCTCAAAAATCATTAGAATATTTAAAACGTACTTTTGGTTCAAATACTTAAAATCCCGAGAATAGTGAATTATTTAAGACCCAATACTCCTCTATCAGTTGACCCGAAAAATGGGGTCCAAGTTCGAAAATATTTTATAAAAGTTGACCTGGCGAAAACCTTTCTATGTCGCGAAAAGTTTTGAAAAGCTGGCGAAAACTTTAACTGGCGAAAACCATTTCTTTTAAGTGGCGAAAAGCTTAGGCTAGCGAAAAGTAGCGAACAACTCAAACTTGTCGAAAACTTTGGAAGTGGCGAAAAGCTTTTTCATTTTGAACAGTAACTAGCCAAAACTTTATATTAAGTAGCGAAAAGTTTTGGTTCGCGAAAACTTACAAAAAGTTGGCGAAAAGCTTGGTTCGCGAAACTTCACAAAAAAGTTGGCGAAAAGCTTGGTTCGCGAAAACCTCACAAAAGTGGCGAAAAGCTGGTTCGCGAAAACCTAACAAAAGTTGGCGAAAAGCTTTGGTTTGCGAAAAAACCTTTTTATTTTAAACAGTGACTAGCGAAAAGCTCAATTCGCGAACACTAAGTGGCGAAAAGTTTTGGTTCGCGAACCTTAAGTGACGAAAAGCATTGTTCGCGAACACTAAGTGGCGAAAAGCTTGGTTCGCGAAAACCTAATTATTGGCCCGCGAAAACTTTTTCCTCTCACATACCGAAAACCTTAGGCCCGCGAAAACTTTTTCTACCTCACAGTTCGCAAAGTAACTGGCCCGCGAAAACTTAAAATGGCCCGCGAAAATGGTTTTCCGCCCGAAAACAAGAAATCATTCGAAAGTAAACAGTATACGAAAAACACTGAGTTCTTCAAATCTTCAACAAATTCCAGAAACTCATAACACAATTAAAACCCATATTTTGGGTTTTTAAACATCAGTCATCACACATAACATTTTATCGAACCAAAAACGATGGTGATTCTTTCACCATAAATATAACAACTTAAAAATATCAGTTTTGGGTTTGTAGGTTTCACATACCTCACTTCCTAAGCAGTGTTTAAGCAGATTTTTGTTGATGAAGATTGGAAGGAGCTTTTGCCAAATTTCCTTTGTCTCTTTCTTCTTTCTCTCTCGCCTTCCTCTCCTTGTTCCTTTTCTTCTCCATGAAGTTGTATATTTAAATTGGGAGAGACTTACGTGATGACAAGGAGGTGATAAGGTGGTGATGCAATTTTCCTCTTAAGCTAAGAAATGTTCTTTTTTTTGTAATTTTCCTTCTTTTGTATCTTTCTTCGTCGCAAACCATTTTGGCCATTGGGCCATTCAGTCCTTTTGGACCTAATTATTTTTCAGTCCCTCAAAGTTTTCCTTCTTTATCGGGCTTGGGCCCAATTATTATTTGGGCTCAATTTCAAGCCTGCCCAAACTTATCTTCATCAATTTCGAAGTTTTGCGGAATTCCCGTATCAAATTTTACGGGTATTACAAAAATAATGAGAATGGAGGTTTGAGAAAGATAGATGTGATTATATATTATTAAGAATGGTAGATATGATATTATATTAATTAAGAATGATAAATGTAAATATTTTTTTTTATGGGTATAATTTGAGAGGTGATTTGTATTTCATAAAATCATATTGAAAGTATCGAATAAAAGAAATTTGTTATCTCTCTAAAATTCTCTCTAATATCTATATAATCGTAAATAGTATAATATGTAATAGTTTTAACACGTTATCAACACGTGTGCTTTATGTCATTTAAATCAACCTTCGTTGAGATCTTATGAGTTTCGTCGATGTACGATAACTTTATTTTGCACATACGTAAATCATATGCAAATATTAAGCACTTATGTTAACCATATGAGAATATTATGTATAATTTAAAAATATATAACTAAACGCCAAGACTCGTGTGGTGTAGCATTTGTAATTTTTTTTACGAGATTTACGAAAAATGAATATTAAAAGATGTTTAATAATTTATTTATATTATTGACTTTATTAATTTATTATGACTTTGCATTTTTTGATAAATCATGTCATCTTATACAAAGATCGATCTCCTGATTCTTACTATATTGACGATGTTATTTATCACAAAGTGGAAAATACTATTATCAAGAATTTTAACAGAGAGTTACCAATTATAATTTTTTTAAAAATTTTTCATATGTTTTACTTATTAAAACATACTCTATATTTTCTGATAGAAAAATGTCGTTCAATCAGAAGTTTGATCTCTTCGTTCTGATTATATTTACAACGATACTTATCTGGATGTGATATAGTTTCTTATAAGAAATTTTAGAAAAAGAGATTAATTATAATTTTTCTTCTTCCAATTTTTTTTTTTTTGTTCAAATTATAGTAATGGTTCTATTTTCCATCTGAGAATTTTTGGTTTATAGTCAGGATTCACATATTTTCCATCTCCGAAATACAAAAGGTTTATAGTCAGGATTCACATTTTTTCCATCAGAGAATTTTAGGATGTGCAGTATATGTTTCAATTGGTTGACCACTACGAACTTAGATGGACCTCAAAATAGGATGATAATATATTTCGGATTTGAATTTCAATCGATAATAAAATATTTCGAACCTCTAACTGAATATTTATTCACGGCTAGATTTGTCGAATAACCTATTTATTGCCAGATCTCTCAAATTACATCAAAAAAATAAACTATTTGCGTCTACAGTTCGCGTAGTAATCCTTAATGCACAAAAAAAAGTAAGACAAATCATCTTCGATCCGCGTGAGGCCCAGGTCATCAAATCAGGACCGTCCATTAGAAACACAAGGCAGCTTCGGATAGTCTAAAATAAAGCCGTTGCCGAAGGTCAGTCACCGCGCCTCTTATATAAACCCTTGTCTCCCTTTCAACACAGAGTAAATTGTCTCAGATCTCTGTTCAACAAAACCTATTGAAGTTCAACCGATTTCACAGCTCTAAAGCAGGTAATTGATTATTTTACCTTCAGTCGATTCGACGTTGTTCGCTCATTTTGCAGCTCTCATGTATTTCAGGTTCCTTGTTGCTTTATGTTTTCAGTTGTAACTTAAGGATGGCTCGTACGAAGCATCCCCCTCGTAAATCAATAGTTGGAAAGGCGTCAAGAAAGCAGCTCGTCACTATGGTTGATGTTTCTATGTCTTCTCCGATTGCGCTCGCATCAAATTTTAATTCTGTTAGGGCTTTAATTTATTCTTGAAATTTATATTTAATATTACCATCGTTGAATTTTCTTAGGCGGCAAGAAAGTCGGCTTCGACTACAGATGGTGTTAA
Organism: Lindernia subracemosa; assembly: GCA_028392965.1. NCBI lineage: Eukaryota > Viridiplantae > Streptophyta > Magnoliopsida > Lamiales > Linderniaceae > Vandellia > Vandellia subracemosa. The sequence goes on along the minus strand of JAQPCC010000184.1, from coordinate 74,736 downwards.
GAAGCCTCACCGTTACCGTCTCACTACCGTCGCTCTCCGGTAATTAACAATGTTAGGGCTTTAATTTTTATTCGTCTCTCTTTTTTATTATTGGGTTGTCGATTCGTTTGTTCGACTTGCGAGACCCTAAATCCAAATTCCTTTAGGTTACATTACAAGAGCTCATATCGAATGACTTTCGTTTATGCTTCTGTGAATAGTCAAATCCGTAAGTACCCCAAGACTATGGAGCTCGTCATCCGCATGCTTCCATTCCAGCGATTGGTCAAAAAGATAGCTCAGGACATCGAGATCGGCCTGAGGTTCCAAAGCCACGCCGTGCTGGCCCTTCAAGAAGCGGCGGAGGCCTATCTCGTGGAACTTTTCGAAGAAGCCAATCTGAGCGTGATTTATGAAAAGAGGGTTACCATCTTGCCCAAAGATATTCAGTTGGCCCGGCGTATTCGCGGAGAACGTCCTTGATTATTGATTCCCTAGTTTACTGCATTTTATATGTTTTTGTTTTCAATAATGTTTCGTTTATCTGATAAAACATTAATGTTAGATCTACTAATTATGAAATATATCTCAAACTGGATAAAATCAAATCGAACCCGCCTATATCTTATTCCTAAATAAAAAATCAGTGAGTTTGGTTAAACCCTTCTTACATTTGTTGTAAGAAACTTTTCACTCTTCCTTCTCATTATTTAGAAGAGATGTTGTTTGGGTCCTAAATATATATATATATATTTATTTTTTTAATGTATGTGCACATATAATTCAGTGAGTGTTAACTTATTTGAATATATTAGTGAATGTTGAGCTTATAATTAATTGGATTTGCCTGAGTAATTTACGGTTGGTGGCCACTTCAATGGATTAGTAAAAATTGTATTTTGATTTCGTATTCGGTCAACATTTTATATATAGGATTGTTAATTGAGCTAGACATGTATAATTAAGGATAAGAACGCTACAGATGTTATGGATAATGTAATTATTGTACAAGATATATATTGTTAATTTATGACAACGTTAAGACCATTCTACTTGTAATCACCATTGATAATTACTAAATTAGGTATCCTTGAAGTGCACATACGTGTTACATAGTATCAAGCAATTTTAATGGTGCTTGTTTGGTAATAAATTAATGGTTTTTTTTTTTTTTTTGAGGGAATCTAAAAATCTGCCAATTCGATTCTCGGATAAACAGACTTGTTGAAATTTTAGGTGAATGTGAAAGTTCTATTTGAAAATGTTAGATGGCACTTGTCATTTTTAGTACATCTGTTAGGAATATATTTTCAGTTCAAATTGTATTCTTCTTAATCTTTGAGTTATTTTGTAAATATTATTAAGTTACGTGCGCCTTGTAAATATATACCTAGAAAAATGGAATATATACCAAGTCCATACATAGCTTTGTGTAGGGAGTTGAAGCTTATCACATTTTTACACACACTACAGTCACTCGAACACAAACATTGCTGTAGCTGCTGAATTTCTCTTTTAGGATTGTAATTCCGATCACTGTGAATGGAAGAGAAGTTTATTTACATGTGTTGAGTTCGTGCGATTAATAGCTCGTTTGCCGCAAAGCTTCCGCAAAACATAATCAAGGTAAACGATTAATCTAGAGTGTTTAGATTGTGAATTAGCGTGAATTAAACACCCAACGAAGATGAACTTGAGAATTAAATCGATTGACTCACCTTGTTAGATACGCGTGGAAGACATGAAGGAGATAATCAATCAATCTTCATTTAATCACTTGACTTTCTCTACAAGCAATCCAACTCCCTCTCTACAATGAACCCTAGACTACTATAATGGTGAGAGAGATTTTCTAGATGAGAGAAAGTCTCGCTTGGTATCTCAAGTTATGTGTAAAATACACACACTTGCCCTATATATACCAAAGCATACTTTGGTATATTACACATCAGTCCCTATATTATCATAAACTACAATTTGGTCCCTAGACAAAGATAACATGACATTTGAGCACTAGAAATGGATTCCTAACAATCTCCCCCTTAGTGTTCAAATGTCATTGGAGCGCCAATAGTCTTTGTCTCTAATGATCTTCAGTATTCATCATCGATTGAACACAAGAATGGATTCCTAACAATCTCCCCCTTTGTGTTCAATTGTGAATTAGACACGTTCTTCGTTGCTGCTTGAAGAAAAGGTTGAGGGCTTCTGGAGAATCTTCTTTCTCCCCCTATGTACATGCTCCCCCTTTTTCTTTGCAACTTTGAATTTTTATCACCTTCTTGCATAGATCAGAGTTGTGCAGATCTAAGGACATTGACTCTTCGTTTATGCTTATGCCATGGAGAGAGGTCGTATTTGTTGTGGTTCAGCACGTGCGGTGTAAGCTCGGCTTCTTTAATGATATCACGTGCTTTGCCTCCTTGATATACTTCTCCCCCTCATGGCGATTCAATTGTATCATCATGCCTACGGATCAAGGTGATTCCTCGTGTAAGCGCGGAGCGTGTTGATGTTGAAGTCCGGATGAAGTAACCTGAAAACGGGACCGACGACCAATCATCGTGAGACATCCCTAGATGTCACTCTTGGTCGTTGATGTAAAGTCACAAAGACTTGCATTTGAAGGGACTACGGGGCCACATAGGCAACCCGTTGACATCGTTCTAGAGTCGTGCTCCAGAAGATGGCCTGCTACCGTTGTTGTTTTGATGTTGCAACGGCAGGACTTCCTTCTGATCATAGAAGCACATTTGTCAGAAATGTGTCTACAGAAGTTCGGGCTAGGTCACATAGACCTGCATAGTATGTGTAAAAATAATGTATATGTCCTAAAAAAATAGAAAACGTTTTAGGCTATGGGACACACTAGACGTTTAAGTGCATAGAATAAAGTCGTGGTGTGGGGCTGTGGACCACTAGATTCAATATCTCCCGCTTCAAAGTGAAACGGTGATAGCATATGCGGTTCCCCGTGAGATATTGAAACACTTGTCTTTAGGGAGACAAATGAGTAGCTAGGAAGGGTTGTGCATGCGCCTTTGGACCCGATGAGGCGTCTTCTACCCGGGATCTGAAAAATCAGTCCTGTGCCTATAATGGTTATGGCCCGGATAGTTTGTGGTTGAGGTGTAATGATTATATCGTGATTCGCTCAAAACCCTCACATACACTCGGGGTTGTTCCTGGGATAGGTACAGTTTGGGATTAACTGAACCATGGGAACAGGTATGTGAACACCTCTTTTTGTGTCTTTGCGCTTTTTGGGTTGAGGTAGCACTCCCCGTCAAAGTACGAAAGTTGTCTTCAGGGCATCCCCCTTTTTTTTTTTAAGCTCTTGCGCCGTATTAGGTAACTCTCCCCCTAAAATGGTGCGCTTGTAACAATATGATGCCCCTGCTCCCCCTAAATAGATGCGCTTTTTGAGGATTGCATATTACAAAGATCAAGCGCCCTTTATACATGGAGTAACACTCCCCCTTAAATGTGCCTTCTGCACTCATAAGTATCACTCCCCCTAAACCATATACGCTTGTTATATGAGAACTATAGTAATGTGCTCTTTTGAAGTTCATGCGCCTTGTCTATCTGTCTATCCACTCCCCATCTAAATATATAAAGAATGTAAAGACGACATAGACAAATTTTTAGGTACTAAGAATGATACATTAGACTTCCTTTGAAACTCAATACTAAAGATGAAGTCTAATATCTAGGACAGTAATGTACCTATTTTGACAATGAAATTCAAGTCATCTTCTTTTAGCAATGAAGCTCAGAGTTTTTTTTTTTTTTTTTTTTTTTTTTTTTTTTTTTTTTTGCTTTTTTTTTTTTTTTTTTTTTTTTTTTTTATTTTGATGGCCTTCCTTTTTTTTTTTTTTTTTATCTCTTTTTCAGGCCTATATATATTTATATATATAGTATGATTGCTCACATTTCATACCGATCACGGGTGTGGAGCAATCTCGAATACCACACGTGTCGGAATTTGGTGGTTGCTTGCAGCTCATACCGATTATGCGTGTGAAGCAACCCGAGGACCTACGCATAATCGGGATCCTGCAAAATCAATTAGCGGGACTTTGGTACCCATTTTTGGACGGGTCCTCCCTGATTAGCAGTAATATTAGAAAGCTCATAAGGTTCAAATTTGGAATTAAAATTATTAGATAAAGTAGTCATAGGAATCCACGTTTGTTTAGGACTACTTATTTCCATTTCTAGCTTAGGTTTCCAAATTTGTACCGTTCTGAAATTATCATTTTTAGCACGGGTGAATGTGTGTCTATTGTTAGTGGAGAAAATTTTCTCTTTCGCCAGTCGTTGAAGATGTTTTTCAGATTTGACTTTGACTGGGTACTTGAGATAGGAATACGAACTAATGGAATCAATAGCATTCAATATAGAATTGTCGTATTTCCTATTAGGAAGAATCACATCATTCACATAGGTGTTTTCATAAAATGAGCTACTTTTATTTTTCAGACAATTATTATTTTTGGACATTTCAGTTTTAGTAAAGAATGTAGAATTGTCTGTTTTAATATTTGTAGCTTCTTTCTTTATTCTTTCTTTCTTTATCTTTTGAATGACTTTAGAAATTACCTTTTTAGAAATAGAGGAGGAAACATTTTCGCTTGTTTTGATAAAAAAATGATTTATCTTCCTCAATTCTTTCTTTCTTGATAGCTTTAGTCATTCGTGGTGTTTTCTTATTCTGTTTTGGAGATATGTCTTTTAATGGTTCGCTTTTAACAGAGTAAGAAGTTGAGGTTGCGCCTATTTTGTAGGAATTTTTGAGAAATGTATTCTCCTTTTGAAATTCATCAATTTTAGCTTGAAATCCTTTTCGCTGCGATTCCAGAAGAGAATTTAACTCGGAAATTTTGCGTTCGGTTTCTGGATTATCACAATTAAATTCGGGTATTGTAGTTTGTATAGAATGTTCCTTTTTGATAGGCATTGTCTCATTTGTTTGAGTGGATTTATTTTGAGACAATTTTAGCTCAGTTTCTTTCTTTGCAATAAGTATTTCGAGTTCTTTATTTTTAATGAGTAATTTATTGCATTCTTCTGAAAGACATTTATTCTGAGCTTGATGATTTTTAATTTCTTCTTTATAGGCAGCCATGTTTGTTCTTAATTCAGAAATATTCGGTCCATAATTTTCTGCCTTAGATAGCAAACTAGTAATCTCATCTTTAGCATTGGTCAATTGACATTCAAGACTAGCTTCGATTTCTAAATGTTTTCTTAACTCACGCTCGTTATTAGCTAGCCTAGCTTCTAATTTTCTGACCATTTCGTTATTTGTGGATGAGAATTTTTGTTGAACTGTTTGCTTTTCTTCCTCATATGTATTAAGGCTCTTTTTAAGTTCACAGACTTTTATTTCATAACGTCCTAATTTTAGTTCAAGGTCTGTGATTTTATCTTGTGCATTTGTTAAAAGACATTGAAGACTAGACTCGTTAAGTAAATGTTTTCTAAGAACACGTTCGTTGTTAACTAGTCTATCTTCGAGTCTTTTAATTGTTAGTTCATGAGAGCTCATATATGTTTCCATTTTTTTTTTTATCTTTTCAGTTCAAACCAATTTAAAGTTCGAAAATTGTAATTGGTATAGAATGTTGGAAATTTTAATTTTGACTCAAAATATGTTGGATGTTATATTGATCGTCTTGTTTTGTTGATTAAAAAAAAATATTGACTTAAAGTCTTAGCTGATTTATTTTGATTTTGAAAACTCAAATCAGCAAATTAAGCTCAATCAAAGCAGATTTAACACAGAATCAACAAACAAGTTTGCTCTGATACCAATTGTAGGTTCCAGATTAAACACCCAACGAAGATGAACTTGAGAATTAAATCGATTGACTCACCTTGTTAGATACGCGCGGAAGACATGAAGGAGATAATCAATCAATCTTCATTTAATCACTTGACTTTCTCTACAAGCAATCCAACTCCCTCTCTACAATGAACCCTAGACTACTATAATGATGAGAGAGATTTTCTAGATGAGAGAAAGTCTCGCTTGGTATCTCAAGTTATGTGTAAAATACACACACTTGCCCTATATATACCAAAGCATACTTTGGTATATTACACATCAGTCCCTATATTATCATAAACTACAATTTGGTCCCTAGACAAAGATAACATGACATTTGAGCACTAGAAATGGATTCCTAACATTAGGACCTACAATTGGTATCAGAGCATAGTTGCGTGGTTGATTATCTGGTAATTGAGCGTAACTAGGGTGATTTTGCTGTGTTTAAGTCGACATTTGAGTTTTTGAATACATTTGATCAATTCTTGCAAATTTATGGTTGCTTTGAGTTAGATATTGATTATCGAGTGTTAGGCGTTCACTATGGATACCTAACAGTTGATCAATTAAGTCAAATTAGCGAAATTTGAGTGTTTGCTGTTAAATTCGATTGAACTAGATGTTTACGGACGTTGAAATAGGTTTACGTATGATGATTTGAGTTTACGGCTGTTGAACTTAGGCTATTTGCATGTTAATGATTGATTTTATGAGTTTACGGACGATTTAACTCGGTTCATTTATATTTTACACAGTAAGTGTTAGGAATATTTATTGCGTTCATCATCATTATTCCTCTTGTAATTGCTTAGATTGTAAATATTAGATAGTTTAGGGACCAAATTGTAAATATATACCAAAAGTAGAAAGGTATATATAGTCAAGGTCCTCATTTCTCTTTGGTAGAGTTTTGGAAAGTAGTTTACGCATGTAAAAGATTGGAAAGTAAAATAGAAAACTTGTTCCTAAATTCTCTCTCTCTTTCTCTTTTACGCGCGCCAAAACCTCACACACACTCATACAAATTTCGATCGAAGATTAATTGAAGACCTCTTGATTATCATTTGGATTTGCTGCTCGATAATCAAGTAGGTTTCGGATCCATTCTGCTCAGATCGAACGATTTCTCAATCGATTAAGGTTTGAATTAAGCTTCCGCGCATTTGATATTTCGTTCGAGCCTAAGTGTGTGTTTAATCTCATGTGTTGAATGATTTCTGGACCTACAATTGGTATCAGAGCATACTTGCGTGATTGATCGTAGGCTAATCCATGTTAATTCGCTTGAATTTGCTGAGAATTTGATTGATAAAGGTTTGCGATTCGAAAACGTAGCCGACACGTTTTTAGCTAATCTGCGCTTAATACGGTTTAGATACTCTTAATTGAGTGTTAGGCATTGAGTTTCGTAACATTACGTTCGATATTTTGATGTCAATTAGCTTAAACGAGGTGTAGAATGATCAAATTGACTGTTTCTGATAGTTTACGCATGATGAACTTAGTTTGCAAATGATGAACTGAGTTTACGAGAGATGAACTAGGTTTACGAGCGTAGAACTGTGATTAAAATCTTAAATAATCGTCAATTTGAGCTGTTTGCGAACGATAATTCTCTGTTTAAACGGTAAAGTCAAAAGAATAACTTTACGGTCAAAGTAAAGTTTACGGGTATAAGTTTGCGCGTTTCAAGTTTACGAATAATTTTCGATCGTAAACTAGTATAAGTTGTGTTTACGATCGACTGAATCAGAGTTTACGAACGAATTTCAGTCGTAAACATCCTGAAACCCAGTTTACGAATCATTCCTTATCGTAAACCACTTAAGTCAGTGTTTACGATTCATGTCAGTAGTAAACCTCTAAAGACCTAGTTTACGAGCCATTATTGATCGTAAACTACTGTAATTCCGGTTTACGAATTAATTTCATTCGTAAAATACATAACGTCGTGTTTACGAACAAGTTTCAATCGTAAACTACCCGATAGAGATTTTACAAATCTTTAGAGATCGTAAAATACTAAAACTCCCGTTTACGAATCATTAACATTCGTAAACATATCTATCCCTAAGACAAGTTTGCGATTCATTAACGATCGTAAACTTTCCGAAGATCCAGTTTACGAATTAATAGCTATCGTAAACCTCTCTATCGGGAGTTTACATATCATCTGCATTCGTAAATATCCCAAGACCAAAGTTTACGAATCAATCTCGATCGCAGACTTTCTTAAGTCTACTGTTTACGATTCAATAAAATTCGTAAAAAGGTTTACGAATCTGTTTCCATCAGAAAAAGTTTACGATTCTTTCTCATTCGTAAACTAGCTATATAAGATTTACTTGCGAATTATTTTGGAAGCATAGACACTGAACTTATAAGTCAATTCGTAAACAAACACACAAATCAAAACCCGTATATTAATACTTGAATTTTTTTTCTCGATTAAGCCAATTCAATCAAAGCAAGACGATCAAGAACTTCAACACAACGATGGATGCTTACTCACTAGGAAATGACATGAGGCCACCAATTCTTAAGAGAGGAGAATACACTGTATGGAGAAATAGATTCCTAAACTTCCTCGAAGGAAAAGATCTAGCAATGGGAATGCTAACTTCCATACAAGAAGGACCAGCTACGTTCTGGAAAATCATAGCTGGAGATCCTGAAAATGACCCTCCAATCCAAGGATCACAAATCAAAAAAACCCCTAGTGAATACACTGAAGAAGAGAAAATAAGAGCTAGAGCTGATATCCAAGCAAAGACTTACCTGCTTCAAGCCATCCCAAACGACATCTATATGCAAATAGATAGCATGCCAACTGCAAAGGACATGTGGCATGAAATCAGCAGAATGATGCAAGGCACGGAGGTGTGCATCAAAGCTAAGAAGGCAAACACCTTAACCGCATACGACTCATTCAAGGCAAAAACCGGTGAAGAACTACAAGATACTTATCAACGCTTCCTCACCCTAATCAATGAGATGCGGAAAATTAATATCCATAAGACCAATATGGAGATTAATATTATGTTCCTATCCTCCCTACTGCTTGAGTGGAAGAAGCTAGCTACTCAAATAAGGCAAAACAAAGATTTGGACGACATGAACATTCATGCCGTATTTGACAACCTTGCTCAACACATTGAAGATGTGCATGAAAGCAAAAGCAAGGAAGCTCAAGAATCAGTCACCCTTATCACTGACAAGAAATTAAAGAAAGTCTCTAAGTCCAACAAGAAGGTCATCTTAACCTTTTCTTCCGATCAAGATGAAGATGACTCGGATTCGGATCAAGAGATTAAAGACATGAAAAAGCAGCTAGCTCTAATCACTCAAATGATGAAGAAAAAGTTTTATAGAAAGAAATCTTCTTCATCCTCCAATGGGCAAAGAACCTCAACTTCCAAAAACAAAGGAAGTGTGCCTGAATCCTCGGAAAATAGGACTGCTCCCGAGCCTAAAAAATGCTACAATTGTGGAAAAGTGGGTCACTTCGCAAATGAATGTCGTCAACCAAAGAAGAAAAACACGACGTACTACGCCAAAAAGCTCCAACTATCTAAACAAAAGGAAGCTGGAGTGGCATTAATGGCTGAACAAGACCATTGGCTTGAAGACACTACCGAAAGTGCCTCGGAAAACTTTTCCTTGATGGTCAAAGTCGAAGACGAGGACATCGAGGATGAGCAATCCACCAACTCTGATGCAGTCGCATCAAATGCGAATTCTGAGGTAAGCTCAACTAACTCTGATCTTTCCTTCAGCATTTCAGATTTTAAACTAAAACTAAAACAACTAACTCAAGAGCGAAAAACAATCAAAACATTAGAGGAAAGATTATCTAATAATGAAGCCGTCTTAAGAAAACATCTACTAGCAGAAGTTGATCTTAGAATACAACTCCAACTAGCCAATGAAAAGATATCTAATACAGAATCTAAGGCTAAATACAATGAAAATAAAATACAGGGATTAACAAAAAGCCTTTCTGCTAGTGATGCTGAAAATAAAAGTCATTCATCTCAAATTAAATTTCTTACAGACGAGCGAAAACAACTATACTCTAGAACTAAAGAACTAGATGATATCATTACCAAATATGGACATTCTGAGCAAACAATATTTCTAAATAAACCAAGACTAGTGGACTTTTATAATCCTCACAAAGGTTTAGGATTTACTAACCCATGCAACCTAAAGAAGGTACGAAGTAAACAATTATACAATGTTGAATACATGGGCTTAGGCTTAACAAATCTTATGTTGTTCACAAGTGCGGGAGAAATCAATGCCATCGAAGAAGAAAAGAGAGATAAGAAAATTAAGGCTGAAATCCTCATTGATTACAACAAATTAAACGAGAGTTACAAAACACGAGTAATACCATCAGGTAATGAAAATGTAACTACTTATCCAACGAACCAAGACGACTTAGTAAACGAAGATAACAAGACAAAAGATAAAAACTCATATACATACATTCCTGCAATAGTCAAAAAGATTGCAGACTTAGAATTCACACTTGAAAAGTAAAGGAAAATATTTTATAACGAGAAATTACGTTTAAAACAAATCTCATTTCTCAGAAATATCGAAACTCCTTCCAAAACTATGAATGTTAAAAATGAGTTACCTTCTTCTAATTCGTCTCCAAATGAACTAACAGGGGATATGATGAAACTAAAGGAGAAGGCAAAGGTGAAATCCATAAAGAAGAAAAGAGAAAAGGAAGTCAAACTAGAGCCTAAGTGGCAAATTAAAGAGTCTTCTAATTCTCCTTCTTTAGATAAGAACAGTGCCTTAGTCAAGTCTTGTAATACAGATTCTCTTTTCATAACAAAGTCATATGATATCAACTCAAAGCCTTAATTGCCAACTAAAGAAACAATAATATAGAATTAAGGAAATTTCAAAAGAAAAGGAACCCGCCAAGGATGAAAAGACCAAAAAAAAAAATAGGCAATCAAACTAGAAGTAAAACAAAGCAGAAACCCAACACGAAAAATTCTAAAGGACACCAAAATGGGTTCCTAAATCAAAAACTTCTAGCGAAATAAAAGAAGCTTGGGTGATGAAAAGAGATAAGAGAAATCAAACCAAATTAATCAAGAAATGGGTTCGAAAATTAAAAACTTCTAGTGAAATAAAGAAAACTTGGGTAATTAAAAGGGATAAGAGAAAACAAGCCCAACCGACTAAGAAGTGGGTACCAAAAATAAAACATACACTAAACTTTGACTTATTATCTAACATTGTCATGAATCCCAATATTACATGGGATACTAAAGTGCCCTAGATTCTTTATTTGCAGAACCATCATGTGTGGTACTTATATTCGGGTTGCTCCACACACATGACCGGGAATAAAGCACTGCTGAGCAATTTCACGGAAAGATTCGGTGGTAAGGTTCGTTTTGGTAACAATGACTCTGCTTCTATATTAGGCTATGGTAGCTTAGTTCTAGAAAACTTCTCCATACAAGACGTGTCATATGTTAAGGGTTTGAGTCACAATCTGTTTAGCATAGGACAATTTTGTGATAAAGGCCTTGAGGTCAACTGTAGAGCTAAACAGTGCAGCATAAATGACTCAATGGGACAGACATTACTTGTCGGTTCCAGAAAATCAAATCTATATACAATAGATTTGAAAACAGTCAAACCCTCAACAACTGTTTTCTTGTTGTCAAAGACTTCTTTGCAGCAAAGCAATCTATGGCATCAACGTCTCTCCCATTTAAACTTTAAGACTTTAAATAAGCTGCAAGCTGAACAGTTGGTAAAAGGTTTACCAACTCTTCGGAAAGATGAAAAGAACGTCACATAGAACAAAATTGTTTCCTTCTACTTCACGACCTTTAGAAATGATACACATGGATCTGTGTGGACCTATGCGTATACAAAGTATAAATGGTCGGAAGTATATCCTAGTTATTGTTGACGACTACTCTCGCTATACGTGGGTAAAATTCTTAAGGACCAAAGATGAAATACCAGAAGTGATCAAAATATTTGTTAGCACAGCTCAGAATTTACTTCAGAGTAAACTTCTGATTATCCGTACTGACAATGGGACAGAATTCAAAAATAATGACTTAAGTCAATTTTATGAGTCCCTTGGTATTACTCAACAGTTCTCAGCCCCTAGAACTCCTCAAAAAAACGGTGTGGTTGAGCGTAGAAATAGAACTCTAGTGGAAGCAGCTCGCACTATGCTTATATTTGCTAAACTTCCACATTTCTTATGGGCTGAAGCTGTAAATACTGCCTGTTTTACTCAAAATCGCATAATAATTCATAAGCGATTTGGTAAAACTCCTTATGAATTGATAAACCACAGAATTCCAAGTCTTTCCTTCCTTAAAGTCTTTGGTTGTACTTATTTTATCAAGGACGGCAGAGACAATAGGAGTAAACTAGATCCCAAAGCCATTCAAGGCATATTCGTAGGATATTCTTCTAGTTCTAAGGCCTACCGAGTTTATCTTAAAGAAAATAGAACTATTATAGAAAGCATAGATGTAACATTCGACGAACCTACCTCAATGGTTCTTGGACAAAACGGTTTAAGACCCGTTCCACCACCATTGGCTCTTGAACAACACGGTTCGAGAGCCGTGCCTACACCAGTGGCTTCTGATCAAGACCGATCAGAACCCGTTCCTACTGGAAAGTTGACAAAAAGTCAACAACCTAGTAACTCAGAAGCTTTTTCTGAGTCTGAGTTACAAGATATGATCGAATTAGATTCACTATTTGAAACTGTCTATAGGAATACTATCAACGTACCAACTGCTCAACCTCTAAATGAGGAAATTCCTATGCCCACTGAATCTAATACATCAAATGACAACATTACTGAGTCATTTGAAAATACCTCCCCTATAGGTTCTAACTCATTAAACGACACTCCTGTATCTTCACCAAATCCCCCTACAAACAATGAGACTTCCAATCCAAATTTGGAAACAACTCAAGCGATAGAGAGTCCACCTACAACTCCTGAACTCCAAAATGAGGAAAGCTCAGCAGTTATAGGAAACGTGACTCACGGTGTAAGAACACGAGCGTCAACTTCAAATGAGTGTTTGTATTCTTGCTATCTCAGTCAAATAGAACCTACTAAAGTGTCAGAAGCCTTATCCGATTCAAATTGGATAATAGCCATGCAAGAAGGGATAAACTAATTTGGGAGCCTAAAAGTGTGGACATTAGTACCTAGACCTAAGGGTAAAACTATCATAGGAACTAAATGGATTTTTAAGAACAAGCGAGATGAAGAAGGTATTATAATAAGAAATAAGGCAAGGCTAGTAGCCAAAGGTTACAACCAACAAGAAGGCCTTGACTATGACGAGACGTATGCACCACGCTAGAATAGAATCAATACGACTGTTCATAGCATATGCAGCTCATAAGATTTCATCGTCTTCCAAATGGACGTTAAAATAGCTTTTCTAAACGGAATTCTTAAAGAGGAAGTCTATGTATCTCAGCCCGAAGGATTTCTAGATAAGGATAATCCCGATTATGTCTATAGGTTAGACAAGGCTTTATACGGACTCAAACAAGCCCCTCGTACTTGGTATGATGTCTTGTCTCAATTCTTAGTTGAATCAGGATTCACTAAAGGACATATAGACACAACCTTATTCTTTAAAAATCACGGTTCGGATATTATACTAATTCAAATTTATGTAGATGACATTATTTTTGGTTCTACAAATCCAAAACTGTGTAAGAAATTTGGTAACCTGATGACCAAAAAGTTTGAAATGAGTTTCTTTCTTGGATTGCAAATCAAACAGTTACCAAATGGAATTTTTATATGTCATACTAAGTATATCCATGACCTATTGAAAAAATATGGTATGGATAATAGCTCATCAATTTCCACCCCGATAAGTACTACATGCAAACTAGATTCCGACCCGTCTGGAAAGTCGGTAGATAATACTAACTATCGAGGTATAATTGGCTCGTTGCTATATCTGACATCTAGTAGGCCAGATATTATGTTTGCTACATGTCTTTGTACAAGATTTCAGGCTAATCCGAAAGAATCACATCTTGCCGCTGTTAAAAGAATCCTCCGATACCTCAAAGGAACACCCACACTAGGCCTATGGTATCCGAAAAATTATGCGTTTAATCTAGTTGAATACACTGACGCTGATTTTGCAGGATGTAGAATGGACAGGAAAAACACTTCAGGTAGAGCACATTTTCTGGGGGACAAACTGGTAAGTTGGTCCTCCAAGAAACAAAATTGTGTTTCAACATCAACAGTTGAAGCAGAATATGTTGCCGCTGCCAGCTGCTGCTCTCAAATACTGTGGATGCGAACACAACTACACGACTATGGGTTTGAACACGACTATGGGTTTGATCTAAATAGTGTTCCCATTTACTGTGATTCTAAAAGTGCTATTGCCATTACTTGCAATCATGTGCATCATTCACGTACAAAGCATATTGACTTACGCTATCACTTTATTAAAGATCATGTAGAAATAGGACATGTAGAATTACACTTTGTCTGCACTGAATTACAGCTTGCCGACTTATTTACGAAAGCATTGGATGAAAAACGATTCCAATTCCTAGTTTCTAAGTTAGGCATGCTTAACTTCTCTACTTGATAAAATACATGATCTTTCGTGCATATTATGTGGGTCTTTTATTTTGGTGATGCATATTCTTTCAAATTTTGGGGAAGGGTAAATGATTTAAAATTTTTAAAACAAAACTATCCTCATTTATTGAGGGGGAGTACTTATATTTCGAAAAGGTGCTTTTACAATTTTAAATACCTCATTCTATTATTGAGGGGGAGTGAATAATGATATAGCTAACGAAAGAGATCTAAAGAAAATAGAGAGATTATATAAATATATATATATATATATCTATACAATTTTTAAAGTCAATTAAAAGGTTAAATTTAGAAAATTAAAAAAAAAAGGGGAAAAGAAAGAAAATAACAAAAAAAAAATTGTTTACGTTTCTGCTTTACGTTTATTCTCATTTGTAAACTTTCAATTCAGCTTTTAATTTCTTTGCGAACGCTTTTCATTCGAAAACTTTAAATATCGCTTTGTTAACTGTTTACCTTTTCTCTCTCTCTCTAAAATTTTTCCAAATCATCTCTATTCGAAAACCCCTCTTTCGTAAACTTCAAAATCGCTCCAAACCCTTTTGATTTTGTCAGCAAAACACCTAATTCAAAAGCATTCTACCCCTAAACCTTCATTTACTTGGGTAGGTTTACGAGTTCTGCGTCTAATGAGTGTTTTTATACTTCGATTGCTTTCGTATTTTGCTGTAATCATGATGTAATCGATGTTTTAAAGACTGTATATGGCGATTTTGTGTTCGAATGATGTATTTGCGCGCTTAAATGATTTCTATGTTGCTTAATCTGAGTGCTATTAAGGCTAGGACCATGTTTACAAACCCCGATAATGTTTGCGAATGTTGAATGAATGTTTGCGAATGATGAATGTGTTTACGACTGACGAATGTTTCTATTCACTGTTTATGTTTACGAACGTACTGATAATTTTCTCTTTCTAAATGGTTTACGAATGATTTCCCTTCGTAAACATAGTTTTATCGTAAACTAAATAGTATAATCTCAGTTTAAAAAGAGGTTTACGAATGATTTTCATTCGCAAACAAGTTTATGTCGTAAATTTTTCGAATCGTAAACTTTAAAACTACTTTCTTAGATTTTTAAAAGTTTACGAACGACTTTCATTCGTAAATAGTCTTTATCGTAAACCATATGTCACTGTTTCAGGTAGAAAGAGGTTTACGATCGAACTTCATTCATAAACGTTACTTCATCGTAAACTAAAGAGTACTGTTTACGACTCTTTGATGTTTACGAATGATTTATGTTCGTAAACTGGTTTTTATCATAAACTTTTACACTGTTTCCAGCGCTTTCTGGTTTACGAACAACTTATGATCGTAAACTCAAATACTGATACCGCGCATTTTAAAAAGGTTTACGATGCTCAACACTTAGAAAATTTTTCTTCGCATTTTACTCAAAAGCTTACTTTTATTCGCAAAGTTCAAACTTATAACATGTTTACGTGTCTTAATACTTAGAATATCTTCCAAAATATGACATTTTCAAGAATACAGAGTAAAAACAGAGGAAAACAGAGCATAAACAGAACACCACATAAGAATTGAAATAAGAATTAATCGTTATGAATAAAAAAAATAGGGAACCTATAATCAGCAAACCAGTCAAACACATATTGATCTTACAAATCATTTCGTTATTAATATCAAAACTAACAGTTGCTTGTCTTTGACAGATAAAATGGTAACTCTTTCAACTGAATACCTCTTACACGAACGAGAGTCGAGGTTGCCAATTAAAGACAATAACTTCCAATTGGACCCGGCCACATACAAAGGGACCGATGAAATAATCCTGTCAATTCTCCAAGGACACCCTCTTTGGCCGGCGTTCAACAAAACTGCCACAGTCCCGATCATCTACGTTCAACAATTCTGGGCAGAAATCAAACGACGGATCGACACAGACAACTCCGTCTACTACGAGACGTAGCTCAAAAATGTACGTCTAAACATCACGAAGGAGTTTGTCCGAAGAACATTGGAATTGCCAACCCATGATGCCTACGAAGACCTTGCTTCTGAAGAAGAATTACTAATCGACATGAAGATTCTAGGCCATGGCGAACCACTGACAAAGACTGCGGCTTTCCAACAACAACTACTTCCACATCCCTGGAAGACACTGTTCAGCCTGGTCAACAAGTGCCTCTCTCCCAAGCACACCGGGTTCGACAGATGCAACATCAACATTTTGCAGTTTCTACATGGGATTGTCTACAACAAAAAGTACGACTATGCCCAGCTCCTTTGGAACGATCTCGATCATCAGCTACGCACACGAGATCGTACAAAGAAGCCGCAGTATGTACCGTACCTGAGATGGTTTTCAATACTCATCAGAAGATTCATGGACGTCATTTCAACAGTACCAAACACCCAGCCATGTGAAGACTTCACACCGCCCAAGATCAAATACTTTCAGAAGGCAAAGGAAGACCCATCTCTCTGACCGATGGTGATTCCTGACCACCTCCTTCAACTGGCGAACCCCACAAAGGCTAATGCATACCGTGAACGACACAACCTTGTCACTCCTCCCACGGTTCAGACAAACCCCTCTGAACCTACCCCAGGGAGTACCAGCCATAGAGAGGGTGAGGGGTCAATGAGTGAAACGGTCACCATCACTCCACCAAATACGGTGGTGACCGTCCCTATAGTCACTTCACCACCTAGGACCACCCCCATAGGTGCAAGTACTGCAGTCTCTGTGACCAGTACTCGGGTAGAAGTCACCTCGTCAGGTCCGACGGCGCATGCACAACCTACCCTTAGTCATTCAACTGTCTCCCAACAGACAGTTGTCTCAGACACGCACGGGGAGCCTCGTACGCTATCCCTGCTTCATTCTGAAGCAGCGGGTATTGAATCAGGTGGTACCCAGCCCCAAACCACCGCCCCTTCTTTGACCACGATGAGTCTAGTGTCCACTTTTCCCAAATTTTTTGATCTTTCTAGGACACAACCTCTTTTTACCACCACTCCTCTTGGTCTTCGTGACCAAGACAGAATCTCCATAGATGCTTCTATACAAGAAGTCATTCGAGGATTGGAGAGAAGCCCTGCTACGGTCAACCCAACAACAGCCGTGACAGCAGGTCGTGCGATGGACAATTTCTCCACTGTCACGTCAACGGTGCGCCTAAGTGGCCCCGGCGGTGACTCACCCTTCATGACAGAGTCGCGCTTCGAGGAACGTCGGGCGTCCGTTCTGGCATCATTCAAGGATTCCTTGATGCCAGAAGTACGTGCTGCATTAACCGCAGCCATTCAGGACAAAGGGAAAGCCCCCGTCCTCGAGCCTTCTCCGTCATCACCCCCATCACCACCACATATCCCCATCCCTCCCTCACCACCATCATTTCCCAATCCATACACTATGCCCCTTCCTGAGCTCAGGGATATTCTCATTTCCTGACTCATGTTAGGAGATGTCACTCCTGACATGGTCAAGCTCTTGAAGCGAATCCAATCCCCATCACCCCAACCACCACTATCAACAACTTGTCGTGACGAACCTCAGGGTTCCAAACGACATCATGACGATCCAGACAACCCGGATCGCCCTGAGGGGGAGAAGAGGCCCCGCATCACGCAAGCCACCACAACCCAAACAACCACTAAATCAGTCACCCCATCCACCTCTTCAAAAGGTCGTACAAGGTCAACACCACAAACAACCAGAGAACGACCTTTGTCTCCACCAGTTCAAGCCTACCAAGAGGCAGCAGCTGATTTTGGGCTTTCTCAGACATATCAAGAAGCTGCTGGAACCTCCTCCTCCCTGTCTGACATCAACCTACACGAGGTGGTCGAAGAGTACGTGCTCCAAGATCAACCTTCAAAAGAGGCAGAAACCGATGATCAGACTGCTCTCAGAATGGTGAAGATTAGAGAAATAGTGAAGCACTCGATCATGGACATCTTCCAAATTGAGCCGTCCGAAGCACAAGACGGGGAAGACTACAACACAGAACCACCCAAGCTCCAAGAGGCAATATCCATGAATGTCGATCCAAAACCACGTCTATCTTCAAGGACAAGATAAATGGATACGGCCTGGGAGAACAGCAGAGTTGTAGCTCCTTTCCTAGAGGACATACGGCACAGAATTTGGAGAAGGGAGGAGAAAATTAAGAAGCTTGACGAACTTAAGCTGCAGGGACTCACACATCTCAAAGGAACCGAAGCAAAGGCATATCTGTACATGCTGGCGCAAAGGTTTATCGATCCATTGCGTGACCGCAGTCAAGACCAGATGAGGATCAGGGACAAAGGCCGAGTCGCGGACTTAGTTGAGGTCGAACACCACAGCTATGGCCGGAGCGTACAATTCCCGATCTACATCGTCAAGTTCGTAGATTTCGACTCAGCAAAGGAAAGAGTCGAGAGGATTTCGGAGGCTGACTTGCCACTTCTGCGTTTCCAAGATATCCTCAATATGTACGGGTTCTACAGGAAATTCATCCTGAAGGAATTCCGCTATCGACTTGGATTCGATGCACTGAAGAGGCTAATGGTCAGGCAAGTCAAGTTTTATGCAGCACAAGACCTTCAGATTGGCATAGAGAACAATATGAAGAAGGTCAACCTGCCAGAACCAAAGAACCGAACAGCCTCAGCTCATGGATTTGAAGTCAACTTCGTATTCACCGAACCTGAGCTGGCTGTAATCTACGAAGACTTAGAAGACCAGAATTGTCAGGAACCGAAACCGAAACCTTATTTTATAAGATCATGCATTTGTATGATTGCATGTGTAATATTTTTATAAGGTTTGGTAAAGATAATAGAATTATTTTCATAGTCATGCATGGAAATATTGCACCGAAAACTATTAGGTACCGAAAACTTCTTCTGTACCGAAAACTATTAGGTACCGAAAACTTCTTCTGTACCGAAAACTATTAGGTACCGAAAACTTCTTCTGTACCGAAAACTATTAAGTACCGAAAACCTCTCCTATGCCGAAAACTTAAAATACCGAAAACTATTTGCATACCGAAAAGTTTATTATACCGAAAACCTTAAGGAAGAGATACCGAAAACTTGGATAGAATGATGATACCGAAAACTTTTCCTCTCATGCATATAAGGACCGAAAACCTTCTATTATGCACAAAGAAGTATCGAAAACTTTTATAAGACAAGGGTACCGAAAATATCAAACACTATGCCGAAAACTTATGCATAGATGGTATAGAAAACCTTGAGCAAAGGAACAACATTATTCTATCAAAGGAATTTAAGAGTGTGACACCTCATGCTTAATAAGTGCTTAGTAAGCAATTTTAACCCAATTGTGTCACTTTAAATACTTGATAATGAAGAAATCACATACCCTAACCATAAGAAGAGCTCGAAAACTTACAAGTGAAGATCTTTGAAGCAACACCATAGGATACAAGCTAAGCATTAAAGGGAAGGAAGAAATTAGGCACTAATGAGGTATACATGTGTAATTCATTACCATAATCCATATTTTCTCAATCCTAGATGAATTATTGTGAAGTTAAGATCATTGTTAGCTTAATAAGGAAGACAAGGGTCGAGCATAAAGAATTATGCATTTTCTTTCATGAATAAAGCATGTTTCTCAATAGAAAGGGTGTAAGTAATCATGGCAGTTGTTCCAGCAGCCTCGGTCCTGTGTTCATGTCCATTTTTGAAATGGTTACACTTCGAATATGGAAAATATCAAAGAACAGAAGTTGTAGAGAATTGAGTAAGCTTGCTATAGAACTTAGAATCAGAGTCATAAGTATCGTGTATCAAAAGTAAGGATACAAAAGACACTGACACCAAATCAGAACGGCAGCAGCTAAGAAGCATATTAATGATGTATTTAAGTGTTGATACCCTGAGAATTTGAGAATGTGTAACGAATGAAAGTTTTAGAGAATTAAGTTGGCTGTTCAGACCAGTTTGAATTAACCTCATTGGTATCGGATATCAAAATTTATAAATAAGAAGATACCAGCTGCCAAGCTAAGCAGCAGTAGCCAAGAAGTAAGCTGATGGCTCATTTGGGCACTGATGCACTTAGAATCCGGGAATGTGAACTGAACGAAAGTCTTAGACAATGGAGTTGATTTCCAGAACAGTTTGAACCAACATTATTAGTGTCCTGTATCGAAAGATATGAGTAAAAGAGTGCAGACAGCTACTACTGAAAAATATTTTCAGAAAGTCATTTTGGAAATTATTGTAAGAGGTTGATGAAAGCTAAGGATTTAAAACAAAGACTTGTTCATATATAAGAACAAGCATATCATGCATATATGTTATTCATAGGGTCTTGTATTGATGTATTGAATGTGACGTGTTTATAGGTCGTGATCTCGACAAAGGCAAGGACAAAGTCGAGTAAAGAAACGGGATTATATAAGCTAAACCTGTGAGTATGATTCGCAACGTGTGCCTTATGTGCTATACGTGCTATGTGAATTGTTTGATTGACGTTTTTGTGAAACATGAATTGACTTGATATGTTGTTTATTATGAAAGCTGATTGATACATGATACGTTATTTGACATGAAAAGCAAAGTATTATGTGAATCGACGTAATACGTTATGCGATATACATGATTCGGAAATTGGTTTGTTACGCAATACCTTGTATTATATGTAATATGCATTCACATGTAAAGAAAAGGGAGAAACCGTTATGACTGCTATGGCTTTGGATGATGCGAGATATTATACACCGGTTACGTCCCTACAAATCGGGTGATGACAGAGTCCTGTACAGGCACCAAAAGAAAGAAATGCCTACAGAGTCCCATGCATGGGCACACATATATTCTATAGTCCGAGTCGAGCTGGTTCATAATGGGAGTATCATCATATAGAATTGCATATGTTATAGGAATCACATGAACGATGGTTACGTGATGGAATATCTGATGGAATGGTTATGTGAACGATGATTCGACGGAATTATATGAATGATGGTTACATGGTCTCTTATCTGACAGAATGACAACATGATGGAAATTGGTGACTATATGAGTTCGATAGATTAAATGTTATCTGTTTACAGTTTTAAAGTTATAGATTTACATGTTGCGATCCTACTTTGAATAGTTGTCTTCACAGCTGTTGTAGATAACGAACGAACGGTTTTTAAAGTAAAGCTTCCGCGTACAGACATGGATTCAAGGTCGGCCGGCTACACTTTCATCCTGCTTCCCTCTGTTCATCGTTGCATGTAGATTAAGGAAACATTATCGACCTTTTGATATTATGGTCATAAGCATGATATGTATATTATGTGTGCAAATGATACGTCTGGAATGTACGCCCCATTTGTATGCTAAATGAATGATTTTGAAAGGCGAAAAATTTTATACGAATGTTTTATAGATGCGTGAAATACGTGCATAAGAAGAAATAGGAACGGGGACGTTACAAGAAACGAGTTATGCTCATGTCAGAAGTACACATTTACTGTGACGGGACGCTCAAGAAGGTTCTTCAAAGTCTACGTAAAATATTAGGGGTCCTGAAGAGTGTGCCGCAACCGAACCCCCTTTTCGATCTCGAAGAAGAAAGACTTACCGAGAAAGTGATCACTGTCATTGAAGAAAGGCTCAACTTGAGAAACAACATCTGGCAGTTTGAGCTGATTCTCGGTCTACGCAAATCATTCTACCTTCGAGATCGCCCAAGAACGAGAGGACGAGGCGCTAGAAGAAGATGAACACAAAGGGGGAGATTGTTAGGAATATTTATTGTGTTCATCTCTTGTAATTGGTTAGATTGTAAATATTAGATAGTTTAAGGACCAAATTGTAAATATATACCAAAAGTAGAAAGGTATATATAGTCAAGATCCTCATTTCTCTTTGGTAGAGTTTTGGAAAGTAGTTTACGCATGTAAAAGATTGGAAAGTAAAATAGAAAACTTATTCCTAAATTCTCTTTCTCTCTTTCTCTTTTACGCGCGCCAAAACCTCACAAACACTCATACAAATTTCGATCGAAGATTAATTGAAGACCTCTTGATTTTTATTTGGATTTGCTGCTCGATAATCAAGTAGGTTTCGGATCCACTCTGCTCAGATCGAACGGTTTCTCAATCGATTAAGGTTTGAATTAAGCTTCTGCGCATTTGATATTTCGTTCGAGCCTAAGTGTGTGTTTAATCTCATGTGTTGAATGATTTCTGAACCTACAGTAAGGTCAACTCAAAACTTTGTGGTCAACATAAAGTTTACGCACGATTAGTTTACGAAAATAATCTGTATGGATAATTTTCTTCCGTAATCAAGCGAGATATAGGGTTTACGAATCAAAGAATTACTGTAAACCTTAATCAGAAGAGTGTTTACGAAAAAATTTCTTCCGTAAACTAGCAAATTGATAGAGTTTCTGGAATATTCTCATCCGTAAACTATATAAGAGGAAGGTTTACGGAAAACTTTCTGCCGTAAACTAATCAAGAGGAAGGTTTACGAAAAACTATCTGCCGTAAACTAATCAAAAGGAAGGTTTACGGAGTCTTTTTTAATTAAGTAGAAGTTTACGGATTTTAAGTCTACAATACGTAAACTTCACTGTTTACGGATTGATTCTTAAGTAGATTACTGTTTGGTGAATTAACTGTTTGTGGCTTGTAAACTTTACGGATTACGAATTGAAAAGGCAAACACTGTTTACGGAACAATACACTGTTCACGGCTCATAACTTTACGGTTAAGAGTTGAAAAGGTGAACAGTTTGCAAAAATTCACTCGTAAATCTAGTTTACGGATTGACTCAGTTCTGGTAAACAGTTCGTAAAATTCACTGTTTGCGGAGAAAGTGTTAAAATTGTTTACGATTCCATAACTTTAAAGATTAAGGATCGTAATTAATTCACTTTACTACCCTAATTCATGACAAATCACCCGCCCTTAGACAGTAATTAGGATATCACTTAAGTCAAGTAGAATCCTTATTAATTTCCTCAAAATAGTCAAGCTTAACAAGAGTAGTCAACCAAAGCAAGACGATCAACATTCAACTCATTTCATAAATCAAGAAATGGATGCTTACTCAATGGGAAACGACGTCCAGCCACCAATTCTAAAAAGAGGAGAGTACATGGTTTGGAGAAACAGATTCCTAAACTTCCTAGGGAGCAAAGAGCAAGCATGCGGAATGTTGTCATCCATTACCGATGGGCGAGCAATCTTTCTGAAGCTTATTAAATCTCCAAACGAGTACTCTGATGCCGAGAAAGCTAGGGCTAGAATTGATCTCCAAGCTAAAACTTATCTACTCCAGGCCATCCCAAACGACATATACATGCAAATAGATAGCATGTCCACGGCAAAAAAAATGTGGGATGAAATCAATTGCATGATGCAAGGAACGGAAGTAGGTGTGAAGGCGAAGAAGGCCAACACACTGACAGCTTATGACTCATTCAAGGCTAAAATATGTGAAGATTAGGCTTGTCAGTGGGGCGGAGTTTCCCCGTACCCACGGGGATCCGCCACGAACGGGGCGGGGAATCCCCAAATTTTGATTCCCGCAAGGCGGGGACGGGGATACATTATTCCCCGCGGTGATCCCCGCCCCGTGCCTCGGTCTACTTAATATATAAATAATATTAAAATATAGTTTATATAATACTAAAATAAATATAAATAATATTAAAATATAGGTTATATAATACTAAAATAAATATAAATAAGATTAAAATATAGTTTATAATATATTCTACCAAAAAAATATATTAAATATATATAATATATTCTAAAATTTTAATTTTTTTTTAAATATTGGTGGGGCGGGGAATCCCCGCGGGGTGGAGACGGGGCCGATTTTTGCCCCGTTTTGCTTCGCGGGGCGGGGACGGGGATTAGATCTCCGCCCCCGATCCGCCCCGTTGACATCCCTAGTGAAGATCTTCATGACGCATATCAACGGTTCCTTACCATCATCAACAAAATGAAGAAAATTAATGTATATAAGACGAATAGGGAAATTAACATTAGATTCCTCTCATCACTGCTGCATGAGTGGAAGAAGTTAGTTACGCACGTTAGATAGAATAAAGACTTAGATGATATGAACATCCATGCCAACTTTGATAATCTTGCTCAACACATTGAAGATTTGCAATAACTGAAGAGCGAGATGATAGAAAAGGAAACAGTAGACTCTGTAGCACTCATCACGGACAAGAAGCTCAGGAAAACTTCCAAATCATCGAAGAAGGTAGCACTGGCCTCCTCCTCAGATCAAAACAACTCCGAGTCTGACTCTAATCAAGAGATCAAGGAAATGCAGAAGCAGCTAGTTCCCATCACCAAGATGATGAGCAAGAAGTTCTATAAGAAGAAATCTTCTTCCTCTACAAATGGTCAAACAACCTATAGCTCCAAGCACAAAGGGAGCAAGCCTGAATCCTCTGAGACAAGAGCTGCCCCTGAACCTCAAAAATGCTACAACTGCGGTAAGATAGGACATTTTTCCAACGAGTGTCGCCTACCAAAGAAAAAGAATAAAACATACTACGCCAAAAATCTACAAATGTCAAAACAAAAAGAGGCAGGAGTTGCATTAATGGCTGAGCAGGATCATTAGCTCGAAGACACAACCGACAGTGACAATGACAACCTAGCCATGATGGCTAAGGTGGAGGACGACAACGAAAACAAAGAACCATCCTCCGACATTGATTCTGTCACCTCAACCGCAGAAACTGAGGTAAATTCTTCAAGCTCTACTCTAACAATCAATATAAGAGCCCTAAACGAACAACTAACTTCTATACATCAAAAAAGAAAATCGGTAATAGAACTAGAAGCAAGACTGATGAATAATGAACGTGTCCTAAGAAAACACCTATTAGAAGAAGCCAATTTTGGCATTCAACTTCGAAAAGCCAACGAAAAAATATCTAATCTTGAATCAAGGCTAGAAAACTCTAACTCTAAAAACATAGAACTAAATCAAAAACTACTAACCTGCGAAAATGAAAAGACTGAATATAAGGGCCAAAATGAAGTTCTATTTTCAGAAAGGAAAAAGTTGTACACAAAAATTAAGAGCCTTGAATATATTTTAACCAAAAGAGGACAAACGGATCAAATGATATTCCTAACGGATCAAATGATATTCCTAAATCAGCCTAAAGACACTAGGTTCTATGACCCTCGGGAAGGCTTAGGATATTGACGCCCTTCTCATCTAAAAAAGGTAAAAGATAATCATTTATATGATATTAAATATGTGGGCGTCGGAATTAAACAGTTAATGGCCTTCACGACCGAAAAGGAAATAATTGCGCTTGAGGACGAAAAGCGTAATAAAAAGGTCGCAACTTAAATTCCATTTGATTACAAAGAATTAAATGCAAGTTATAAGACAAGGAGAATTCCCTTATCAAATGATTATGAATCTTTATATCCAAAAGATCTAACTAAAGAAGAGAGTAAGACAAATTCCAAAGAAAATACGACTGATTGTTGTTACATGCCTGCAATAATTCAAAAACTTTTGGACTTGCAATCTTCTTTGGAGAATGAGAGAAAAACATTTAAAAGCAAGAAAGAAAGACTCGTAAGAGAAATCTGTTCTCTCCAAACCAATCCTAAACAAACATTTTCTTCAAAAGTCAAAACTACTTCTAATTTGATCTCACATGACCAAACATGGAAACAACTAAAACGACAAACAAAGGCCAAGACGTGGACTCCAAAGAAGAAAGCAGGAAAAAAAGAAAAATTAGTGCCTAAATGGCAAATTAAGGAATCATCATCTTCTGTTCCTCCTTTAAAAACTTGTAATGTCTTGCCTAAATCTTGTAACTCTCTATCCAATTCAAATAAAGAATTACATAATAAACATATTTCCAAATTGTATTTTTGTGACAAGAAGAGCAATCGAACTCCATCAATATATCATACTATTCTCTTACTTCCTTAACAACTAAAATCAAAAAGTGCAAAATGATGAAACAACAAAAGAAATATGCTCTTACAATGAATATAACTACTTGTCCAAAAAGATTCAATAAAACAAGGAGTAACTCTAAAACCAAATCACACACTAAAAGTTCAAAAGAATTAAAACAAATGTGGATTCCAAAATTAGGCACTCCTTCGAATCATAGGCCAACATGGATAATAAAAATGGATAATAGGAAAAGGACTCAACCCATTCAAATATGGGTACCCAAAATAAAGGTTGTCCCTAATTTATATTCCTTTTCTGCAATTCACAATAATCCCATTTTTAAATGGTTCCTGAATCATCATAAATTCCTAATCTGCAGATCCATCATGTGTGGTACCTAGATTCTGGTTGCTCCACACACATGACCAGGAATAAAGAATTACTGAGCAACTACACCGAACGTTTCGGTGGAAAGGTTCATTTCGGTAATAATGAATTCGCTTCTATAATAGGATACAGTAGCATAGTTCATGAGAATCTGACGATTCAAGACGTCTCATGTGTCAAGGGTTTGAGCCATGACCTGTTTCGCATAGGACAATTCTGCGATAAAGACCTAGAGGTCACTTTTAGAGCTAAACAGTGCAGTATAACCAATTCCTTGGGACAGACTTTACTCGTCGGTTCCAGAAAATCAAATCTATATACAATAGATTTGAAAACTGGAAAACCCTCTACAGCTGTATGCTTGTTGTCAAAAGCTTCAATGCTACAAAACAGCTTATGGCATCGACGTCTTTCTCAATTGAACTTTAAGACGCTAAACAAGCTGCAAGCTCAACAGTTGGTAAAAGGTTTACCAACTCAAAGGTATCAAAGAGAACAACTATGTGAAGCTTGTGAGTTAGGAAAAATGGAAAAAACATCTCATAGGATAAAACAATTTCCGAATACTTCACGCCCATTAGCACTCTTGCATATGGATCTTTGTGGTCTTATGCGCACAAAGCATAAAAGGTCAGAAGTATATCATTGTCATTGTTGACGACTTTTCTCGCTATTCATGGGTCAAATTCTTACGAACTAAGAATGAGACTTTCGACTTGCTTAAAACATTTGTGAGAACCACTCAGAACTTACTACAAAGTAATATTATGGTGATTCGTACCGATAATTGGACGGAATTCAAAAAGAAAGATTTAAATCAATTTTATGAATCCCTAGGTATTACACAACAGTTCTCAACCACTAGAACACCACAACAAAATGGTATTGTAGAACGAAGGAATAGGACACTAGTTGAGGCCGCTCGAACAATGCTTATATTTTCTAGTCTTCCTCATTACTTGTGGGCCGAAGCACTCAACACAACCCGTTTTACTCAGAATCACACCCTCATTCGTAAGCGATTTGGTAAAACTCCTTATGAATTGATCAATCAACGAATCCCTAACCTATCCTTCCTTAGAGTTTTTGGATGCAAATGCTTCGTCACAAATGATAGTGACGATCGAGGCAAATTAGATCCTAAAGCTCTTGAGGGCATCTTTGTAGGATACCCTTTTATATCAAATGTTTATTGAATTTATCTTAAGGATAAGCGATCCATTATAGAAAGCATCAATGTCACCTTTGACGAAATACCCAATTTGGCTTTTGAACACAACAGTTCGAAACCCGTTCTCCCACCCGATATGGTTCTTGAACAAAACAGTTCGAGACCCGTTCCTATTGGAATGTTGACACAAAGTCAACAACATCTCAACTCAGAAACGCATAAGCACGCTGAGTTGAATGCTCTTTTAGAATTAGATTCGCTATTTGAAACTTTCTATAGGAATTTCGGTCAGCCGTCAATCCCAGAGGACACTGAAATTCCTATCTCTTTCGAATCGAATACACCTATTAGCACAACTTATGAGCCACACACTGAGTCATATGACAACGCAACCTTCATAGGCTCAAATTCATCAAATGAAGCCTCTGTTTCTCCACCTAACATCACTCCATCTGATGAGCTTCCCATTATGGAAATGGGGACTTCTCAAGTAGCGGTAGACCCACTACCACATGAGCATAAATGGACATGAGCTCGTCCTGTTTAACAAATAATAGGTGATGTGTCTCAGGGAGTAAGAACACGAGCTTCTACTGCAAATGATTGCTTATACACCTGCTATCTTAGTCAACTTGAACCAACAAAGGTCTCTAACGCATTAGCTGACTCAAACTGGATAATTGCTATGCAAGATGAACTAAATCAGTTTGAGCGTCTACAAGTGTGGACCTTGGTACCTAGACCTGAAGGTAAATCAATCATATGAACAAAATGGATCTTCAAAAACAAACGTGATGAAGATGGTGTCATCATTAAAAATAAGGCAAGGTTAGTAGCTAAAGGTGACAACCAACAAGAGGGTATAGATTACGATGAAACTTATGCCCCTGTTGCAAGAATAGAGGCCATACGACTCTTTCTCGCATATGCGGCGCACAAAAATTTTACCAGCTTTCAAATGGACGTGAAAACGACATTTTTAAACGGTGTTCTTGAAGAAGAAATCTATGTCTCTCAGCTTGAAGGAGTCCTAGATAAGAAATATCATGTCTACATCTTTAGGTTAGATAAAGCCTTGTACAGACTCAATCAAGCCCCTCGAGCTTGGTATAATGTCTTATCTCCATTCTTAGTAGCCTCGGGATTCACCAAAGGACTAATTGACACGACTCTCTTCATCAAACGACATGGATCGGATCTTATGCTTATTCAGATCTACGTGGACGACATCATATTTGGCTCTACGAATCCACATCTATGCAAAAAGTTTGGAAACTTGATGACCAAAAAGTTTCTAATGAGCATGATGGGAAAGATGACCTTCTTTCTTGGATTGCAAATCAAACATCTACCAGACGACATATTTATCAGTCAGTCAAAGTACATACAAGAACTATTGAAGACATATAGTATGGATAAGAGTTCTCCACTACATACCCCAATGAGCACAACATGCAAACTAGACTTGGAGTCTTCTGGGAAAACAGATGACGCTACTCTATTCGAGGGATGATTGAATCTCTTCTCTACCTGACTTCCAGTAGACAAGATATAATGTTTGCCACCTGCTTATGTGCACGATATCAATCCAATTCGAAGGAATCGCACTTAGCGGCTGTCAAACGAATCGCACTCGGTAATCCAGGCCTAGCAAAATTAGTGACAAGTTGAGACCGTAAAGTCAACTCCGTCAGTGCCGCTATAGGTCTAAGTTTCAGGCAGGCCTTTGTAGTCAACCGTTCGATCATTGACACTCCCCGAGTAATAAGCCTTGTAATCGTACGATCTGTGATTCGATTTGTATCAATGTCACAACCTCCCATTAGTGAATGAGTGACACTATCATTAAGGAGCCATTGACAAATAACTTGTACTCGGTCATCTATCACCCAACTAGAGTCTTAGACTTATGGACATTTTTTAATGTTCGAGATTAATAGCTTGCTGAGGTGAGCCTATTTGGTCCCTAATAAACTCATATGATTCAGGTTTTATTTATTTATCCTCTAACTCAATCCCAAGTTAGGATATTAGATATATAAATAATAATTCCTCGAAGATAAATAAAAATAAATTTTATTCCATTTTCAAATAAATATTCGAATTCACGAGTTTGAATAGAACGAATAATACATTTACATTCTTTGTCATATTACAATCTAATCCTCGTATGACATTCTGGTGGCATATCCCTAACAATATAAAGACATCTAAGATAAACCATAACTATTGTAATTGAAAGGAAAAAGATTTCAATTCGATCTTTAAATTATAATTAATAAAGGGACGCGTCGATGAATCAAATAATTTATTACATATACTTAAAATGTCTTATAAAATAGCTTCACTATTACCTTATAATTAAAGGAAGACATGAAAAAATGAAAATGCTTTATTTATTATTAATTAATTTACTATTTATTCTTTTTTACCTAATTCATTTACTACCAGTTATTTTTCGACACATAGATATTGACTTCTGATTTTCTTAAGACTGTAGAAATGCATTGTTGGAGAGATATTTTGCTTCAAAAGCAAAAAAGCAATAATATAAAAAATACCGAAGATCTTTCTTGTCCATTGGAACTAAGAAAAGTAGATCGTGCTTCCAATTGTTTCGTTAGATGGAGAACAACATGGTATGTTTTTCTTTTATGTTTTCAGTGAATGTATCGTCTTCATAAATATAATTTTAGTCTGAATAAGAATTTTTTTTTTTGCGTAAAAATTACTTCTCCAATCGTATTCTCTGGTGAAACAAAAACGTTCTCAAAAAACATTAGTCGATAGGTCTTTTCTCTGGTAAAACGAAAAAATTCTAAAAAGCATTAGATGATAGGGTGGCGGTCAGACGCTGAAACACTAGGCAGTCAGATGGCTCCTTAGGTATACATTTTTTTTACCCAAACATGTATTCATGAGTTTCCACATCGAGATGTCCCCCTTTTTGTGTGATTTCATTTTTGTACTTTATGTTAAGCGTTACAATTTTTTCACCTTCTATAATTCTTTTATGATATATTTGTAGCTATAAGATGGTTACCTATGTATGAATGTTTTTTTATATATAATTACTCAATCCCAGATGTGACATTCATGAGTTTTAACATGGAGTTTTTTGCCTTCTTGTGAGATTTGATTTCTTCAAGAGTTGTGATATTCACATGTTTTTTTATCATCGGGCTCCCCGTTAAGGGTGAGCGATTGAGATGTAGATCAGTGGTTGTGTGGTCAGTGATATAACTAATAGGTCATAGGTTTAAATGCTTAACAAGAACCTGACTCCTTAGTATATTGCTGAGAATCTGTTGTAGAAGTTCTCAACTATATAATGAGTTCCCAACTCCCCTAGCGGAGAAACCATTTTAGATAGCAAGTAAATGTTGTAAAATGATAAAAATATCCTTTAAACTAACGTCGCTAAAATGTTTTCAAAATGCTATTTTATATATAAAAAAATTGTGAAAGGCTATATTTTAAATAAAACACTGTCTTTTCTTCTTATTATAGATAATTTGATTCAAATATGAATTTTACTCTACTGAGATAAGTCATGTTATCAACCTAATACATTAATGTCTAAAGTCCTCAAACCCAGATTATACATTCCAACCACCGGTCTCTTCCAGGCTTCTTGCCCTGCTTCCTCGTCTTGGGTTTGGAAATCTTGGTTTCGGTCACTATATGGTCTCAAAGAGGTCAAAATCTGGTGCTCTCCGTGGATTCAGATGATCCCTGGGATTATTCCAAACCCAGCCACTCATTGTTCTAGTTCAGTCACTTTGGTAAGTGAGCTTATGATGATCCATTGTCTCTCGAGAGGTGGCTTCCATTGATTAAATCTGCTTACAATCATATCATGGAGACCCAACAAGTGGAGGAATGGGCTGCAGAGAGTAGTGATAGAGGAAGAGCACAATGTAGAATGTGGTGTTTGACATGGAAGCTTAACATCAAGAACAAGCTTAAACACTTCCTTTGGAAAGCCATTCATAATATCCTACCTACTAAAGACAACCTTCGGAAAAAAGATATTGAGATTGATACGATCTGCTGTTGTAGTGGAGAAGATGCTGAGTACCTTGAGCATATCTTCTTTAAGTGTGCCAGAGCTCAAATAGTTTGGAAGCTTTCACCTATTGACTGGAATGGACCGAATTTGTTATAAACCGCATCCAACTTTCTAGAAACTTATGGATATTCAATGGGGAACAAAAGAACTGAGCGTGCTACTGCTGCCCCGGCAGTGTCCAAGTGGCTTGAGTTTTTGTCTGTCTCTTTACCTTCTGTTTGAAATGGGTGTGGGATTCTTTTTGGCTTTTTTGGATGCGAGAAGAGGATCACTTCCTGCATTAGAGAGGAGAGATGAGCATCATGTCAGAACGTACGGAGTGATCGATCTCGTAGGTGGGAATATTACAAAGAAATGATTATAGCTCTGTTGTTCTTCGATGTTGTAGTAATGATGTTGAATTTATTGGTTATGGTTCAGGGAATTCGAGCAATAAGCAGAGAAGTGAGCCAATATTGGTGGACCTGGATAATTATTCTTCCTCTGGCACGGTCAATGCATCTACTGATATGGTCTACTGTACTCTAATCATGCAAAACAATCTCTCAACTTTTGTGCAGGTTCAGATGATGATGATGAATCAAATTCATATGGGCCGTATTGTGAGTGGAAATTATATATAGATGTCGGCTGTGATTGTGGTTTGTGTCCCGAAATTCCGGTTTATAATTTCTTTTATTATTCAAATGCAGTGAAGTTCACAATGGACGTTTATTCTGAGCACAATGCTACGGTCGAATTCGAGGAAGTTTATCCGATGAGTGAAATCGGAGACAATGGAGGATCCCGCCAAGGTTGTTACGTGTTACAGCATACAAACAAATATATATATATATATATATATATTTTTGTTGTTTATCTACGAGGATTATCACTTTGCTTGTCGTATATATTAAGAAACGTCCAATATAATGAAAATGATGAGGTCTGAAGATCGTCTTCTTGTTGTTCTTGTACAAGGATCGTTGGCTGCTGCTAGTAGACACTCTTTGGCCCATGGACGGGTGCATGCGCGTGTGTCCTTCCTGTCAGCGTCAAAATGACTTGTCCAGAAACTCCGCAGCAGAATGGGGTGGCTGAGCGCAAGTTAGCTCATCTTACTTCTGTTTTTTTGCCTTGGTTTCATGGCAGGAGTCTTCCAAGAGAGTTATGGGCTGCGCCTTTTCAAACTGCTTGTCATGCTGTAAATCGGTTGCCTTCATGGCCAGGGACAGAACCATCACCATTTGAATTGCTCTATCATCACAAACCCAATGTGAGTTATTTTTCGCATTTTTGGGTCTATTTGCTGTGTTCATGTATTGAAACACAATCAAACTAAGCTTGACCCAAAGGCCAAGAAATGCATTTTTGTTGGCTATGATACTCGTAGATAGGGTTGGAGATGCATGGACTTGGAAACAAAGAAGGTTATTGTTTCTCGTGATGTGGTGTTTGATGAAGTTTCATGCAAATGGCAGCGCAAGTACAACCACTCTTGCACTATTTCCTGATGATTCTACATTTGGAAGAAGTAATTCTTCAAATGAGGGAGGCACTCAAGTTGAAGAATGTACAGATACCATCACAAATATTGACGATGTGACGAGAACTAATCCTCCGAGGCTGAGAAAGCTACCAAGTCATTTATCTTATTTTGCAGTTGAAATGAATCAATTTTCTGTCTGGTCTTGCTTTTTTATGGGAGATTCTATTAAAAATGAGCCAATGTTGTACAGTTAAGCTAAAGGCATTTCAGAATGGGAAAAGGCGATGGCGGACGAAATTTCAGCACTTGAAAAGAACGACACTTGGGAGCTTGTACCAAAGCCGCATGATGCTGATCTAATTACTTGTAAGTGGGTGTATAATTTGAAGAAAAAGACTGATGGTACGATTGACAGACACAAAGCTCGCCTTGTTGCTCGTGGTTTTCCTCAACAATTATGGCCGAGACTAAGATGAGACCTTTAGTCCCATTGCAAGGATGGTAACAGTTCAGGCAATCATTTCTCTTGCTGCTCGAAAAGGCTGGACGTTATGGCAACTCGATGTGAAAAATGCCTTTCTTTACGAAGAGTTGGATAGTGATATTTTTATGGATTAGCCGCAGGGATTCGTCTCTAAGGATTATCCGGTGATGACATTGATGAAATTAATCGTCTTCAAGATGCTTTGTCAGTTTGCTTTGAAATGAAAAGTTTAGGAGAAGCTCGTTGTTTCCTTTGCTTGGAAATTGAAAAATGTGATGGCTATTTGGTATCTCAAAAAGGGTATACATCAAGTTTATTACAGAGGTTTGGCATGGGAAATGAAAGAGTAAAATCTACCCTCATGGAACCTAATCTCAAGTTAGCAAGAAATGAAGGAAAGCCATTGGCGATGCAACTGTTTTTCGTCAAATTGTTGGTTTATTTTACTTGACTCTCACAAGACCCTATAATGCATTCTCGGTGGGAGTTATTTCTCAATTTATAGATCAGCCATATGAGACTCATTTAGCGGAAGCAAAAAGAGTTCTTTGTTATATCAAAGGCATATGGATTTGTTGGGTATCAAACCCAATCCCACATCGGGTAATTCGAAGATGGGTCACCTGTTTATAAGCTTGTGGGCTACTCCCTCTATTGCCAATTGGTTTTAGAGTGGAACCCCACGAGCTTATAGATTGGGGCGGTTCGGGGTTGATTCGATCACTTACAAATGGTTCGGTGAGCGTGGATCGAGCGCGACCAAGAAATCGATCGTGGATCGAGAATCAAGTAACCGAAGGAAAGCCCGAATACGATGTGGATGACGTGTCCCCGACCCTTGCAATAACGATTGGATGATTATCGTTGAAAGGGGAGGCCCGTTCGGTGGTCTTGAGTTTGAGGGGAGGATTATTGGGTATCAAACTCAATCCCACATCGGGAAATTCGAAGATGGGTCATCTATATATAAGCTTGTGGGCTACTCCCTCTATTGCCAATTGGTTTTAGAGTGGAACCCCACGAGCTTATAGGTTGGGGCGGTTCGGGGTTGATTCGATCACTTACAAATGGTGCGGTGAGCGTGGATCGAGCGCGACCAAGAAATCGATCGTGGATCGAGAATCAAGTAAACGAAGGAGAGCCCGAATACGATGTGGATGACATGTCCCCGGCCCTTACAATAACGATTGGATGATTATCGTTGAAAGGGGAGGCCCGTTCGGTGGTCTTGAGTTTGAGGGGAGGATTGTTGGGTATCAAACCCAATCCCACATCGGGTAATTCGAAGATGGGTCACCTGTTTATAAGCTTGTGGGTTACTCCCTCTATTGCCAATTGGTTTTAGAGTGGAACCCCACGAGCTTATAGGTTGTGACGGTTCGGGGTTGATTCGATCACTTACAGGATTAAGTGAAAGTCTAAGTCATTTTCCTTGAGTGGTTTCGTCGATCCAGATTGGGCCCGTGATGTGAATGATAGACGTTCTACAACAGGTTTTTGTTTTACACTCGGTTCAGCTATGATTTCGTGGTGCAGTAAAAAGCAAAAACTGTTGCTCTTTCAAGTTGTGAAGGAGAATATGTGGCAGCAACAGTTGCTACTCAAGATAGTTTATGGCTCAAGACACTCTTTCAAGAAATGGTGACTACTTTCAACAAACCAAGTAAGATTTATTGTGATAATGAAAGTGCAATAAAACTTGCTGAAAGTATTATTGCAGGATATTGAGCTGCAGAAAATTAGGACAATTGACCAAGCTGCAGCCATATTTACTAAGGCGCTTTCCAAAGCAAAAAATTAGTGCACTAATTTTGCACTAAGGGAGGCTGTCAGAATTTAGTGCAGCTTATTGCTGCTTTGACCATATGAAGATGTTTAGGAGTCACGTAATTTCTGTCTTATTGGTGCACGAGGAGGATTCTGAGGACGTGATGCTCACTATCGTGGAAATTCATCTATGAGAATAATCAGGTCAAGGTTTTTACTTTCCTATATATATAGCCTCTTCTATTCAAATATGAGTACTTTCATGAAAAGAGGTTGTTTACTTTCAATTATGTTTCTCTTGGTGCAGGAGAAGGCACATCTATGAATTTGAATCCACAGATTGATGTAATTGATCTTGACAACGATATTCATGATGCTAATATTTAATCATCTAAAAATGGACAAAGAGAAAAATATCCGGACAGTGCAAGAAATAGAGCAACGAACGACAGCTTCCTCGCCTATAAAGAAGACAAACAACAAAAGGCCAACGTAGTAGTTGCTGATGAAGAAAGAAATGGGCGCAGATTGCTTGTAGCGAGCGACTATTCTTGGACAAGGGAAAATCATCAGAATGCTACAACCGTCCCGCTGGCTGAAGTTCAGATTTCCAGAGGCAGAGAAGACGGATTATGAAAAGGTTTGTTTTCCGACCTAAACTGTGGTTGGGCGATGGAAGCATTGAACTGTGTTTGTATGATTTTCTTTGCTTGCTATAGGCTGATATTTGTGGTTGAACAAAGCTTGGCGCGCCTTTGTCGTAATTCTGTCTCGCCGCCATATGCGCGCATTTTATTATTATATTATTATAGATCGATCGATGCATAGATTCCAATGGCGATGTCTCCAAGAGAGAATCTTGAATATTCTCACCCTCTAATTAATTATGATGATGTATAATAAATAATGCCCATGTCAATGATGATTTTTTATGTACAATATAATGCGCATGTCATAATGATCACACGCGCTCAAATGATAGTTGGGTAATGATAGCATATATATTATACATCATCATAAATAAATAGAATAAAAGGAGGACAAACCGCGCACGTAACTACATGAGTTGGTACTTGTAGATGTTCAATGTTTGGCTTTATTCATCTGTCTCTTGATTATTAATATTTTATTACTTCTGATTTCATAATCAGAGCCAAAAAGCTTCCCCTTTGCAAACTTGTATCAAACCAAAATAGAAGAGAGAAAATAAAATAAAATAAAATAAAAAAAGAGACGAAATCAACGAAATTCTTATGAATCGCCTTCCTTATTGTTTGCGCCCTACTCGTCCATGGTCTTGCGCTTTTATTGGTAATAGTACAATTATACATAGACACATACATGTTGATAAGTTAGGAATATACTTAGTTATTATACCCAAAAAAAAACTTGTATTTTCGATCGTGATTCATCTAAATATTCTCGAATATCATACGTTTACGTCGCATTTATTATTTAATAGATATCGAAGCAAAAGAGATAAAAAAAAAAGGGAAAAGATATATTATCAGTTTGGGAAGGATTTAGAGTCTTTGGAATCTTCAAGTAATTTTTACCAATAATTGAAGCAGCTTTGCAATATCAACCAAAGGACCTCACATGTTGTTGCTCCCAAGGCTCTATATTCAGCCTCCATCGTGGATCGCGCTATAGGAGGTCGCATCTTTGCTTTCCATGAAATTGGACTGCATATTGCCTTTGTGAGATCGAAATACCCTTTCGTTGCCTTGCTACTTCGAGGCCAACAAAGTATTTTAGGTCCCCCCAAGTCCTTGATTCTGAACATGCCACTCAAGAACTGTTTTACCTCATGGAGTTCAACCAAAGAAGGCCCTGGAAGGATTAAGTCGTAAACATAAACAAGTACGATAACATTCCACTGACTTGATTCTTGCCCTTAGTCCATATTTTGATATTTTTAGCTTGCAAATCAGTTTCTCTGCTTTTTCTCGATCCGTGTGAAGTTGATACCCTGGTGGTAAGTCCAGTCCTTTCTATATGGAGATTTCAACTCGGTTGGTCTCATGGGGTCAGAAGATACTCTTCCACATACACTTCCTCGAGCAAGTCGCCATTTAAAAAAGCGTTGATTACTGAAGGAATAAGCAAGAAATATGAAGATTTATATTGCTGTAAAAATATCTTTATTAGGATATATGATTCACGTTTACAGCAATGCCATTATATAGACTAGAAAATGAAGAGAATTAAATATAGGTAAATGCACATAATTGTCTAAGTAAATACTTAGCTAAAGTGTGCCACTAACTAAGCAAACTAAGTCAATTATGTAGAATAAGATAAGGCACTTAATATCCCATCAACACAATGCCACCAATCTTGCTTCTTATCCATATCGTTGACACTCCTCCTTGGATGAGAAGCTGCAAACACCGAGTTTCTTCCTCAAGAGCTCAAATTTGTTGCTTGGAAGTGCCTTAGTAAAAATATCAGCCCACTGATCAGTAGTTTTTCAATAAACTAGACGAACTTCACCATTCTTTTGAACTTCTCGAAGAAAATAGAGTTTGATATTGAAGTGCTTAGTCTTCCCATGAAAAACTGGATTGTTTGAGATCGAAATCGCAGCTTGATTGTCAACAAACAGTTTTGTGCACTCCAGTTGTTCCATATGCAAATCAGCTAAGATCTTTCTCAGCCATATAACTTGATTTACAGCTGCAGTTGCAGCTATAAACTCAGCTTCTGCAGTTGATTGAGCAGTTATTTCTTGCTTCTTTGAGCTCCAAGAAAAAATTCCAGAACCAAGAGTGAAGCAATACCCAGAAGTACTCTTCATATCATCTGCTGATCCTGCCCAATCACTATCAGAAAAACCATGAAAATCAAAAAGTTGATCTTGTCTGAATATTACTCCGAAATCAATAGTTCCTTTCACGTATCTCAGGACACGTTTCGCTGCTTTGAGATGCTCTTCACTTGCACAATGAAGAAACCTTGATAACATACTCACTGCTTGCAAAATATCAGGCCTAGTTGCTGTGAGATACATCAGACAACCTATGAGACTTCTATAGAAGGGTTCATCAACTTTTTCAGCTCCATCATTCTTGCAAAGCTTCGCTTTCTGATTCATTGGAGTATCCATGGACTTGCAATCTTCCATCTGAAACTTTTCAAGTATATCTGTTGCATACCTCTTTTGACATATAAAAATTCCGCGTTCGTCTTGCTTGATTTCCATGCCAAGAAAATACGACATCTCTCCCAAATCAGTCATGTCGAAGACTT
The DNA here is from genome assembly GCA_028392965.1 of Lindernia subracemosa. Taxonomy (NCBI): domain Eukaryota; kingdom Viridiplantae; phylum Streptophyta; class Magnoliopsida; order Lamiales; family Linderniaceae; genus Vandellia; species Vandellia subracemosa. The sequence goes on along the minus strand of JAQPCC010000184.1, from coordinate 35,754 downwards.
TCTTCATCTCCTCCTTGAACTGATCAACCATAATATTTTCGCTTCCTGTAATCTAGAGATCATCGACATAAAGTGAAATAATCATAATGTCATCGTCTGAATGTTTAACATACAACGTCGACTCGCTCAAATTCTTTGAGAATCCAAGAGTTATTAAATGATCATCAATTCGACTATAACAGGCTCGTGGAGCCTGTTTTAAGCCATAGAGAGACTTCGTTAGCTTATAGACTTTGTCTTCTTGTCCCTCGACTGCAAATCCTTCTTGTCCCTCAACGTATATCTCATCATCTAGGTAACCGTTTAAAAATGCAGACTTCACATCGAGCTGAAAAACCTTCCAGTCCTTTTGAGCAGCCAATGCAAAAAGCAATCTGATTGTGTCTAGTCTTGCAACTGGAGCAAACGTCTCTAAAAAATCAACACCGTAAACTTGAGCAAACCCCTTCACGACGAGCCTCGCCTTATGCTTATTCACCGAACCATCAGCATTTAACTTGATTCTGAATACCCATTTTACTCCAATTATCTTCTTATCTTCAGGTCTTTCCACTAGCTTCCACGTTTGATTTTTCTCGATCATTTTCAGCTCCTCTTGCATAGCAATGATCCATCTCGAGTCCAGTTTAGCTTCTTTATAACTAGCCGGCTCAAACGCTGCAACATTACATCTTTGATAAATAACAGAAAGTAATCGAGTACCTCTTACTGAAGGTTCATCAACTTCTTTGCTAGGTGGAGGAATCGGAACTCGGATCAAAGTAGAATCAGAATTATGCTCTTTCTGTTCTGTTTCCCAACTCCATTTCTGATCTTCTACAAAATGAACATCTCTGCTTATCAGAAATTTTCCCTTTTGTGGTTGAAATATTATGTAAGCCTTCGACTGTTGCTGTAGCCAATAAAAATTCCAGATTCTACTCTTCTATCGAGTTTATCTCGTTTCACCTTAGGTACATGTGAATAACATACACAACCGAAAACTTTAAGATTTTGTAGAAAAGGTTTATAGCCATACCACGCTTCAAATGGAGTCTTCCCCTTTACAGCCTTCGTAGGAAGTCTATTGAGCAAAAAAACAGCAGTATTAGCAGCTTCTGCCCAGAGTTTCTTCGGAAGTTCTCTATCGTGTAACATACATCGAACCATCTCCATTATTGTTCTGTTCTTTCTCTCGCTTACACCATTCTGCTGAGGCGTATAGGGTGCAGTAAGCTGATGCTCAATTCCAGCCTTGTCACAGAAACCATTGAAGTTTTCTGATGTATATTCCTTCCCGTTATCTGATCCCACGATCTGAATTTTGCAGCCACTTTGTCTTTCAATCCAAGCTTTGAATTTCCAAAAAATTCCAGCAACCTCTGATTTAAATCTCAAGAAATAAATCCAGCACATTCTTGTTAGATCATCGATAAAGATTATGTAATACTTACTTCCCTTTAACGATGGTTCGGACTGAGGTCCATATAAATCTGTATGGATCAGCTGGAGCTTCTCAGATGCTTTCCATGAAGCTTGAGGAAACGGTAGTCTGGTTTGCTTACCATATCGACATGCGGGACAACTTGACAGATTTTCATTCAAAGTCGGTAAACCCTCAGCTAACTTCATTTTTTGCATTTGCAATAATGCAACATGGTTGAAGTGTCCCATCCTTTTGTGCCAAAGATCAGTAGCATCATCTGAGGTAGAAAATGCAGCTTGCTCCTCATCCATCAAATCCAATGAGAATTTTCGATCTTTCACCTTGATTTTGAATAAATCATGTCCTTTCGGATCCTTGATCAAACACATCCCTGTCTTAAACAGAACCTCGTATCCCTTCTCCGTTAGCTCTAAAACACTCAGTAGGTTTTCATCAATCTCAGGAACATAAAGAACATCAGTGATTATTTTAGTACCTGAGCAACTTTCAAGTGCTATGTTTCCTTTGCCTTTAACTTCGAGCAATCTTCCATCTCCAATTCTGACTTCTGAAGATACTGACCTGTCAAGTTCCTTGAAGAGTTCAAGGTTATAGGTCATATGTTTTGTACAACCGCTGTCAATCAACCAGTTTTCACTTGAAGTATTTGCTGCAAAGCATGTAGCAACAAATAATTGTTCATCGTCCTGCTCGCATTGATCTGCAACCTGTGCTGCTGTCTGTTGTTGCTGATCTTTATTTCGGCAGAATTTAGCAATATGGCCAAGCTGTTTACACTTATTGCATCTGACATCTGGTCTCTTCCAACACGTGTAATGTGGATGATTTGATCTTCCACAATGTTTACAAGGAGGATAATTTGATTTGTCTTCTTTGCTCCTCGCAGCCTTCTCGCCATCATTGTTCTTCTTCATTTTCCACTTTTTCTTTCCATCTCCTTCATTTGTCTGCAACTTGACTTGCAAGGCATCTTTAGTTGTTCCTTCGTGTCTCATCAATCTTCGTTGTTCCTGTGCTTGCAAAGCATTTAACAACTCCGCCATCGTAATCTGTGACAGATCTTTAGAGTTTTCCAGAGAAGTAATTGTCGATTCAAACCTTTCTGGAATGGTTACTAGAATTTTCTGAACAATTCTTGAATCATAAAAATCAGATCCAAGCAATCTTACCCAATTAGCAATGCTCAAGAGTTTGTCAGTATACTCCTTGATTGTTTCTGACTCCCTCATCTTCTGCATTTCAAACTCTCTAAATAAATTCAGCACTTGCATCCCCTTGACTCTCTCATTTCCTTCGTACTCGCTTTTTAGAAAATCCCAGATTGCTTTTGCTGATTTTAGAGTCATGATTCTGGTAAAAATAGCTTGTGAGACTGCAGTGAACAAACATGACTTCGCCTTTGATTTTCGTTGCTTTCTTTCCTTATGATACTTGATCTGTGCAAGTGTTGGATTGTTTGGCAAAGCAGGAATCTCGTAATCTGCTTCGACGGCTTCCCAAAGATCATTTGCTTCCAGATAAGCTTCCATTTTAACGGCCCACATATGATAATTTTCACCACTGAAAACAGAAGAAGCGTTGAGAGTGAATGATACTTCAGAATCCATTGGTGTGCCTAGAATTTCCACAACCCCTTAAGAAAAGAAGCTCTGATACCAATTTGAAGGAATAAGCAAGAAATATGAAGATTTATATTGCTGTAAAAATATCTTTATTAGGATATATGATCTACATTTATAGCAATGCCATTATATAGACTAGAAAATGAAGAGAATTAAATATAGGTAAATGCACATAATTGTCTAAGTAAATGCTTAGCTAAAGTGTGCCACTAACTAAGCAAACTAAGTCAATTATGTAGAATAAGATAAGGCACTTAATATCCCATCAACACAATGCCACCAATCTTACTTCTTATCCATATCGTTGACAATTACGTCCATGTGGAAGAGATGCCAATGCCTTATGGCTGCCAAGCACAACAACACAACTTTTAATGCATTTGATTTTGCCCCCGGTGCAAAGGTTTCGATAAAATCGATCCCCTCTTGTTGTTTATAACCCTTCGCCACTAACCGGGTTTTAAATCTCTCAACCGAGCCATCTGCATATCTTTTAATTTTGTACATCCATCCACCCCGATGGAATGCTTGTCGTTTGGAAGAGGAACAATCGACCATGTCTTATTTTTCCTTGAACGCTTGTATTTTCCTCTTCCATGGCCTTCCTCCACTCATCATGTTTTACTGCTTGGTGGAAGTATTGTGGTTCTTGAGCCATGGAGACATAAAATGCGAAGGAGGTTACAAGTTATGCAGCCCTTGTGTGGAATTGCAGTAGAATTCCGTCAGCTTTGAAGGAAACTGATAGTGATTCCAGCCGTTAGCACTTCCATCCTAGTGATTCCTTAAGCCTTAGTCTATCTAGTTCATGCTCGCTATTAGTTGTTAAAATTTTCTGATGCTTGTTTTGGTTGGTCGTACTTGGTACCACCCTTTTTTATGCTGAAGAGGGAGAAATTGGGTAATTAATGTCTAAGGATATAGGTTCGATTGCTTTGATCTAGGTCACTATGGGTCTAGGTTATCTGTGAAATTTCTGTTGCTATCTCAGGTTGCTTGTTATAACCCTGCTGTGCTGATTGATAACTATCTGTGCTTAACTGTTTGCTGAACTTGATTTTGATATCCGCAAATTAGGCAGGGGGAGCACAATGATATTTCCTGGTACCTTCTGAATTCCATATGTGATGTATATGTTTGGAACTTGACATGCTACATATGTATCTGCATGATATTACTAGTGAAACGTGACATGTTACATGTGATAAAGTTGTTATTGGCTTGCTGGCTTGCTATAATTTGCTTATGTCTTAATCCTTCTGTGCTTGAGTTTGTCATTGGCTAAGGATTAAGGAAATTCCGCATATAGGCAGGGGGAGCATACTGATATGATCTGGTAACTTGTGACATTTCAAATGATATGATCTGGTAACTTGTGACATTCCATATGATATGCCCTGGTAATTGCTAAATCTTGCTAATGTGTGATATATAGGAATATTAGCACTTAGACAGGGGGAGCATGCATACTTAAATATGAGAAATCTTTTTTCCATGCTCTGATCATATCCATGAAATAGTTAAACATGTTATGTGCATCAAATGGTTTCATATCGAGTGTACTCATATGCTTAAGTTAGGCATCAATTACTTGTCATCATCAAAAAGGGGGAGATTGTTAACCTTTTTGGTCCTATGCTTATGAGAGTTTTGATTATTCCAAGTAATTATGTAAAATATGGGGTACAACTTAGAAAACTCGATATGTATAATTTATGATGTTTAAGTATGTACAAATATTCGACTAAGTGCTTAAATGTGAATTAATCGTTAGATATTCGAATATATGTGATTATATGCTTAACTGGTATATCATTAAAATTACTGAAATACCATAGATATCTTGTTCGTAACATGGGAATATAATTATCTGATATATATGGAAAGTTGTTATGCTATACATGGATTATATGAGAATCTATTTATTTTAGAAATAAAGTATTCCTTGATATCTCGCATGTCTTACTGTACTTATATGGAAATTCCGTGTGCTATATATGGAATATCATTCTGTGACATGAATGAAATCACATTGTGTGCTATATATGGAAACGATATTATGTTGAATGTGATATATGAGCTGTACATGGGAATCAATCTATTTTAGGAAATAATTTCATGAGATATCCGTTTAAGTGCATCTTGATTGATTTAATATTCAGAAGATCAATTATATCTTTCCTAGTGCGTATTGGTTTTTATATTTTGAAAAGTAGTTAATTGATTGGGCTTATTATGAGTACGATGCTGACTGGAACTATATATGGAATGTGTTTTGAAACGGATGAGATCACCATGCGTGGAAAGTAGTTCCTGTAAATATGGTAAGAGATCATACATGACCGTTGAGCTTAATTGGTTTATTCTTGGTATGATCTTATGAAGTTAATGCACGTTATTCTTGAGCATATCTTTGCATATTCTATGTGCTTAACTTTCCATGTGAAGTGTAGAAGCTATGATTGGCTATAAGAAGATGTTCACTTCACGACAAGGGTAGACAAGACTATTGAGAAAAGCTGAACAACGAATCCCTTTGAGTGTTGAGCGTTAACTTGTGAATCATTCGTTATTCTGCTAGAGCTTTAATTTGCGAAATCCATACCCTTGAGCGATAACCTTCTAAACCTTCTGAGAATCTGTTTTTGGACTTGTTGATCGCACAAGGAGGCACGTGTGAAGTCTTCTGCACGCAAAGGAAAGAATCTGTGGATTCGGGGGTCCTTCGGTAGCAAGCTGTGTCCAGTCGGAGAGTGGTGATTTCCAGGGAAACGACGTAGAACGAAACTCGACGTGTAGCAGCCTAGGTGGTCTAGTGTTTATCGTGCTTCGGTTGTATAAGGGTGCCAATCATTTTGTAACCATAAACGGTAATATCTTAGTGATTGACTTGAAATCTTGAGGGACAAATCTCAAGGACTGGAGTAAACCCCGGTTGGGGATATAACCAGTATAAAAATCTTGTCTCACTTTACTTTCTGTGAGACAAACCCGAAACGTTTTTTAAAAAAAAAACCACGTGATATATTTGGAACGTTTTTTAAAGAATAATGAGATAACATTGATATTGATCTGTTTTTCAAGTGATAACCATCTTTTACAGTTTTATTGATATCTTCTTAAAGAAAGGTATTTTCAAAGAAGAAAAAGCCATAAGTTTTATAAGCCTAATTCACCCCCCCTCCCTCTTAGGCATATTTTGTACTTCAATTGGTACCAGAGCCAGGTTACTCAAACGACAGGCCTAACACGCCTGAGTAAAAGATCTAATGGCATCTTCGAGTTTTGATGTATTTGCAGAAGGTCAATCCCACTCTAGGCCACCGCTCTTCGATGGAACGAACTACGCTGTATGGAAGAATCGTATGACGGGGTTTCTTATAGCTGTCGACTATGAACTTTGGGAAACAATCATCAATGGACCGTATGCGGTTATGAAACCATATGGAACTCCAAAGGCTGGCCGAGAATTAACTGCTGATGATAAAAAGGGAATCACGTGAAATGCAAAGGCGAAAAACATGCTTGCATGCGCACTAACAAGAGAAGAGTACAACCGCGTAAGTTCCTGCTCATCGGCTAAGGGTATGTGGGACATGCTTCAAGTTACTCATGAAGGAACCCAACGGGTTGTGCAAGAAAGACTAGCTTTGCTCACGCATCAGTACGAACTATTTGCAATGGAATCTGACGAGACCATAAGCCAGATGTATGCCAAATTCATGGGAATCATCAACCAAATGTTTTCTCTCGGAAAGAAAGTTCCCGACAGTGAGTAGGTCAGAAAAATAATGAAATCACTTCCACGAGAATGGAATGCCAAGGTTACTGCTATTTACGAAGCAAAGGATCTGGAACTACTAAGCATCTCCAAGTTGATTGGATCTCTTACTTCATATGAAATGATTCAATCGTCGATGAACGAGAAATCACAGAACAAAAATCAGAAGTCCATTGCCTTCAAATCCAACCAAGAAGAATCTGACTCTGACGACGATGAAGAGGACATGGTGAATCAACTAGCCATGCTAACAAAGAGATTCGAGAAATTTCAACAGAAAAGGAGATTCAGAGGGAACTTCAACAAATTCCAGAATAAAAATAAGGGAATATCCACGTCAGGAAAGAATGGGCAGAAATGTTTCCGATGCAACAAATCAGGCCACTTTGCGCAGAACTGCCCATTCAACAACGATGAGAAGCCAAGGAAACAGAAGGCCATGGTAAACAAATGATTCTGAAGGTGAACAAAGCGAGGACGAGGATCACGCTTACATAGCTGACGAGGATCATGTATCCTTTTCTTTCTCCATTGAGAAAATAAATATTCTAAACAACTTGCATAATGATTGCGAAAGTGCTTCATCTGTTTTTGATATAGAAGAAAGTAAGGAAGAATTGTGTGAGTTATTACAAAATGCAGAGAAGAAGATCAAGTCACTAAATTCCTTAACTAAAAAATTGATGAAGCAGCGGGACGATTTAGCTAAGGAAAAACATGAAGCTGATCTAGAGATTTCACGTTTGAAAGGAGAGTTAGATACTGCTAAGAAAGAGGAAGTTCCATGTGATTGTAAGGAATTAGAAAAGAAAAATAGTGACTTATCTAGAGATATCATCGAGCTTAGGAATACTCTAGATGTAGAAAAACATAAGGTTGATGACTCCTTGAGGGAAAGCACAACCTAGATATGTTGTTAAACATTCCTAGGAACATTGGTAGATCAGGAATAGGTTATTGCACTGAAGAAAAACATGCTGAAAAATTTGTACCAAAGTTTATATGTTTTTCATGCGGTAGGAATGGTCATTATTCTTATAACTGTCCTTTAAAGAAAGCAGATATAGCTAAATATGTTTGGAGACCAAAGAAATCCCATGGAAATGCCACTGTTATATCCGATCATAACAGGAGATCACCTTCCATGCAGAATGATATCTCATATGTAAATAGAAGTTATTTCTCCACTAACATGTTAGGACCCAACAGAAATTGGGTACCTCAGAAGAGTGCTTTTACCTACAGGTACAAAGGAGGAATTCCACCAAGAAAAACAGGTGGTATCTCGACAGTGGGTGTTCTCGCCATATGACAGGATATCACATGGTTATGGCACAGACGCTTGGGACATGCAAACATGGAATTGATATCTCACATATCATGCAATGAGTTGGTGAGAGGTATTCCCGATATGAAATTTACCAAGGACAGAACTTGCAAAGCATGTCAAATGGGGAAACAAATCAAGACGTCCTTCAAACCGAAGAATGTGATATCCATCACTAGACCACTGGAACTGCTGCATCTTGACCTTTTTGGTCCTGTTCAGGTTATGTCATTGCGAGGTAAACGATATGCCTTTATTATTGTGGATGATACTCTAGGTACGCATGGGTATTATTTCTTGCACATAAGAATGAAGCACTAGAGAACTTTGCATCATTGCTAAAGAAACTTGAAAATGAACAGCGGAAGAATGCATGCAAAATCCGTAGTGATAACGGGCTGGAATTTGATAGTAGATTATTTGCATCATTTTGTGATAAGCATTGATATATCCATAATTTTTCAGCCCCCATAACCCCTCAATAAAACGGAGTGGTCGAAAGGAAAAATAGAGTGTTACAGGAGATGACAAGAACCATGTTGAATGAATATGATATTCCTAAACACTTTTGAACTGAAGCTGTTAGTACTGCATGTTATGTCTCTAATCGTGTTTTTCTTAGGCCTATATTAAAGAAGACTCCCTACGAACTTTTGAATGGTAGAACTCCAAATATAGGTTATTTCCATGTGTTTGGGTGCAAATGTTTTATTTTAAATGATAGGGAAAAGAGGAAAGTTTGATTCCAAGGTGGACAAAGGGATATTTCTAGGTTATAGTCTTCATTCCAAAGCTTATCGCGTATATAATAAAAGGAAGATGACTGTTCAAGAGTCTATTCATGTTACTTTTGATGAGATTCCTACCACAGATGCTACTGAGGAAGGTATAGTTGTGTCTCCTATAGGTATACATGTTACTGACAAGGAAGTAATTGCAATTCCAATGGAAGATGACACTAAGTCAGTGGAACCTGAAACTTCAGATGAACAACAGCGCAGAAAATTCAAACATGCTTCCAGTCATCCCACAGATCAAATCATAGGGAATATCACCTCCGGAATCAAAACGAGAGCAGCTGCACGCAACCAAGATACAGAGAAATCACCTAATGCACTGCTATTCGTGGTAGAACCACGGACTATCAATGAAGCTCTTGAGGACAAATCTGGGTGACTGTCATGGAAGAATAATTGTCAAAGTTCAAAAAGAGCGAAGTATGGACACTTGTGGAAAGACCAAATGGAAAGTCCGTCATCGGCACAAAATGGGTGTTCCGCAACAAGCTTGATAAAAATGGTAAGGTGACCAGAAACAAGGCCAGGTTAGTTGCGAAAGGTTACTCCCAGCAGGAAACAAGAATTTGAAATGAGCCTAATGGGAGAGCTTAACTACTTTTTGGGATTGCAAATTAAGCAGCTGGATACAGAAACCTTCATATCCCAGACAAAGTACACCAAGGAATTGCTGGTGAAATTCGGAATGACTGATTCCAAGGTACTTCCCACTCCAATGCATCAGACCACAAAAATCGATAGCGACGAATCAGGTACACATGTTGAGCAAACAAAATATCGAGGTATGATTGGAAGCCTACTTTACTTAACCGCAAGTAGACCTGATATTATGTTTGTTGTTGGTCTATGCTCTCATTACCAATCGAATCCTAAGGAATCTTATTTGACTGTTGTCAAGAGGATACTTAGATATTTGAAAGGTACCGTCAATTTAGGACCTTGGTATCCAAATACCAAGGAATTCACATTAATGGGTTATTCAGATTCTGATTTTGCCGGTTCTAGGGAAGATAGGAAAAGTACAAGTGGAACTTGCCAATTACTTGGGAATTCCCTTGTGACTTGGTCTAGTAGGAAACAAAATGTTGTTACCCTGTCCACAATCGAAGCTGAATACATGGCCTTAGGTAGTTGTTGTCAACAGTTACGCTGGATGAAACAAACCCTAAGTGATTACGGTTTAGGTTACGACAAAATTCCTACCTTCTGTGATGGTACTAGTGTTATTAGTATCACCAAGAATCATGTCCATCATTCTCGAACTAAACATATAGAGGTCAAATATCATTTTATTCGAGATCATGTTCAGAAAGGGGATATCACTGTGGAATTCATAGGAACTAATGATCAGCTGGCTGATATCTTCACGAAACCTCTCATTGAATGTAGATTATGTGCTATTCGTGATCGATTAGGAATTGTTGAGCTCAAATAGGAAAGATGTCTTGCTAGTTATCGAATCCATATCTTCGATCATGATTCTCTTGAAAATCCTTCTCCAAATTCATTTTGATTCTCACTAATTGATTTCCTTCTCATTCATAAGGAAAATATTTTCGAATCCTTTATTTGAACTTTCCGAAATTTATGCTCACTTTCAGCGAAAAATCATTCATATTTTGATCCCTGATTTTATTCGATATTTCCTTCCTTATCTCTGCGAGATATCTTCAAAATCTCCATTTGATTCCCTAACGGACAGATTTTCTTCTCTTCGAAGGATTTTGAATTTTGAATTTTGAGATAACCGCCTTAGTATCTTTATGAGATAACTGCCTTCCATAACTTATCATCCTTATCCGATGAATCTTGTTCTTTATAACGTCATCGTTCTTCATCTTATAAAATCATTCAAATCCTAAGCTCCTCACTTCGAGAATTCTCTCCAAATCTTCCATCTGCAAAAATGGTGAAAACCAAAGGTGCTGGCTCCATCTCTAACAAGAAACACAAAGCTCCGATTACAGAGGAATCTCCTGTTTCTCCTTCTGAAAGCCCTATGGAATTCCCCATACAAACCAAAGTTCTCTGAAGGCGAAGCCTTGAATAAGTTGCCCGTCGATATGTTCTTCCTTTACAAGGTGTTGCACACGACTCTATGGAGCGCACGAGTCGGAAGTGGAGGCCATTCCACGACTATGACAATATGAGTATGCTCACGCTCTACATGTTGTCCCAAAATCAGCCTATCAACTTAGGATAATTCATCCTGAAATACATGGTCATAGCCTCTCAAAGTCCTAATAGGGTCATTCCGTACGGAATGCTGCTTACTCACCTTTTTGAATCCGAAGGGATCTCATTGCCCAAAGCTTCAGAAGATAGCACTAAGCATGCCGTAGACATGAGCACATTGAAGCGAGTTGGTATTCGCTATGATGACCATAAGGGCTGGTTTAAGACCATAGATCTTAAATCGCCTGTGAAGAGTCCAAAGAAAAGGTCATGTCGTGAAAAGTATGAGGGAAGCGATGACGAGCAGCGAACGATAGCTGATCTACAACGGAACATCAATGGAATTAAGAAGGATAATTGGAAGAAGTTCAAGCAGATCTCCCAGCACTTCAAGAAGATTAAGAAATTCATGAAGGAGATCTCCGCGGCTCTGAATGTAACGTCCCCGTTCCTATTTCCTTTCTATACACACATAAAATTTTTCGCATTTCAAAACCCTTCACAGATCATACGAACGGGTGCGTACATCCTGACGTATCACTTCTACACATATTCTATGTCACATGTAATATACATGTATTCACATATGAAAGTCGATAATGTTTTCTTAAACTGTATGCAGACGATGAACAGAGGGAAACATGATAGGAATGTAGCTGGCCGACCTTGAATCCATGTCGTTACGCGGAAGCTTTACTTTACTAAGTTTGCTCGTAATCTACAATCACTGTGAAGACAACAATTCAGAGTATGATCGCAACATGTAAATCTATAAACATAAAGTCATGAGCATATGAGATTCACATAATCATCATTTGTCATGTACGCATTTCTATCATATAACCAATTGTTCAATTCATCGAATTCATAACATCGTCTTTTCCATTGAATTCATGTCATCATCGAATTTGTATCATCATCATTTCCATCGTAATGTCATGCCGTCAAATCATCAAACATAATAATCGTTCACATGATTCCTATAACATATGCAATTCTATATGATGATACTCCCGTTATGAACCCGCCCGTCAACGAACTATCGATCATATGTGTGCCCATGCATGCGACTCTGTAGGCATTTCTTTCTTTTGGTGCCTGTACAGGACTCTGTCATCCCCCTATTTGTAGGGACGTAACCGTGGCATAATGCATCGCATCATCCGAAACCGTAGCAGTCATAACGGTTTATCCCTTTTTGTAACATATGAATGCGCATGACATATGACATCAAGTCGTACAAATCAAATCAATTCATACAGTTTATGTATACCACATAATTCATCGTTTTTCACGTATATCACATATTTTGTCAATCATATTACATATATACAAGGCATATTGTAATAGACATATCACATAACGTATCATATCAATTCATGTAATACTGTGAAATCATCAGTCAAACAATTCACACAGGGACATAAGTACACGTTGCCGATCATACTCACAGGTTTAGCTTATATAATCCCGTTTCTTTACTCGATTTTGTCTTTGCCTTTGTCGAGATCACGACCTATAAACACGTTACATTCAATACATCAATACAAGACCCTATGAATAACATATATGATTGATATGCATGTTTTTATATATGAGTAGTCAGTCCTTCCATACATAACTTTTATTATGTTTACTTTAACATAGCCATGCTGTCCCGAAATGACAGTCTGCACTTTTTCATTCATAATTTTCATTTCAAGGCATCAATGAGATTAGTTCAAATTGTTCTGGAACGCCAACTCAATTATCTAAAACTTTAGTTCGTTTTGCCTTCTTGGATTCTAAGTGCATCGAAGTCAAAAAGAGTCATCAACCTACTTCTTGATTGCGGCTGTTTCAGAACTGACAGTCAATGCTTTATGTAACCTAACTTTTAATATACGACATTAATGCTATTGAATCCAACTGGTCTAAACAGGTAACTTGATTGTCTAAAACATTCATTCTTTACATATTCTCGAATACTAAGTGTATCAACACCAGAATGAGTGTATAAAGTATTTCTCAGTTGTTGTCGCTCTGATTAAGCAGTCAGTACCTTTTTCATCATAACATTTGATATAAAACACCAATGATTTGATTCTAACTGTTCTAAACACTAAACTTAATTAGTTAAAACTTTTATTCTTTACACACTCTCGAATTCACAGTTTATCAACACTCAAATGAGTCATTAATGTGTTTCTCGTCTACTATCGTTCTGATTTGGTAGTCATCATCTTTTATATCATATCTTTTAATACAAAGCATCCATAGCCCTGATTCCAAGTCCTATGGACAGCTAACTAAATCCTTTATAACTTTAGTTCTTCAAATTTTCTCAGGTTCGAAGTGTAACTATTTCAAAAATGAATATGAACACCGGACAGAGGCTGCTGGTAAAACTGAGATGATCACCTACACATTTTCTATCCACAATCATGTTTCATCCATGATTGAAAATACATATACTCTTCATGCTCGACCTGTAACCTCCTTATTTAGTTAAACATGATGTTAACTTCATTTTAAACCTGGTAAAGATGACAAAAATGGACTATGGATAAAAGACTATACATATACCTCACTTTGTGTTTAATTACTTCTTCACTTTAATGCTTAGCTTGTATCTTATGATGATGCCTCCAAAAATTTTCTAATTGCTGCTTCTCAGTTCCCCTCTTCGTTAGGGGAATGATATTGTTTTATTGCTAAGTAATTAAAGTGATAAGGTTGGTTAGAAGTGCTTACTAAGCCTTCTTTAAGCATGAGGTGTCTTTTTCTTGAATTTCCTAAGTCTAAAAATATGCTTTTGCTATTTCCTTTCATACAAGGTTTTATATTCCTTTGTATATATGTAAAGTTTTCGATACCTTCTATATATGAAAGAAAAGAAAAATTTTCGATACCTTTATAAAGTTTTCGGCATCTCTTTATAAAGTTTTCGGTACCTCTTTATAAAGTTTTCGATACGATAAACTTCTCGGTATGCAAATAGTTTCCGGTATTTTAAGTTTTCGGCATAGGAGAGGTTTTCGGTACTTAATAGTTTTCGGTACAGAAGAAGTTTTCGATACCTAATAGTTTTCGGTACAGAAGAACTTTTCGGTACCTAATAGTTTTCGGTACAGAAGAAGTTTTCGGTACCTAATAGTTTTTGATACAGAAGAAGTTTTCGGTACCTAATAGTTTTCGGTATTTTAACCTTTCGGTATCTGCTCATCGATAGTTTTCGGTACCTCATATACAATTTCCGGTATTTTGAATTTAATAATGTTCGGTACCTGCAGTTTTCGGTACCTTGTCTTTTCGATAAAATACTTAGTTTCTGATTCTCTTCTGTATAATATATGAAACTAAATCTATCACTTTAATCAAACCTCATAATAAAAATGCATTACACATACAGTCATAAAAATGCATGAACCTATGAAATAAGGTTTTGGTTTCGGTTCCTGACACTGAATCTCTCTAAATCATCATCTTCTGTTTCATCTGATAGTGATTCCAGCCGTTAGCACTTCCATCTTAGCGATTCCTTAAGCCTTAGTCTATCTAGTTCATGCTCGCTATTAGTTGTTAAAATTTTCTGATGCTTGTTTTGGTTGGTCATACTTGGTACCAGCCTTATTTATGCTGAAGGAGGAGAAATTGGGTAATTAATGTCTAAGGATATAGGTTCGATTGCTTTGGTTTATGTCACTATGGGTCTAAGTTATCTTTGAAATTTCTGTTGCTATCTCAGGTTGCTTGTTATAACCCTGCTCTGCTGATTGATAACTATCTGTGCTTAACTGTTTGCTGCACTTGATTTTGATATCCGCAATTTAGGCAGGGGGAGAACAATGATATATCCTGGTACCTTCTGAATTCCATATGTGATGTATATGTTAGGAACTTGACATGCTACATATGTATCTACATGATATTACTAGTGAAACGTGACATGTTACATGTGATAAAGTTGTTATCGGCTTGCTGGCTTGCTATAATTTGCTTATGTCTTAATCCTTCTGTGCTTGAGTTTGTGATTGGCTAAGGATTAAGGAAATTCCGCATATAGGCAGGGGGAGCATACTGCTATGATCTGGTAACTTGTGACATTTCAAATGATATGATCTGATAACTTGCGACATTCCATATGATATGCCCTGGTAATTGCTAAATCTTGCTAATGTGTGATATATAGGAATATTAGCACTTAGACAGGAGCATGCATACTTAAATATGAGAAATCTTTTTTTCATGCTCTGATCATATCCATGAAATAGTTAAACATGTTATCTGCATCAAATGGTTTCATATCGAGTGTAATCATATGCTTAAGTTAGGCATCAATTACTTGTCATCATCAAAAAAGGGGAGATTGTTGACCTTTTTGGTCCTATGCTTATGAGAGTTTTGATTATTCCAAGAAATTATGTAAAATGTGGGGTACAACTTAAAAAACTCGATATGTATAATTTATGATGTTTAAGTATGTACGAATATTCGATTAAGTGCTTAAATGTGAATTAATCGTTAGATATTCGAATATATGTGATTGTATGCTTAACTGGTATATCATTGAAATCACTGAAATTCCATAGATATCTTGTTCGTAACATGGGAATATCATTATCTGATATATATGGAAAGTTGTTATGCTATACATGGAATATATGAGAATCTGTTTATTTTAGGAATAAAGTATTCCTTGATATCTCGCATGTCTCATTGTGCTTATATGGAAATTCCGTGTGCTATATATGGAATATTATTCTGTGACATGAATGAAATCACATTGTGTACTATATATAGAAAGATATTCTGTTGAATGTGATATATGAGCTGTACATGGGAATCAATCTAGTTTAGGAAAGAATTTAATGAGATATCCGTTTAAGTGCATCTTGATTGATTTAATATTCAGAAGATCAATTATATCTTTCCTTGTGTGTATTGGTTTTTATATTTTGGAAAGTAGTTAATTGATTGGGCTTATTATGAGTAAGATGTTGTCTAGAACTATACATGGAATGTGTTTTGAATCGGATGAGATCACCATGCATGGAAAGTAGTTCCTGTAAATATGGTAAGAGATCATGCATGACCGTTGAGCTTAATTGGTTTATTTTTTGTATGATCTTATGAAGTTAATGCACGTTATTCTTGACCATATCTTTGCATATTCTATGTGCTTAACTTACCAAGTGAAGTGTAGAAGCTATGATTGGCTATAAGAAGATGTTCACTTCACGACAAAGGTAGACAAGACTATTGAGAAAAGCTGAAGAACGAATCCCTTTGAGTGTTGAGCGTTAACTTGTGAATCATTCGTTATTCTGCTAGAGCTTTAATTTGCGAAATCCATACCCTTGAGCAATAACCTTCTAAACCTTCTGAGAATATGTCTTCGGACTTGTTGATCACACAAGGAGGCACGAGTGAAGTCTTCTGCACGCGAAGGAAAGAATCGGTGGATTCGGGGGGTCCTTCGGTAGCGAGCTGTGTCCTGTCGGGGAGTGATGATTCCCAGGGAAACGATGTGAAACGAAACTCGGCGTGTAGCAGCCTAGGTGGTCTAGTGTTCATCGTGCTTCAATTGTGTAAGGGTGTCAATCATTTTGTAACCATAAACGGTAATATCTTAGTGATTGACTTGAAATCTTGAGGGACAAACCTCATGGACTGGAGTAAATCCCGGTTGGGGATATAATCAGTATAAAAATCTTGTCTCACTTTACTTTCTGTCATTTACTTTCTGTGAGACAAACCCGAAATGTTTTTCAAAAAAAAAACCACGTGATATCTTTGGAACATTTTTTAAAGAATAAGGAGATAACATTGATATTGATCTGTTTTTCAAGTGATAACCATCTTTTGCAGTTTTATTGATATCTTCTTAAAGAAAGATATTTTCAAAGAAGAAAAAACCATAAGTTTTATAAGCCTAATTCATCCCCCCCCCATCTCCCCCCTCTTAGGCATATTTTGTACTTCACTTCTGATTTCTTAATCAGAGCCAAAAAGCTTCCCCTTTACAAACTTGTATCAAACCAAAATAGAAGAGAGAAAATAAAATAAAATAAAATAAAAAAAGAGATGAAATCAACGAAATTCTTATGAATCGCCTTCCTTATTGTTTGCGCCCTACTCGTCCATATTCTTGTGCTTTTCTTGGTAATAGTACAATTATACAGACACACATGTTCATAAGTTAGGAATATACGTAGTTTTTATAAATACTCTACACTCGCAAACCCATCGGAAAATATCAAGTCCTTAGGCCATTTGCAAATATAAATACTTTCTTGCTTACTAGCACAAACGTGGCCTGATGAAATCTAGGCTCTTGACAACGCCCACATGAATCGTCATTCTCGCAGTCCTTCCAATATAACATGCATAATTTACTGCGTACATCGATATACTAACATTCAGGGTAAAAAATAATAATAATAACTTTTTTTCTAATTAGAGTACTCTAAAAAATTAAGATTAGAATGTTACTAACATCATATTTGAACTATCCAATTCCTCTTATTAAATATCATTAAAAAGAGGAAATCGAAGCATTTAACAATGTAAGATAGAGTTCCTTGTAGGAATGCATTATTAACACCAAGTTGAAGCAAAGCCTAACCACGAGTCACATTAATATATAAAACAAGACGTATGGTAATTAAAGGGCTTAACAATGCCACGCCGCTGATGAAACCATTTAACATCCAACTAGCTTTATAACAAGCCCAAACAATTAGGAATTTTACAGACCCATTTTCGCCCAATAATGTTTGGTGTATGAAAGATTTAGATGATTGGGGTAGGTAAGGGATGATGGGTAAATTCATTAAGAAGGTTAGAGAAATGGTGTGGAGTATTTGTCAGGTAGTTGAAGAGCTATGTTTTAAGGGAAAAATTGTTTCTTGGAATACAAAATGGCGAGAGAGAAAGGTTACAGACCTGAGTGAGATATAGGAACTGATTTACCATCTGCAATGATGATTTCTTCATTTCTCGACTTAATCGAAGCGAAGGATAAATTCTCCAAATTAGAGGTAAAATTATGAGTGGCCCCAGAGTGTGAAACCCAATTATTGTTTTTTGGCGGGCCGACCAACAAGAAGATTTGTTTAGGGTTGCGAACTGTCTTGACTTCTGGAGCGGCAACTTTTGGCACTATGCTCTTGTTCACAATAAATAGCCAAAGTCGTATTAGCAGTACGTAAGTAGACGTGCTACTCCAGTTGGAAGGAGGTCTTGGATAATTACCACGCTCGTACCACGGATTCGATTACATCCTCCATGCCCACGTTTGGAAAAATTGGGCTAAGCTGGATTATGAGAACAAATGGCCCAATGGTTGGTGTTGATGGGTTGACCCGAAACCGCCCGATGCATGCTGATGTGTTTATATAGTAGGGCTGTGATTTAAGAGCTTTCAGAGTTTGATGGAATGGTTGCAAGACTTGACCAAGACTCTATATTTTCTGCAAAAGGTCAATCCACGCGACGACTGCGTCGGGCGTAATTTAGGGTTTAGAGATATGGGTCAATGCATGGGTGTAATCATTGACTTTATGGTCGTGGGAAAAAAAATTCTTTATTGCAATAGTCAGTAGTTGTAGTGTAGCGATGTAGTAGTAGTAGTCGACCATTTTCATCTACAACCGCTGGCTGAAGTTGAGATTTCCAGAGGCAGAGAAGACGGATCACGAAAAGGTTTGTTTTCCGACCTAAAAGGTTTGTTTTCCCACCAAGGTTGTTACATGTTACAGCATACAAACAAATATATATATATATATATATATTTGTTGTTTATCTGCGAGGATTATCACTTTGCCTGTTGTATATACTAAGAAACGTCCAATGTAATGAAAATGATGAGGTCTGAAGATCGTTTCCTTGTTGTTCTTGTACAAGGATCCTCGGCTGCTGCTAGTAGACACTCTTTGGCCCATGGACGGGTGCATGCGTGTGTGTCCTTCCTATCAGCGTCAAAATGACTTGTCCAGAAACTCCGCAGCAAAATTGGGTGGCTGAGCGCAAGTTAACTCATCTTACCTCTGTTTTTTTGCCTTGTTTCATGGCAGGAGTCTTCCAAGAGAGTTATGGGCTGCGGCTTTTCAAATTGCTTATCATGTTGTAAATCGGTTGCCTTCGTGGCCAGGGACAGAACCATCATCATTTGAATTGCTCTATCATCGTACACACAATCACACTAAGCTTGACCCAAGGTCCAAGAAATGCATTTTTGTTGGCTATGATACTCATAGATAGGGTTGGAGATGCATGGACATGGAAACAAAGAAGGCTATTGTTTCTCGTGATGTGGTGTTTGATGAAGTTTCATGCAAATGGCAGCGCAAGTACAACCACTCTTGCACTATTTCCTGATGATTCTACATTAGGAAGAAGTAATTCTTCAAATGAGGGAGGCACTCAAGTTGAAGAATGTACAGATACCATCACAAATATTGACGATGTGACAAGAACTAATCCTCCGAGGCTGAGAAAGCTACCAAGTCATTTATCTGATTTTGCAGTTGAAATGAATCAATTTTCTGTCTGGTCTTGCTTTTTTATGGGAGATTCTATTAAAAATAAGCCAAAGTTGTACAATTAAGCTAAAGGCATTTCAGAATGGGAAAAAGCGATAGCGGACGAAATTTCAGCACTTGAAAAGAACGACACTAGGGAGCTTGTACCAAAGCCGCATTACGCTGATCTAATTACTTGTCAGTTGGTCTATAATTTGAAGAAAAAGACTGATGGTACGAGTGACAGACACAAAGCTCGCCTCGTTGGTCGTGGTTTTTCTCAACAATTACGGCCGAGACTAGGATGAGACCTTTAGTCCCATTGCAAGGATGGTAACAGTTCAGGCAATCATTTCTCTTGCTGCTCGAAAAGGCTGGAAGTTAGGGTAACTCTATGTGAAAAATGTCTTTCTTTACGGAGAGTTGGATCGTGATATTTTTATGGATAAGCCGCAGGGATTCGCCTCAAACGATTCCCCGGTGATGACATTGATGAAATTAATCGTCTTCAAGCTGCTTTGTCAGTTTGCTTTGAAATGAAAATTTTAGGAGAAGCTCGTTGTTTCCTTGGCTTTGAAATTGAAAAATATGATGGCTATTTGGTATCTCAAAAAGGGTACACAGCAATTTTATTACAGAGGTTTGGCATGGGAAATGAAAGAGTAAAATCTACCCTCGTGGAATCTAATCTCAAGTTAGCAAGAAATGAAGGAAAGTCATTGGCAGATGCAACTGCTTTTCGTCAAATTGTTGGTTTATTTTACTTGACTCTCACAAGACCCTATAATGCATTCTGGGTGGCTACTCAAGATAGTTTATGGCTCAAGACACTCTTTCAAGAAATGGTGACTACTTTCAACAAACCAAGTAAGATTTATTGTGATAATGAAAGTGCAATAAAACTTGCTGAAAGTATTATTGCAGGATATTGAGCCGCAGAAAATTAGGACAATTGACCAAGCTGCAGACATATTTACTAAGGCGCTTTCCAAAGAAAAAAATTAGTGCACTAATTTTGCACTAAGGGAGGCTGTCAGAATTTAGTGCAGCTTATTGCTGCTTTGACCATATCAAGATGTTTAGGAGTCACGTAATTTCTGTCTTATTGGTCCACGAGGAGGATTCTGAGGACGTGATGCTCACTATCGTGGAAATTCATCTATGAGAATAATCAGGTCAAGGTTTTTACTTTCCTATATATATAGCCTCTTCTATTCAAATATGAGTACTTTCATGAAAAGAGTTGTTTACTTTCAATTATGTTTCTCTTGGTGCAGGAGAAGGCACATCTATGAATTTGAATCCACAGATTGATGTAATTGATCTTGACAACGATATTCATGATGCTAATATTTAATCATCTAAAAATGGACAAAGAAAAATATCCGGACAGTGCAAGAAATAGAGCAACGAACGACAGCTTCCTCGCCTATAAAGAAGACAAACAACAAAAAGGCCAACGTAGTAGTTGCTGATGAAGAAAGAAATGGGCGCAGATTGCTTGTAGCGAGCGACTATTCTTGGACAAGGGAAAATCATCAGAATGCTACAACCGTCCCGCTGGCTGAAGTTCAGATTTCCAGAGGCAGAGAAGACGGATTATGAAAAGGTTTGTTTTCCGACCTAAACTGTGGTTGGGCGATGGAAGCATTGAACTGTGTTTGATTTTTCTTTGCTTGCTATAGGCTGATATTGTGGTTGAACAAAGCTTGGCGCGCCTTTGTCGTAATTTTGTCTCGCCGCCATATGCGCGCATTTTATTATATATTATTATAGATCGATCGATGCATAGATTCCAATGGCGATGTCTCCAAGAGAGAATCTTGAATATTCTCACCCTCTAATTAATTATGATGATGTATAATAAATAATGCCCATGTCAATGATGATTTTTTATGTACAATATAATGCGCATGTCATAATGATCACACGCGCTCAAATGATAGTTGGGTAATGATAGCATATATATTATACATCATCATAAATAAATAGAATAAAAGGAGGACAAACCGCGCACGTAACTACATGAGTTGGTACTTGTAGATGTTCAATGTTTGGCTTTATTCATCTATCTCTTGGTCTATAACACTTCGGTCCAAAAACTATACATTATTTTTTAAAATAATTCAGCCCAAGTTCATATTGCTACAAGCTTTAAGTTCATCTATATCCACCTCTTTCCTTCATTGCTAAGTCTACGTGAAGAAGAAACACAACAAAACCTTCTAGCTTGGTTCTGCACGTTCTTGCTCTGATCCGAGATTTAGTAAGGTAACACAGGTCTTAATTATCATGACAATCATCTTATAAATCGCTTTCATGTGATCATATTTTCAGAAACGAAACTGGTTGAGCAGTTGTTGTATTATTCAGTTTTGACCTATCTATACGATTCCAATTGGTTCGAAATTTGTCTGTGTTGAAAGCTAACTTTCTCAGCTTTTCATGGCCGCAGGATTTTGAGTTGTGCATTTATTCCTTGATCGATGTTTCGAGTTCTCTTTTTGTACAATGTAAAACCTCCCTTGTTATATATATGCTTTCGTTGACATTTATTCGACTTCTTTCGTGATATTTCGTTCTGTGACATATGAGTTGATATCGACGCCTTGCGTTTATTGAGAAATGCGGCGGCTGTCGCGCCATTGACGCGGGTCGGGGCGTGACAGTTGGGTATCGGTGGTATCAGCCTTGCTGTATTCCTTTTCTTTCTTTCTTCGATGTTGCCAGTGGATCCATTTTCTTTGGTCTTCTTTTGTCGTTTATGAAGTATTATACTCATGATATTGATCTATATAGTCATTATGGCACCTCTAGTTCTATTTCGAGGTTGAGTTTGGGGACACACTTCTTCTCGTGGTTCTCCAAGTCCTTTTTCTTTTCTTGTCCCTCGAGGACACATTACTCATATTCCTATGACTCCTATCGAGCAACCACCAGCTCAAGTATGAGCTGAGAAAATGTTGACATCATAGCAATATCAAATGTATTACGATTATGTTCGTATACATGGAGTTCCACCACCTATGATGAGTCGTTCAATTTCTATTTTATTCCATGGTCTTGATAAGTCATTTGTTTATTATTTGGGAGCTTAGGATGTTCATCCTCACAATGATCCGATCTATCTTGATCTAGTCTATCGATTCCTAATCCAGATGTGATGTTTGGAGTTCTAATCATAGGGTCGTCCATTTTATTCCTGATTTGGTGAAAGTTGTTGTTGATATGGGAACTCCGACATTCCAAGACGTGCGAGATGCCACAGAACCTGCTGCCTGGCTTAGGAGATCATAGAGACGTTCGATACATTGATGATCGCGAGTGTCATCGTGTGGTGATTGCAACGAAACGTTTGGGCAATAATGCACGTCTATGGTGGCAGAATCTTAAATCGACAGCATCCCAACACTATTACTTGCTCTATCTTTAAGAGAAGTTTAAAGATTATTCCCATCATTTTTATTATTTTTCCTTTGAAATCTCTTATCTTGGGCTCGATATCTCGTTGATTCTATAGACCAAGTCTTTATTGAAGACCATCCGATCTATGTGATCATTGATCTCGTTTCTGATCGATCTTATATTAGGGACAGTCTTACGACAAGTCTACTTACCATGCTCTCTTTATCACGTGGGGTTGTTGTTCATACCCCTCTTGGGGAACGCATTGCTCGATATTGGTGTCCAAAGGCTGTCCCATCTTGATTAAAAATTCTACTCTAGAACCCGACTTGATACCTTTACCATTGAACGATCTAGATGTCATTCTTGGCATGCATTGGTTGTCTTATCATCATGCAGTTCTTGATTATCGAGCCAAAGTTGTTAATTTCCGCAAGCCTGGATTCCCAGAATTGATTTTTGAAGGTGAACCCAATCTGCATCACTCACTATCATTTCTATGCTCTCGGCTCACAAACTAATGCATAAAGGGTGTGAAGCATTCTTGACTTCGATCGTTGACACATCTCATTCTGCGACTAACATAGACGATATTCCCCTTGTGAAAGAATTCTCTTAGGTATTTCCAGATGATCTACTGGGACAACCACCTGCTCGAGAAGTTGATTTTGTCATGATACCCTTCCCGAGACTACTCTTGTATCAATACCTCCTTATCGAATGGCCCTAGCTGAACTTAAAGAACTCAAGACACAACTGGGTGAACTCTTAGATAAGGGATTCATTCGACCTAGTACATCGCCGTGAGATGCTCCTGTTCTTTTTGTCAAGAAAAAGGATGGATCGCTTCGTCTATGTATAGACTATCGTCAGTTGAACAAGGTGACGATCAAAAACAAATATCCTCTTTCTAGGGTTGACGACTTATTCGATCAATTTCAAGGAGCCACCGTTTTCTAGAAAATTGATTTACGATCTGGTTATCATCAGCTCAAGATTAGGGAAGTTGATATCCATAAATCTGCTTTTCGAACTAGATATGGTCATTTCGAATTTTGTGTTATGCCTTTCGGACTTACAAATGCTCCTGGAGCCTTTATGGATCTCATGAATCGAATTTTTTGTCCTTACTGGATAAGTTTGTTATCGTCTTATCGATGACATAACTTATATATTCTAAATCATAGGATGAACATGCCTGTCATCTTTGAATTGTACTGGAGATTCTTCGAGGAAATCAACTTTACGCTAAACTTTCAAAGTGCGAATTCTGGCTTCGTGAAATAAGTTTTCTGGGCCTTTGCATATCCAAGGAAGGAATCTTTGTAGATGATCGAGCGGATCGAGTAATAAATATAAAACGAATATCGTCAAACTATCCTACGCTCAACAGGTAAGTGTACCTACCGAAAATAGCATAGAAAACAAGTATTCGAGTATCGAACCCAAAGGAACTATATGCTTTAGAAAAAAGTCGTTTAAATATCCTAGTAAAATATTTTTCTGATTTGATAAAAATATAAAATAACGATAAACGATAAACACAAAAATAGAAGTTTGACAAAATAACGAGGTTGGGACGACTTTATGAAAGCAAAGTATTAGAGACTTCGAATCCCCCTAGTTCGACCGAAACGAGTGACAAATGTAATGAGATTTTAGCTATCTGTTAGACCGTGGAGATTTCTACAACATGCGTACGAGTTTATATAGCTGACGAAACTGCGCCTTACTATACAATAATCGTAAACAACTAATCAATGAATTAAGTAACTGGGCAAGCTTCCCTAACTACTTAACCGAAGACTGCATTAAGGTACGGTGAATCCCGCTATTAGATTTGACTCTAATCCGGCGGGGTAGTTCAACCTATCTCTAGCGATGAGTTTATTCCGCTCGTTTACGAGTGGTTTAATCGTCTGCCCCTCTCTCGAGCGTAGCGTACGATTTCCCGGACTAAATCAACTTAACCACATAGACATGATCAAGTTAATTAGGCAATTTTAATCACATAGACATAACCAAAATCATATGTTTCATAAACGAGTCATAACAATAGCAAAGCATCAAATACACTTAAGATACGATCGGTCTCGCGAGGGTTCATCTAATCTCAAATACCACGAAATTTAGCTACTCATATGAAGTATTAACACGACGGAAAGCGTATATAACAAAGAGGAAAACATAGTATCTTCCCTGAATTTCGACTCCGGGTTAATCCTTCGTTAAGTACTTTTGTCGAACAGGTGGTGGGCGAGCTATGCACACTTTCTCTGCTCCTTCGTTCGCTGCCAGTCCTCCTGCTCAGAGCCTACCCGCTGCTCCTTCATGGTCGTCCTCACAGACCAGCCGCTGCTTCTACCTTCACTGACTCGCAGCCCCTTTGCTCACAGCACAGCAGCTCGCTGCCTTGTCCTTTGCTTCGCTCGCTGCCTCGCGGCAGCTCAGAGATGCAGCTCTCGCTGCTCCTCCGCTGGTTCGTTTGCAGCCCTTGGTCACAACCCACACACACCAGCTACGCTCACAGCCCTTTCCCTTGCGTCTCCCCCTACTTCTGTTCTTGCTGCTGCCCTCATTTATAGATGATGGAGGTGCATCAAAATCTTCACTGGGTTGCTCAAGATCGGCGTGAGATTGCATTTTGATTTTCTTCCTTGAGCAGTGTGCGTTGTATCTCCAAGCCGTCTTCTCGTTTTCTTTTGCGTGCGATGTGTGTGCCATGTCCCTTTCTTATCTTCTTTTCTTTTTCTCTTGCGTGAATGTGTGCGTGTTGGGTATGTTTTGCTTGGTTTGCTAATAAAATGGGTCAATCCCAATATGATTTGGGCTTAGCAATTTTATCATGGGCCGAAATTTAATTCTTGAGCCCAAATTATTTTCAGGCTAATATTCGGCTTAACGATTCCTCGAATTCTTTCCACGTCCGAATATTCCCTTGTAGTTCTTTTTCTCCCATGTATGAGTTTAGGATTTCAAACCGGGGCCACGCAATAATCCGAACTTCGGAGAATAAACTGTTTCTGTTGGACTAGAGCTGAATAGTGTATCATATACCGCTGCGTCCCTCTTCGAGTCTAGTTTCCAAAGAAATTGTCGGATTGGTATTTGAGCATCTGAGCAAGGAGATATTGCATTTCCCGTGAAGTCGCGTTGTCGGGGCAGAGACAACGTTCGATGAATAAACTGCTTCAGACCGCCTGTGAGTCTAGTTTACAGCAAAATTCACGGAATGGAATTTGGACATCTGAGCGCAAAGTTATTCCTGTTTTCCCGACGTTGCTGCAATCTGCCAGAAAATTCAACATAAGTTTGATTGCAATGTGCTTTTATGGAGTATAAAAGATAACGTAAAATACACTTATCAAATCTCCCCACACTTAACCATTTGTTTGTCCTCAAGCAAATAAAAATTATAAGGCATAGAAAAAAAAATTATCCTGCAACCTATCACTCAAGAATGAAAACATGTAACGAAATAATGCAAGTAATCTCGGAAAACATATTCGAGGCCAACGTCTAACTGCACGATTTCCTTAGCAATACCAATCAAGATTCGTATCTCACAAGGATTCACTCGGATCACTCAGTGTAAATGTTAAAATGTCGGTGAATTCTCTCAGTTCATACACTAATATAATCTCTACCATAAGCTTGCAAGTGATTCGTAAATCTACTACCCCTCGGTGATAAAGCATGAATCGGAATGTCTTTACCGGATCATAGCAGGGCTAAAAATATTTAAAGTATGGAAAGAATAAGCGTAAAGGATATGAGTTGTAGTCGTATTGGAATCATGACTTCGTCTCGAATGCGCCAGTAACTCGATCATCTGAATTCCACCATTTTCCTTCTTTTGCATCGTCGTCTTTTTTTTTTTCATACTAAGCCTTTCTTCTTTCAACACCTCGATTTAGGATATAAAAATTGTGCTCCTGAGAGTGAAAGATTATCGGAGGAAAGGTTCTTAGCCGTTTCTCAATTTTTTTTTTCCGACGCTCTACTTTCAGTGTTCGCCAGAGATTTGATCGCGCTTCGTGACTCCATCATTCATCCTCCACTTCTCTATCGCTCCGATGGGTTTAATTCTGAATGCTTATTCTGGTCGGTAGCTATGAATTTCGGGTTTTCACAAATAACAGGCTCAGGCTCAAAGTGGCTAACTACGGTGATCAAGCGTGGTCAGAAAACTTTGGTTATGAACTTAATTCCTAATGCATGCCTGATTGCACAAATTTCACCTTGAGCAGTTTCAGCATGTAATACGCAAGCAAGTTCTAGAGAGAAATAGATTAGGCATGATTCGCACAACCAAAGAAATGAGCAAAAAGCTCGTCAGCTCTAAAATTTCACAAAAATCATACGAATCTCTCAAGAACCGCTAAGTTCATCATGCAAGAAAGTTATCGACTACGCATATGTATCCTAATTACTCACACAATTTCTAACATGAAATCATACTTTGATTGATAAGAAACATGATTTGCGAAAAAAATATTATGCCAAATTTCGAAAATAATCACACCATGCACATATTAATATGTTCGTATCAGAAATACCGCAGAAATTCCCCTCCCCACACTTAAGATTTACATTGTCCTCAACGTAATAAATATCTAACACGAGGAAGAGGAAATAAATTAGACAAGCGAACTTCCCTGAATAGTTCGATGTGCATGCTTTGTACGGGCCTCCCCACACTTGAGATTTTGGATTCCCTGCGACCATCGAAAAACAGAAACATAAAAACTAAACATGCGAATAGAAAAATAAAGGAAAAACATAGGATATGCTTGGGTTGCCTCCCAAGTAGCACTTTCTTTCATGTCTTTTAGCTAGACATAGTTCGGTGGCTTAGCTCTGGGTGGTGTTGAGGAGGTGAATCGTTTCCTTTCCGAGTGCCTCGATGTCACCGCCATAGTAATGCTTGAGACGCTGCCCGTTCACCTTGAAGGTTCCTTTTTCGGATGTGTTATCTCGACGG
This sequence comes from Lindernia subracemosa, assembly GCA_028392965.1. NCBI lineage: Eukaryota > Viridiplantae > Streptophyta > Magnoliopsida > Lamiales > Linderniaceae > Vandellia > Vandellia subracemosa. Next base: position 7,733 of record JAQPCC010000184.1, on the reverse strand, counting down.
TCCCATAGGGAAACACTCGGGTCACTGAATGGGCCAGACCATCTCGATTTCAGCTTTCCCGGGAATAGTCGCAGCCGAATTGTACAGCAAGACTTGGTCGCGTTCTTGGAATTCTCGCTTCATAATTTTTCGATCATGATATAGTTTCGTACGCTCCTTGTAGAGGCGAGTATTCTCATAAGCCATCTGCCGCCATTCGTCGAGCTCGTTGATCTGCAAGTTTCGCTTTCGCCTGCGAGATTCAAATCAAAATTTAGTTTCTTAATGCCCAATATGCCTTATGTTCGAGCTCGACGGGTAAATGACAGGATTTCCCGTAAACAAGTCTATAGGGCGTGGATCCGATAGGCGTCTTGTATGTTGTCCGGTACGCCCATAGAGCATTGTTCAGCTTGTTCGACCAATCCAGCCTATGGTGTTCCACGGTCTTTTCGAGCATGCGCTTCAGTTCCGGTTCACAACTTCCGCTTGACCGCTCGCTTGAGGATGGTACGCAGTGGTAACACTATGTTTAACGCCGTATTTTTCGAGCGTCCTTGCGAATTGATTGTTACAGAAATGTTACCTTTATCGCTAATTATGCAACGAGGTGAGCCAAATCGTGAAAATAAAGCTTTTAAAAAACCACTCTTGCACTCTTTCGTGATGATTCTACATTAGGAAGAAGTAATTCTTCAAATGAGGGAGGCACTCAAGTTGGAAATGTACAGATACCATCACAAATATTGACGATGTGACAAGAACTAATCCTCCGAGGCAGAGAAAGCTACCAAGTCATTTATCTGATTTTGCAGTTGAAAATGAATCAATTTTCTATCTTGTCTTGCTTTTTTATGGGAGATTCTATTAAAAATGAGCCAAAGTTGTACAGTTAAGCTAAAGGCATTTCAGAATGGGAAAAGGCGATGGCGGACGAAATTTTAGCACTTGAAAAGAACGACACTTGGGAGCTTGTACCAAAGCCGCATTACGCTGATCTAATTACTTGTAAGTGGGTCTATAATTTGAAGAAAAAGACTGATGGTACGAGTGACAGACACAAAGCTCGCCTCGTTGGTCGTGGTTTTTCAACAATTACGGCCGAGACTAAGATGAGACCTTTAGTCCCATTGCAAGGATGGTAACAGTTCAGGCAATCATTTCTCTTGCTGCTCTCGAAAAGGCTGGAAGTTATGGTAACTCTATGTGAAAAATGCCTTTCTTTACGGAGAGTTGGATCGTGATATTTTATGGATAAGCCGCAGGATTCGCCTCTAACGATTCCCCGGTGATGACATTGATGAAATTAATCGACTTCAAGCTGCTTTGTCAGATTGCTTTGAAATGAAAATTTTAGGAGAAGCTCGTTGTTTCCTTGGCTTTGAAATTGAAAAATGTGATGGCTATTTGGTATCTCAAAAAGGGTATACACAATTTTATTACAGAGGTTTGGCATGGGAAATGAAAGAGTAAAATCTACCCTCGTGGAATCTAATCTCAAGTTAGCAAGAAATGAAGGAAAGTCATTGGCAGATGCAACTGCTTTTCGTCAAATTGTTGGTTTATTTTACTTGACTCTCACAAGACCCTATAATGCATTCTGGGTGGTATTTTTTTTCTCAATTTATGGATCAGCCATATGAGAGTCATTTAGTGAAGCAAAAGAGTTCTTTGTTATATCAAAGGCATATGGATTAATGTATAAGCAGTCTAAGTCATTTTCCTTGAGTGGTTTCGTCGATGCAGATTGGGCCCGTGATGTGAATGATAGTGTAATACCCGTAAAATTTAATACGGGATTTTTGTAATTAACTATATGATTATGACTTAGAAATTTTATTTAGGTGAAGAATCTCAAAAATTCGGGTAATAGACAACTAAATAGAAGGAACACCCGAAAATGTTATGTTTGGACAAAAGAGGGCTAAAATTCGGGTGATGGCAGCATTAAGGTGAAGCCCGAATAAATTCGGGTGAAGCAATTTTCGGGTAAAAACAAAGGGAAGAATTCGGGTAAAGACAAAGTGAAATTCGGGTGAAGTGTAAATAATTTTCGGGCAAATTTTTAGACCTTTCTTAACCTAAGAGGAAAAACTCGTCACCTCCTTGTCACCTACTTATCATCATTTACCTCAAAGTATATCTACACCCCATTAAGTAAAAAAAAACAGAGAACATTTTCGAAATCAAGAAAGAGAAGGAAAGAATCGCACAAAGAACTTGGCTAACAAAAGATTAGGGAGCTCGAGAAAAATCCTAAAACTTCAAAGTTTCGGACGTGAGGTAGGTGAAATCTTTCATCTACAAACACGAAAATATTATGTTTTTATGTGATAACGTATTTTGATGATCTTACGTGACTTACATGATGATTAGGTGAATTTTCGGGTGGCTATATGCGTTAAAAAAAACCCAGATTTTGGGTTTGAATCTATGTTACGTGTTAGTTGTATTAACATGGAAGTTGAATGAGTTAGGAATATTTTCGGGTAGATGTTATTCGGGCACTTGAATGTTTCGGGTGTTTGAATAGTTTTTGGGCATAGTATTTTGTACTGTAGTCTGGAATTTATATAAATTCGGATAGGTATACGTTTCCAGGTCTTTAATATTTTCGGACAAAGTATTTTCGGGTAACAAGGTTTTCACAGAAAAAATATAATTTCGGGTCTTTTAAATATTCTGAGTCAGAAAGGAAATTCGGCGAATTGTGTTTATTTTCGGGTAAAGAGTTTCGGGCCTTCGAAAGATATTCGGCTCAAGTTTTCGGCGTTTAAAACTAAGATTTTCGGATGGAACTGTCGGGCTACATTTTCGGGTCAAAACATTTTCGGCGTCAGACTCATTTTCGGGCAGCAACTTTCGGGCTCGAATAAAATTCGGGTCTTGTTCAAAAAAAAAAAAAAAAAAAAAAAAAAAAAAGGTCTTTTGGAGGAAAATTATTTTTACATCATTGAATGAGAAAAATGTTCCGAGTCCAACGGGCATAGTCTATTTTAACGCCCGATTAAAATTTTCGAAATAAATTTTCCAGGTTCAAATAATATTTTCAGGGAAGGTAGTTTTAATGTGTACTGTGGCATTTCATTTGTATATCACACATGCATTTCATATCAGTACGAGTGTGTGATGACCGTGTGGACACGGTGACACTTTATGTGTCAACGAGCGGGGTAGTCGTGATCGCGTTGATGATTCGTAGAAGAATCGAGGTTAGTACTCATATAGACACCTGACGGCAGACAGGCGTGATCGATCTGTCTACTCGGGCGTGAACGTCCCGAGGTGCAAAACCGTCTTTTATATTATTTTCACGGAAGGAGCGACCTGGTAGGGCAGTAGCGTGAACGTCTAAACGCTATCAGTGTAGGCTACCGTCTTTATATTATTTTCGCGGAAGGAGCGACCTGGTAGGGCAGTAGTGATCGTCTAAACGCTATCAGTGTAGGCTACCGTGATTGTTATGGGCGCGCGAGGTGTCGAGTCTAACCAGGGCCCTGTGTTGAGATATGATAAGATGGATTGAGAGGTAAAAGTCGAGCGTGCATTTATGGTGAGATATTTTGGGATGATGGGTGAGCGCACGCTGCATTCATGCATGTTTTCACTAATGGGCAATCGCTCAGTTTTATGTGTTGTAGGTACGACCGAGTCCGACGTCGAGGTACGTCGCGACTGAGCAGGCTGATGGCGGTAACTCCACGGACTTTTGAGAGCGAGGTTGTACATGGATGAAGACATGTGGAGCGGCATTAGGGCGTTTTGATATTTTGAATATTTTGGGGCTACGGCCTTTGTAATATACGACTTTGTAACCCGTATGTACTATAATATATTCTATTTTACGAAAATTTTGTAAATGGGTCTTCCGCGGCTTTCGTTGCGGAAATCCGCCACTAATAGTATTTAGAAAATGAGGGTCGCCACAGATAGACGTTCTACAACAGGTTTTTGTTTTACACTCGGTTCAGCTATGATTTCGTGGTGCAGTAAAAAGCAAAGCATTGTTGCTCTTCCAAGTTGTGAAGGAGAATATGTGGCAGCAACAATGGCTACTCAAGACAGTTTATGGCTCAAGACACTTTTTCAAGAAATGGTGAACCAAGTAAGATTTATTGTGACAATGAAAGTGCAATAAAACTTGCTGAAAATCCAGTGTTTCATGCTCTTTCAAGTACATTGAAACTCGTTATCACTTTGTTCGAGAGAAAGTATTATGCAGGATATTGAGCCGCAGAAAATTAGGACAATTGACCAACTGCAGACATATTACCAAGGCGCTTTCCAAAGAAAAAAATTAGTGCACTAACTTTGCACTAAGGGAGGCTGTCAGAATTTATTGCAGCTTATTGCTGCTTTGACCTATGAAGAGATGTTTAGGAGTCATGTAATTTCTGTCTTATTGGTCCACGAGGAGGATTCTGAGGACGTGATGCTCACTATCGTGGAAATTCATCTATGAGAATAATCAGGTCAAGGTTTTTACTTTCATGAAATATGAGTACTTTCATGAAAAGAGGTTGTTTACTTTTAATTATGTTTCTCTGTTGCAGGAGAAGGCACATCTATGAATTGAATCCACATATTGATGTAATTGATCTTGACAACGATATTCATGATGCTAATATTTAATCATCTAAAAATAGGCAAGAGTTCAAGGCGCTGAAGGCAAGTGGCATCCATACTTGACAGCGATATATTTATCATCAGAATAGTGCAAGAGTTAGCCCGCCCGCTCATGGCTCTACAGATCAGTCCTATTCTCATATCAGAAGTGAGCCAATATTCGTGGATGCAATCTCTCTACTCACTCAGAATGTTCGCCATGATGCTAGTCAAGGCTTGAAGGCAAGTGGATTCATCCATCAGACAATGACAAAGGGAAAAATTCTGGACAGTGCAAGAAATAGAGCACGAACGACAGTTTCCTCGCCTCTATAAAGAAGACAAACAACAAAAGGCCAACGTAGTAGTTGCTGATGAAGAAAGAAATGGGCGCAGATTCCTTGTAGCGAGCGACTATTCTTGGACAAGGAAAATCATCAGAATGCTACAACCGTCCCGCTGGCTGATGTTGAGATTTCCAGAGGCAGAGAAGACGATCATGAAAAGGTTTGTTTTCCGACCTAAACTGTGGTTGGGCGATGGAAGCATGAACTACCCTGTGTAATGATGAATTGTGTTTCTTTGCTTGTATAGGCTGCTGATATTGTGGTGGTTGAACAAAGAAATGAGCGCCTTTGTCGTAATTCTGTCTCGCCGCCACATGCGCGCATTTTATAATATATTATTATAGATCGATCGATGCATAGATAGATTCCAATGGCGATGTTTCCAAGGGAGAATCTTGAATATTCTCACCCTAGCTAATTAATTATGATGACGAATAATAATGCCCATGTCAACGATGATTTTTTATGTATAATATAATGCGCATGTGCGCTCAAATGATAGCATATATATTACCCATCATCATAAATAATAAATACAATAAAAGGACAAACTGCGCACGTAACTACATGAGTTGAGAAGATTCAATGTTTGGCTTTATTCATCTATCTCTTGGTCATTAATATTTTATGACGTCTGCATTAATAATCAGAGCCAAAAGCTTTCCTTTACAAACTAGTATGTACCAAAATAGAAGAGAGGAAATATAATAAAATAAAAAAGGAAATTAAATCAATTAAATTCTTATGAATGAATCGTCTTCCTTGTTGCCTGCTCTCTACCGGTTCAAGGAACTTAACGCTAAATCATCTATATTCTTGTGCTTTTCTTGTATAAATATTACAATTATACATAGACGAGGGACCACTTTGTACTTCCTCACTATAAGTTCTACAATAAAAATCATATGTGATAGTCATATTCTGCTTCAGTAGGATAACGTCACTACGTGCTGCAGAGTAGCTTTCCAGCTAACTGCACAACCTCCAATAGAGAATACATAACCTGTAAGAGATCGCCGTTTATCGAGATCACCGGCGTAGTCTGAATCAACGAAGCCAACGAGAGTATCACTGTCCTGCCAAACTCCAAACAACTGCTTAGAGTACCTTTCAAATATCTGAGGATCCACTTTACTGCTTGCCAGTGTTCTTTCCCTGAAACAGCCATACCTGCTAACAACACTAACAGCTTGTGAAATATCAGGACGTGTACAAACCATTGCATACAAAATTGTGTGGAGTAATTTGTCAGGTAGTTGAAGAGCTATGTTTTTAGGGAAAATTGTTTCTTCGATTACACCTCCATGGCCACGTTTGGAAAATTGGGCTGTTATTTGAACTTCATCCTCATACTTCGATATTCGTCATGATGGAATTAATTCTTCATCAAGAATCTTATCATAATATATTCATTAAGTCCATTCAACACATAAGATACAACGTAAGCGTCATCAAGAGGATGCTCATGAGTCTTGATACGGTTCATGTAAGCGTAGTGACATTTTAATGGCCTTCTTGGATCATTAAAGACCTGAGAATCATCATTTTCCTTAATCAGATGTTTTCCGAATCGTGATGAATTTTTATTGCCTGAATACCCAAAGAACTATCTTGACCTGACGGGTCCAAAGTGATTTCTTGGGAGGACATGGTTTTTACCACCTACATATTCGAGAAGATCGTAGCCGAACAAGATTTGTTTATTTGAGATTTCTACGAGGAGAAATTTTTTCCATTCTTGCTATCTTGAGTAGAATTTGGGATGGAGTATTAAGAGATATAATGTTTGAACTGATTTTCCGTATGTTGGGAGGGATTGTATTGTTTGAGTGATACATGATGTGAACATAAAAGAGATAGATGGATGCACAAGGGGAAATAATTCTGTTCTTGATAGAAAGGTTTCGATATCATATGAGAATGTCGATTATGTGTATATCCCATAAGATACTACAATTATATATATACAAAAGAATGATCTATCTATGTACATGATTTGGGTATTAAATAATAATTGACAAAGATAGAGGATGTTAATTATGATTGAGAGAGTTATGAGATTCAATCTTATGATGGAGATCATGGGATTAGATCTTATAACCTTTCACATGAGTATTATTCTTCAGTGACTATTCTTCTACAGGAAGCCTATCAGGAACTTAATTAAGCTCAACTATGGAAATACAAATGGATGAACAGTTTATCTTCGATCCCTGTGAGGCCCAGGTCATCAAATCAGGACCGTCCATTCAGAAACACAAGGCAGCTTCGGATCATCTAAAATAAAGCCGTTGTCGCGGGTCAGTCACCGCGCCTCTTATATAAACCCTTGTCTCCCTTTCAACACAGAGTAAACATCTGAGATCTCTGTTCAACAATACCTATTGACGTTCAAGCGAGTTCTCAGTTCTAAAGAAGGTAATTGATTATTTTACCTCATTCGATTCAACGTTGTTTGCTTATTTTGCAGCTCTCATTTATTTCATGTTCCTTGTTGCTTTGTGTTTTCAGTTATAAGGAGGCTCGCACGAAACCCCCGCTCGTAAATCAATAGTTGGAAAGGCGCCGAGAAGCAGCTCGTCACCAAGGTTCGTTGTTATTCTATATCTTCTCCGATTGCGCTCGCTTGCAATTTTAATTAGTTAGGGCTTTAATTTATTCTTCAAATTTATTTAACTTTACAATCGTTGAATTTCTTAGGCAGCAAGAAAGTCGGCTGGCTTCGACTACAGATGGATTAAGAAGCCTCACCGTTGCTGGCTCACTACCGTCGCTCTCCGGTAATTAACAATGTTAGGGCTT
>JAQPCC010000183.1:0-197500 GCA_028392965.1 Lindernia subracemosa | reverse complement strand
CGCCTAGTGTGCATCTCTCAAATTTCCAAAGAAAAAACTCCCCAATCCCAACACAAGGTTGAACAAACGTAGGGGGAGTTTCGCGCTATCAGAGGGAGAAATGGAACACACAAAAAGAGAAAATTCTTCAATATCCGATAAGCAACTTCAAACACCTTCCGGCATTTACGAGACAAGATTCAAGAAAAGACTTGAAGGAAGATCCGTTGCCGAGAAGAGAAGATCGAGACATGGTGAGCTTGAAGATCTCCAAAAGAAGAGATGAAATGACAAGACAAAAGAGGAAATCCTTTTAGGACTCAGGAAACGCACTAAGCCCCATAAAGATAATCCATGTCAAATTGAAGATTGAACACAAAGGGGGAGATTGTTAGGATTATTTTATTGTGTTCAATTAATTAGAATTATCTTTGTAGTTTATTTTAATAGATTTTATTTCAAAAGAGGCTTAGTGTAATTGGGCTTTGTTAGGGGCCCAAGTATTATATACCAAAATGTGGTATAAATACTTGAACCCTAACACATAATATAATGTGTATTGTGTGAAAATCAAAGTGAGCTCCCAACCTCTCAAGAACACACAACACCCACGCGAGCTCGAATTCTTCCGACCTTCAAATCGTGGTAAGATCGTTTAAATATATGTTTAGTTGGATTATCTAGGCCTTACAGACACTATTTCGCTCATCTTCGCAAGAACGTAATATTTTCGTTATATCGCAGACATTCTTTTCATTAATCTCTAACTTAGTTTCTAAGCTAATGATCTTTGACTTTGCGTTAGCCAAATATTCATTGGCGAAAGCTAGATCTTCATGTTGCTTAAGCAACACAGAGTAATTATTAGCAAATCTTGCTTCTAATTCCTCAATTTTTCTAGCTTGAGCATCCATTTTTTTTTTAAATTTAAAAATTAAAAATTTGGCTTTTGGAAATTCAGTTCCGAAAAGTTTGGTTTTATCAAAAAGTATAGTGAAGTATCGAAGATAGTAAGTGTCGAAAATTTTTTTTTGTTTGCACCTAAAAATTTCGGAATGATTTCGAAAACTTCGGGAAAATTACCAAAACTTTTTCTATAATATGCCAAAAACGACCTAAGTTGATTGTTGGATACGTGATCGTTGACGCGTATAGTGGATTTGCCTTCAAAAATTGACGAAAAAAGGTTTTCTATACCGAAAATTTTGGGCCCGGAAAATTTATTTTGAAAAATTTCGAAAAATGGGTAAAATAGACTATGTCCGTTGGACTTAGAAAATTTTTCTCTATCAAATGATGTATAAAAAATTTTCCTCCAAATCCTTTTTTTTTCCTCCAAAAAATTTTCCTCCAAATTTTCTCTATCAAATTTTTTTTTTTTTTTTTTTTTTTTTTTGCTACTTAAAGCCTTTTTATTCCGAGGGGGGCCGAAAAATTTTTGGTGATCGAAAATGTTTAATTGTAATTTTTGAAGAGTGAGTGATCGAGAATTGGAAGTCACTGTTTTCGATTGAGAACAGTGAATTCTCGGGTAAGATTTTGACCGAAAATCTAAAGGTACGATTGGAAATTCGGGTACTAAGAATTTTCGGATAGGTAGAAATTCGGGTAACCTGATTCGGATGATTTGCCGGAATTCGGATAATTCAGTCCGAAAATCAGACAATCGCCGAGAATGGGCAAATTCGGGTTGCTCTGCCCGAAAACTTGAAAATCGCCGAGATTTGAAACGAAAATTCGGGGGATGAAAATCGGGTAAGTACTAATTTTCGCCGTGCAGGAAATTCGGGTGATGAAAATCAGGCTAAAATTCGAAAATCGGGTAGAAACACGCCGAATTTCGAACAGAGTCACCCGAAAATCAATGAAAATCGGGTAGAATCAGCTGAAAATCTGGGCACTGTTACATTCATCTGCCCGAAAATCATATCTGCAGAAAATATGACGAGTTTTCTATGCGATTTCTACCTAAATCTCACTCAAATCAACTGAAAACTGTTGGGTAAACACTTAAAATCACTCGAAAACAACCTATTTAGCTCTTGAGCTTGCAAAATCAGTCAAATAAACCCAAAAACTCAAGAACAATGGCCGAAAATTTCGAGCTCAAGAACACAAAAAATCCCAAAATTTTCAGAGAAATCGCTCAAATCCTAACGCGTTTGGCTCTGATACCACTTGTTGGTAGCCTTTCTATCCTAACAACCTAACTAGGGGACGATTTAACCACGTTTAAATGGGAAGAATGAGATCGACGTGGGGTGTGTGTGTTCTTGGAGAAGGTTGGGAGCTTCTCTCTCTCTCTAGATGATTTTCACACAAAACACACTTTATTATGTGTTAGGGTTCAAGTATTTATACCACATTTTGGTATATAATACTTGGGCCCCTAACAAAGCCCAATTACACTAAGCCTCTTATAATGATAATCTTTATAAATAAACTACAAAGATAATTCTAATTAATTGAACACAATAAAATAATCCTAACATATAGCTATAATTTGAATGAAAATAATGAACCTATCATTAGTAAAAAATTTAATGAAGATATCATTTGATATATATATAATAATATTGCTATCATTTTAAAAAAAAAAAAGAAATAAAGCAATCGTTTGAAAATAAAATAATATAGCTATCATTTGAATGAAAATGATGAACCTATCATTAGAAAAAAATATAATGAAGATATCACTTGATATATATAATAATATTGCTATCATTTCAAAAAATAATAATAAAGCAATCGTTTGAAAATAAAATAATATAGCTATCATTTTAATGAAAATAATGAACCTATCAATAGAAAAAAAAATATAATGAAGATATCACTTGATATATCTAATAATATTGCTATCATTTAAAAAATAATAATAATAAAGCAATCGTTTGAAAATAAAATAATATATCTATCATTTGAATGAAAATAATTAACCTATCAATAGAAAAAAAATATAATGATGATGTCACTTGATATATATAATAATATTGCTAACATTTCAAAAAAAAAATAATAAAGTAATCGTTTGAATATAAAATAATATAGCTATCATTTGAATGAAAATAATGAACCTATCATTAGAAAAAAATATAATGAAGATATCACTTGATATATATAATAATATTGCAATCATTTCAAAAACAAAATAAAGCAATTGTTTCAAAATAAAATAATATAGCTATCATTTGAATGAAAATAATGCACCTATAATATAGAAAAAAAAATATAATGAAGATATCATTTGATATATATAATAATATTGCTATCATTTCAAAAAATAATAATAAATCAATCGTTTGAAAATAAAATAATATATCTATCATTTGAATGAAAATAATGAACCTATCAATAGAAAAAAAATATAATGAAGATATCATTTGATATATATAATAATATTGCTATCATTTCAAAAAAAAATAATAAAGCAATCGTTTGAAAATAAAATAATATAGCTATCATTTGAATGAAAATAATGAACCTATCATTAGAAAAAAATATAATGAAGATATCATTTGATATATATAATAATATTGCTATCACTTCAAAAAAATAAATAATATAGCAATCGTTTGAAAATAAAATAATATAGCTATCATTTGAATGAAAATAATGAACCTATCATTAGAAAAAAATATAATGAAGATATCACTTGATATATATAATAATGGTGCTATGATTTAAAAAATAATAATAAAGCAATCGTTTGAAAATAAAATAATATAGCTATCATTTGAATGAAAATAACGAACATATCAATAGAAAAAAATATAATGAATAAATCACTTGATATATATAATAATATTGCTATCATTTAAAAACAAAAATAATAAAGCAATGGTTTGAAAATAAAATAATATAGCTATCATTTGAATGAAAATAATGAAACTATCATTAGAAAAAAATATAATGAAGATATCATTTGATATATATAATAATATTGCTATCATTTCAAAAAAAACAATATTAAAGCAATCGTTTGAAAATAAAATAATACAGCTATCATTTGAATGAAAATAATGAAACTATCATTAGAAAAAAATATAATGAAGATATCATTTGATATATATACTAATATTGCTATCATTTCAAAATAAAAAATAATAAAGCAAACGTTTAAAAATAAAATAATATAGCTATCATTTGAATGAAGATAATGAACCTATCATTAGAAAAAATATAATGAAGATATTATTTGATATATATAATAATATTGCTATCATTTCAAAAAAATAATAATAAAGTAATCGTTTGAAAATAAAATAATAGAGCTATCGACCTTGATTCTAACTTGTCTGCCTGTAACTTTTTCAAAAAAGCGGGGCAACCCCAAATCCTAATGTGATTCAGGCTTGTCTTACGATTATGCCAAGCTTCGTAAGGGATCCTGTCGGCAGAACGGGTATATATCATGTTAAGGATATAGGCTGATGTCTCTAAAGCATAACCCCACAACGAAATGGGGAGATCAGTGTAACTCACCATCGACCGAACCATTTCTAAAAGCGTTTGGTTTCTACGCTCGGCTACTCCATTTAATTGTGGCGTGCCGGGAGGTAAGAACTGTATAACAATGTCATTTTCTCTGAGAAATACATCAAACTCAAGGATCGTATATTCGCCGCCTCGATCTGATCGAACGGCTTTAATGACCTTGCTAGTTTGCTTCTCCACTAACGCTTTATACTCTTTGAACATTTCAAGAGCCTCGGACTTTTGTCTCATCAAATAGACAGTCTCGTAGCGGGACTGATCGTCCGTAAACGTAATGAAGTAGCGGCAATTACCTCGGGCCGTCACTCTAAACGGTCCGCATACATCAGTGGGATTAAACCCAACACTTCTGTGGCCCTAGCAAAAGTCCCTGTGAAAGGTGACTTGGTCATTTTGCCTAGGATGCAACACTGACAAGTTAGGATCGGACCTGACTTCGTTGTGCGAATCATGCCGTCCTTTTCCATCTTGTCAATCTTCGCTTCCCCTGCGTGACCCAATCGTAGGTACCAGATGTATCGCTCGTTCGACCCCGTCGACGAGTTGGTAATTGCGTTTACAGTTTCCACCTTATTTCTTAGATTGACGTAATATAAACCATTTATTAACGTCGCCTTTCCAACGGTTTCATTTCTAAAATAAATATGTCAAACATTATCAATAAATCGAAACTCATAACCAAGTCTGCTCAAAACAGGAATCGAAACAATGTTCTTAAGCCCCTTGGGCAAAACCAAAACATCAGAAAGTACTAAAGAATGCAAAGATGATAAAAGCAAAGTCTTCGATCCCACGTGCGTTGCTGCAACACTATGTCCGCTGCCGACGTTGATCGAGACCTCTGTAACAGCCCGCTCACGGGACCTGTGGGGTTGGGCCCACTGCACTTCATTGATTGTCTGGCCCCACTGTATCACCGCTTAGCCTTCCAGCGTGCTTTGTCCTCACTCGCACACACCCTGAGCTACTTCCTAGGGGGTCACCCATCTCAGTGTTACTTCAAGTCAAGCACGCTTAACTTTGAAGTTCTTATGGATGAGCTCCCGAAAAGGAAGGTGCACCTTGGTGATATGAGTATCACAATCAATTCTCTTATATCATTCTTTTTGACTTGACACGCCCATACATTGCCAGTCTCAGAATCCCTCTCATTCGGATGTGGAATCGGTTCATTCATGTATCCCTCCGCCTAGAAGCCTCGTCGGGAGCCGCTCCTTGTCCGTGCTCCTCTTTGGCACCGGCGATCACTCCCCGCCCTCATCGGCCCCGGGTGTTACATGCCCACCAGCTTCCGCTTGGTTCGTCCCCGAACCACATCGTACTGGAAGAGGTTGTGCTCTGATACCATTTGTAACAGCCCGCTCACGGGACCTGTGGGGTTGGGCCCACTGCACTTCATTGATTGTCTGGCCCCACTGTATCACCACTTAGCCTTCCAGCGTGCTTTGTCCTCACTCGCACACACCCTGAGCTACTTCCTAGGGGGTCACCCATCCCAGTGTTACTTCAAGTCAAGCACGCTTAACTTTGAAGTTCTTATGGATGAGCTCCCGAAAAGGAAGGTGCACCTTGGTGATATGAGTAGCACAATCAATTCTCTTATATCATTCTTTTTGACTTGACACGCCCATACATTGCCAGTCTCAGAATCCCTCTCATTCGGATGTGGAATCGGTTCATTCATGTATCCCTCCGCCTAGAAGCCTCGTCGGGAGCCGCTCCTTGTCCGTGCTCCTCTTTGGCACCGGCGATCACTCCCCGCCCTCATCGGCCCCGGGTGTTACAACCTCACCAGCTCGAAGCTTCCTACTTCGTTCCAGACCCTGGTTCAAAACACAAATGTGGGAGCTAGCCCCTGAGCCAAGTATCCATGAAGTAGAATATATAGAACAATTAGCTTCGAAAACTAATTGCTTACCTGAAGCGTCAGATGACGCCTTCAGCTTAGGACAGTCGCGCTTCCATTGACCCAGCTGTTGGCAGTGGAGGCACTTGTCCGTGGGCTTCGCGTCCGACTTGACAGTCTTCTTGAATTTCGCCTTCTTGGCGATTCTACCCTTAGGCCCGCTGTGCTTGTTCGGCTTCTTCTTCGACCCCTTGGACCGAGTAGTCGCAACAAGCGCAACTTCTTTGCCCTTACCCTTATCTCTGCGATACTGAGTACTGGCTGCAACCAACTGATTGATCAGGTCAAGTATCGAATACTTCCGATTGTTCAGGTTGCAGTTCACCACGAACTGGTGGAAGGACGGTGGGAGGGACTGCAGTATGATGTCGATCTTCACCTCGTGAGGTAAACCAAATGCCAGCGCATCCAATCGCTCCATATACTCATTTAGCTTCAGTAAATGAGCATGAACATCACCACCCTCTGCGAGCTTTGTGTTAAAGAGACTATGCGTGATGGCGTAGCGAGCGCTCCTAGATGACTCCCCATAAAGCCCAGCTAAATGCACCTGTATCTCTTTGACACTCATGAACTCATGCTGACGCTGCAGCTCTGGTCTCATAGCCGAGAGCATGTAGGAGTGGACCTTGCCAGCATCCTTAACCCACTTATCGTGGAACTGCAGGTCTTGTTCAGTCGAATCAGCATTAGGAGTCAAAGGCTCCTCGATGTCCAAGACATACTCCAATTTTTCCAATCTGAGGACGACCCTCAGATTTCTAAGCCAGTCTACATAATTTGGTCCCACCAAAGAATGTTTTTCCAAAAGAACTGATAATGGGTTTGTCATCGTATAATATAGAGTAGAAAATAAACTGCAGAAAGAAAAACAGATAGTTAGGATTTGAAGTGTTTAATCAGACACTCATGAACTCATGCTGACGCTGCAGCTCTGGTCTCATAGCCGAGAGCATGTAGGAGTGGACCTTGCCAGCATCCTCAACCCACTTATCGTGGAACTGCAGGTCTTGTTCAGTCGAATCAGCATTAGGAGTCAAAGGCTCCTCGATGTCCAAGACATACTCCAATTTTTCCAATCTGAGGACGATCCTCAGATTTCTAAGCCAGTCTACATAATTTGGTCCCACCAAAGAATGTTTTTCCAAAAGAATTGATAATGGGTTTGTCATCGTATAATATAGAGTAGAAAATAAACTGCAGAAAGAAAAACAGATAGTTAGGATTTGAAGTGTTTAATCAGACTAAAACAGGACTTTAATTTTTCGTCTGACTCCCACTATTTTTCTCGAAATCCTGTCTCCCGTTAGGAATTTCGAAAACCTCATTGAGTAGTTTCATAGTGGCGTTGATTTACCCGCACTGGATCAAACTAGCCTCAACTTAACAGTTTATTGGTATATTCGATCAACCAAGTTCGTGTCCCACACGATTCTGTCACACAGAATTTCAACGAATTTGTCTCAATCAGGGTCCCTCGGCCTGTAACTCAGACTTCTTGGGAATGACTGTCCAAGTGCTGTCTATCAACGTCCTGCTAACCTTCCACTTTTGAGTGAACTTCGCCTCTGTAGGATAACACTTTGTAAGAGGACGAAGAGTGGTCGGTTAGCGGCATTATCAGAAATGCATCCAAATACGTTCACGTCAAAGGCGAGGATTTTAGCGCTGTAACTCGGTCAACCAAAACCGTACCTCTAAGTCGTAACGTTTTTGGACTTGATAGAAGACAGGTGTCCCACTCCTTTACTCACTTGATATTTTAAAGTCTAACATCGGGAGAATCCTCACAGATAAGAACGAGCACAATATGCACGATATCACGTTCGAAACCAACATGCACATAATAGACTTTAATAGTAAACCTAGTTTCAACCTATTAAAGTAAATGTGAAAGATCGGGGATATTTCTAGTTCTATCATATTTGTACAAAAAGTAAAACTCTAAGTCTTCGGGCTAGTCACGAACAGACATCTCGGCCACCGTCTTGTTCGTTCGTCCTCGTCTCGATCGTCTCTCGTTCGGCCGTCATTCATGTACTACTATAGCCTATGACGGGGGGATCTTTCCCTAAAACAACAAAGCCCGTCTTTCTAGAAAAACTGTAAAGTACAACGCGGGGGGGGACCTTGTCACCCTTAACATATCACCCGGTAAAAAATAGAACCTAATCCCCAATCAATCATCGAGCAATAACAGGACCAGGAAGATATCGGAGAACTCGTATTCACAATGAGATGGATAGGGGTGAAACTCGTGCTAGGCAGCGTGGAAGACATTGATATGTCTACCCTCATTCTGTATTGTTTGAGTCCCGTTGTTTTATTTTATTTTATATAATTAATTAAAACGAGATTCATAATAAGAATAAGTCAATACAAATTACAAATGACGTCTAATCTACTGTCCACGATGAAAAAAATGAGAACCAGTCCCACAACGCCTAGGCCTACGCACTCTATTTCCTCGTCGGACATCAGCCTGATCTTCATCATCAGGACTTCTCGAGCGCCGCGTATGTGGTGAAGGTGTCATAAACACCTGAAATATAATCTCAAATAATAAAAATAATAATAATAATAAAAATAATAATAATAATAAAACAAATAATAATAATATAATAACAACAATAATGAAATAATAATAAAAGAACAATATTATTATTTACCTGACTGCAAGATTAATTTATTTAGACGAAGTAATAATATGTATTTGTATTATTTGTCAAAACTCAAATCGACAATAATAAAATAATTTCATTATCAAATAATTCAATTACAAAAGTCAAACACATCAAAATTACACAATGCCCTCGTATTATCTAATCCTCGTACGGCATCTAGGGCATAAACCTCAACACATTTAAATAGAAACAATGAACCTATCATTAGAAAAAATTATAATGAAGATATTATTTGATATATATAATAATATTGCTTTCATTTCAAAAAAAATAATAATAAAGCAATCGTCTGAAAATAAAATAATATAGCTATCATTTGAATGAAAATAATGAACCTATCATTAGAAAAAAAATATAATGAAGATATCATTTGATATATATAATAATATTGCTATCATTTCAAAAAAAAAAATAAGAAAGCAATCGTTTGAAAATAAAATAATATAGCTATCATTTGATTGGAAATAATGAACCTATCATTAGAAAAAAAAAATACCATGAAGATATCATTTGATATATATAATAATATTGCTATCATTTCAAAAAAAAATGATATCGCAATCGTTTGAAAATAAAATAATATAGTTATCATTCGAATGAAAATAATGAACCTATCAATAGAAAAAAAATATAATGATGATATCATTTGATATATATAATAATATTGCTATCATTTCAAAAAAAAAATAATAAAGCAATCGTTTGAAAATAAAATAATATTGCTATCATTTGAATGAAAATAATAGACCTATAGTTTCATTAAATTTCAAACGATTTTCATTGTTTTAATGAAGATCTCATTTGATATATATAATAATATTGCTATCATTTCAAAAAAAAAAAAATAAAGCAATCGTTTGAAAATAAAATAACATAGCTATCATTTGAATGAAAATAATGAACCTATCAACAGAAAAAAAATATAATGAAGATATCATTTAATATATATAATAATATTGCTATCATTTCAAAAAAAACAAAATGATATAACAATCGTTTGAAAATAAAATAATATAGCTATCATTTGAATGAAAATAATGAACCTATCATTAGAAACAAATATATGAAGATATCGATAAATCCTAGAATATCCAACTACACATATATTGATAAGATCTTACCACGATTTGAAGATCGGAAGAAGTTAGCTCATCGTGGGGTGATTGTGTTCTTGAGAGGTTGGGTGGCTCTCTCTCTAAAAGCTAATCTCTCTAAATAGTTTTCACACAATACCCATTTATTATGTGTTAGGGTTCAAGTATTTATACCACATTTTGGTATATAATACTTAGGCCCCTAACAAAGCCCAATTACACTAAGACTTTCTTTAAATAAAATCTATTTAAATAAACTATAAAGATAATTCTAATTAATTGAACACAATAAAATAATCCTAACAATCTCCTCATTTGTGTTCAATCTTCAATTTGGCATGGATTATCTTTGTGGGGCTTAGTGCGTCAGCCTGAGTCCTAAAAGAATTTCTTCTTTGTCTTGTCTTTTGACCTCTTCTTTTGGAGATCTTCAAGCTCACCGTGTCTTGATCTTTGCTTCTTGGCACCAGATTTTCTTAATCTTCTTTTGAAGCTCGACTCATAAATGCCGGAAGGTGTTTGAAATTGCTTGCCGGATCTTGAAGAATTTTCTCTTTTTGTGTGTTCAATTTCTCCCTCTGATAGCGCGAAACTCCCCCTACTTTTGTTCAACCTCGAGTTGAGATTGGGGAGTTTTCTCTTTGGAAATCGGAGAGGTGCACACGAGGCGGTTGCCGGATTTCTTCTTTTTGTGTTCGATCTCTCCTTTCGATAGTAGCGCAACTCCCCCTACCTTTGGTCAACCTTATGTTGGAATTGGGAAGTTCTCTTTGAAATTTGGAGAGACGCACACGAGGCGGCAACTTCGATCTTTGAAGTTCGTGATGTTCGCTTGATTCTTTGACAACGCTTGAGGATTTAGCGTTTCTGATCTATCTTGCACTTTCATCATGGTATTGCTCCCATTTTTCATTAGTACTACTCCTCTCATGAAGATCGAGTTGGGGAGATCGTCATGCAATGGGTCAAAATGAGGCATCGTCTTGGCAAGAAGGTCACGTCGTAGGGACAAGGATGGCGTTGGTAGGCACAGTAGGAGCTCGGGTTTGGTAATAACCCGACGGATCCATAAAGGCAATCCATCGTATAAGACACCGGGGTCACGAAGACTTCCCGTTAACATCATGAGTCCTAACAATCTCCCCCTACAAGGGCTATCTCCTCTTCTTGCGGAGGCTTTGAATGTTCCTTCGGCTAGGACTCTCTTGTCTTGACGCTGTATGAGCCCCCGGGTAGAAGTCGCCGCATTAGGTCCAACGGCGCATGCACAACCGAGCCTTACCCTAAACCCCTAAACCCCTAACCCCTAACCCCTAACCCTAACCCCTAAACCCTAAACCCTAAACCCTAACCCCTAAACCCTAAATATTCCAATTTATTTACGTTACGTTATGTTCTAATTTAAATATGGCGGCGATAACATAACGTAAATAAATTGGAATATTTATTGCATAATAAACTCTTGTCAAAGAATTATATATATATATATATATATTAGTATTTTATGCACACTCGATGCGTGTGCTATAATATATAAATATATAATATAATTGTACTTTAAAATATTTAATAGATAAAATTATAATTTAAAATTTAATTATATATTAAATTTTGATATAAAAAGATTAAACTGATTTGTAAGGATATAATTATAGAAAATTATAAATTTAAAGGGTAATTTTTTGAATTAAAATAAATAATTGAAATAAGGGTAATATAGTAATTATTCGAGTGGGTCAAGTCGTACCTGACCCACAAGCGTAGGGTATTCTGAGTCTTGGACCCTCGGCTCGAGGGCCAGTTACTCGGCGACTCGAGCCGTGAAGGCAGCCAACTTGGCCCTTAGGTGCCAGAGCAAGGATGCAAGGTCAAGGCCTACCATGGACGAGGTTGTGGCAGCTCTAGAAATGGTCCAAGAATCGAAGGACGTGGCTAATGTAAGAAGTGGGAATCAGAAAGACCATAGGCTCAGTCATCGTGGCCATCGACTGCTATCGAACGGTCGTGGTCCTAAGAATGGCGGTGCGGGCAAACGAATGACGGCAGCTTATCCGAGACCTTCGGTTGCTTCGTAGTCTTAATTCTTGAAGAGTTATCAAAAGATGTTAATTGTTTGAAAGAAGTTTGAATATTTAAATAATGGAATGAAGTTAAACTAATTTTTTGATAACTTCAAGGAATAAGTGATATGGAATTGTTCTATTCGAATGAATCAAAATTAGATTTGATTGGGTAAGCAGATATTGGTTTTCTATCCGATCCACATAATGCTCGATCGCAAATGGGCTATTATTTACACATGGCGGTCAGTTAAATAAAGTTTAACGTCTACTTCATCTAATCATGCGGAAATTTTAGTTATTCATGAAGCTAACCGAGAATGTGTTTGACTGCGATCGATAATTAAGCATATACGACAAACTTTTTGATTATATTACTTCCGACGATTTTATATGAAGATAATCCGGCATGTATTGCCCAATTGAAGGAATGATATATTAAAGAGGATAGAACAAAGCATATTTCTCCCAAATTTTTCTTTATACATGATTTAGAAAAAAAAATTGTGACATTGATGTACAACAAGTACGATCAAATGAAAATCTTGCAGATTTCACGAAAGCACTTCCCTTAATACTTTTTAAAAGATTGGTATATTCAATTGGAGTTCGAAGACTTCGAGATTTTAAATGATGTCATCATTAGGGGGAGTAAATATGCGTTGCACTATTTTTTCCTTCACTGATGTTTTTTCCATGTGGTTTTCCTAGTAAGGTTTTTAATCAACAATCGAAAGCGTATCTAAAAGAATTATATACTCTTTTTCATTCACTTGGTTTTTATCCAATTGGATTTTTCTAGTAAGGTTTTAACGATGCATATTCTTTGAAAAACATCAAATGATGAGTATTATGAAATAATTAAATAATGTGCATGTTTTAAATAATATTATTAGTTAAATTATTGATGATTTGGAAGTATTGTATTAAGTGATGATAAGATTATAAGATGAATTGTATAATTAAAAAGATTGTATTTTATTGTGAGTTATATAATTGTATTTAATGTAATTAGTTATAATAGTAAATTTTAGTAGTATAAATAAGTTATTAGAGTTGTATTGTAAAACACATCAAGCGTTGTAATACTTAATTTCTCCATACTCTCTCTCTCTTTAATATTATAGGCTTTTACTATCATAATAATCATAATATAAGTATAATTATAGTAAAATAATCTTAATATAATATTTAATTAGGGATAAAACTTAAAATGGCCCTAATATTTATCATGTGGACCAATTTAGTCTCCGATATTTAATATGAACCAATTTAGTCCCCGATGTTGTCGATTTTGGACCAATTTAGTCCTTCCATCACGATAAACGTCAATTTTAACGGAAATCCCATGCGTGTCATAATAAATCATGTCTGGATCGATAAAATTGAAATGATTACTGAAATTAGGGCACGGAACTAAAAATTTCTCCTCCAAAATTCGAATATGAGCTCTATATCGTCTGCTTCGTCGAGCTTCATTAACAGTAGAATAAAACAGTACGAACCCCAAAATCCTGTAAATATCCTAAAATTCGATCCGGACATGATTTAGTATGGGGCACGTGCGAGATTCCCGCTAAAATTGATGTTAATCATGACGGAAGGATCAAATTAATCCAAAATCGACAACATTGGAGACTGAATTGATTCAGGCGAAACATTGGAGACTAAATTAGTCAACAGGATAAACATTGTGGATCATTTTAAGTTTTCTTCATATATAATCACAATTAATATTTTATAACAGTAATCATATTTTGTGCATTGCATCGGTAAAAAACAAGTACATATAATAAGCAATAGTATTTTATTGACGACTCGATGTGTGTGCTTAAAATATAAATACATAAAATTAGTTTATATTTGAGATAGGATTAAAATGATAATTACTCAATTACAATAAATTATAAATGAAATGATCAAATTCAAAATAAGTTTATATGCAAAAATTGACAGTTTTTTTTCATTTTCTTATTTAATAATAAATAGTATAGATGTTTCCCGTGTTTGATTATATCATGTTGCCCGCATGCCAATTAGGAGCGATTAGGGCGGAGGCTAATTTGGCCCAATGGTGCAGCATTCCTCCAATATGCAGCAGCAACAAAGGGCCGTTAAACTGCAGAAGAAGCTGATTAACAATTACATGCTTGTTTGGATGAGACAAAAACAAAAGTTGGAAAAAGTGTGGTTCAGATGATTGCATTTATCATGTAAAGGCAAAACTAAGATGTGTTTTCTCTATCTACTGGAGATCTGGAAAAGAGTTGGAACCTTTATTTTCATTTTGGATTCATGGTTTCATATTTAACCAAAAAGCAAAATAACAGAGTTCCAAACCACACCAACAGCTTCTCAATAAGCTCAAATAACCTTTTTAGTGCAACAAAATAAATAAAGAAATAAAACTTTGACCGCTAATTCAATGTAATTCCCAATTATTGCAAAGGTTTCCATCCAAAATCCAGCAACTGAATTAAGACTCAATATAAGCTAGCCGCATAGAGTTAATAAAGAAGGGAAGAAAAAGGTGCAAGGAAGGGCATAGATTGAAAGCATACCAGCCTCGTAAAAATGATGAAAGACCAGATGGACCATCATCGTGATGATGATAATGATCACAATGATACGCCTGTGACGGGGGAGGAAGAGGAGGGGGATAGTACCCAACTCCTTGCTGATTGAAATATTGTTGATAACCACCGCCACTACCGTTGTAATTGTAAGGACCATATTGTTGTTGCAGCTGATGCGGCGGTATGGGCGGTCGGTATGGGTAAGCAGGATACGGGTAGGCCGCCGCCGCCGTATGGTGATCTTCCGATGAGGGTTGAGGTGGCGCTGATGGTGGAGGGTAAAACGCCCCGTACCCTGATATGAAAAATGCAACCCATAGGTTAGGTGGTATTCGGATTCGAGCGATTTTGAGAGAAAGGAAAATCGAAGATAAAGGGAGTGATACGGTCAATTAACCTGGAGGAGGATAGTTTTCCTGCGGCACCTTATGGTAACTCATTGTGCTGATTGATTCCTTTGTTTCTCCCTTCTTCCCCGTCGAGAGTCTGTCTGATAGAGAGAAAACGGATGATGATGATGATTATTATTATTATTATTTCCTACTAATATATATAGATCATCATTATCCTACTCATGTTGGTATATCTATCCAACTCAATTAGATTATAACACATAAGTAAAATAAAAAAAATTTCGTTTATATGTCAACATCTCAGTTGGAATTTTTTAATTCTGAGGGAAGGGGATACCATGTGGAAAAGATGACCCAAGTTAATAGTCTTTTTTCAGGATCAATTAGGTAAGTAAACAAAATTGAAAAAAATTACCCCAAAGTATAAAATGTCTATTATACCTTACTAATTAGGTCTCACAACGAAATAGATATGTTAAATGCAAAACGTGTAAGAATGGGCGGGTGAGGTGTAGTACAGTGTTGGGTAGTTAGTGAGCTATGTAATAGGTTTCGGGTTCAATTCCTTATAAGAACACTTTTTTTAGTAGGGGTCTCGTGGTTCAAGGGATCCGTTATATAGCAGGGATCTCCCAATGTTGTATAGCACAAGTCTCATGTTGAGACCCCTTATATATAGCACGGGATCCTAATATTTACACGAGACTATCCATAAAAAATAACCAAAATACCCTTAAAAATGAAGGCCATTAACTTAAAAATGGGATCAACAAGGAGATTTTTTAAAAATTAACTAGGTTAAATACCATTTTTAATAACCTCATATTTCAGAGTCTAAATGGTTCCAATCCTATTATGTTCTAAGAGCATGTTTGGTTGTGAGAATGAGTTTAGATAGTATTGGTTTTAATTGGGTTTAGATAATGGAGATATGAATTATTGGGTTGTTTGGTTGATGGATTAAATAATGACATTCAATCTGCTTGGTAGATGAGTTTAGATGGTATTAGGTTTAATTAAATTAAATTACAATCTTATTCTTATTTTTAATTTAAAAATTTTATAAATAAAGGATAAATTTATCAAATATAGGATTAAATAAAGAGGGAGGGGCTGCTGATTTAATTAACATCCCATCGGAGACACTAATAAGATATTAACTATATCCTATCATTGAAAGAACCTCCAACCAACCACAATATTAATTAATTCTAACTCATTTAATTTCCTTAATACCATCAACCAAACAAAAAGTATAAGTATTTTCGGAATGGGGGTGTCAAGTGGTTGCAACGCATATCCTAAGTCAGTCTTCGCTTGTGTGTCCTCTCGTTTATTAGCTTCCCGAAATATGAGAGGTGTGAATATCTATACCTTTATATAATTGATAAGGGCCTTAGTGGTGTGGCCAATTTAATTTAAATTTGGACCGTTAATCATGATTAATTGGACGATTGTGATTTAACTTATCTATACTATTTATTAATTGTTATTTGCCCCTTCCTTTTATAATTTATTTTAATATTAGTAATTACAATTGATTTCCCTAATTTTTATTTATTTTAATTACATCAATACAAATTTATTTTTTAAATAACATTTTATTTATTAAATATTATAAATTATAAATAATTTAAAACATACTATAATATTATGTATTTATATTTTACGCACACACATCGAGTGTGCAATAAAATACTAGTGTCAATGACGTATTAGCATAGCACGGATGCGGGAAATAATATCAATATATTGACGAGAAAAGGATGATTCATGTATACAAGTCAGAGCATCCCGACAATTCAGAATTTTAAATCTCAGTTCTACGAATGTTCTTCTTGTCCATTAGCTTGACGTAGAATTTTCTGTGCAACACATACTGTGTATTCGTCCTAGAATTTCCTATGCAATCAACACATGGATGCATTTCACGTTGCAACTGCAAGTACGTAGCACATGAAAAAGCAAAACACAAAGATCACCAAAAAAAAAAAAAGGAACAATCAACTTGCTAAAAAAAGGGTCTAAAAGAAGTGCTGCTAGTGCGTTGACAGTAGAGTATATAAATAGATTGATCGATCGCATGTATAATATAAATTTGATTCACATTATGGCCTGGCGAGACCTGAGCTTGTGCGCAGACATGACGACTAGCAAAAGAAGGCATGTCAGCGCCATGAAAGATGAGGCAATCGAGACCATAATCTTGTCACAGAATTTCGGGACCCGATTGCATATCGCAATCCAACCAGTTTGATCCATCCCAAATCGACCCACCATCCCGATTGCTGTGGCAGCTGAGCATCCTGACAGCACAAGACACACGCTCACCTGCATGTATATATGTTTTACGACAAGCTGTCCGTGTAAAAGGAAAAAAGCCCAGCATCATGAAAAAGGATTTCATTTACCAAATCATGCAATAACAAGTAAAAGTAATTCTTGTGAGTTGATTTAGGACGATTGCGCGAAATAGCTGTAACCAGCGACAGCACAGAGAGTCCGCATGCTACAGAATCTGCAACAAGTTTAAACCTGCGTATGAAAGCAACAACAAACATTCATAAATATCTAGCTTCTAGATCAGCTCAAATGCTAAGAGGGCGAAAAGAAAATGAACTTTTTTTCTATATATATGTGTGTGTGTAGTAGTAGCTCCATGTTTTTTTTTTTTCTTTTTTTTTTTAACGATGGGAAATGGATTCAATAAATTTGGTTAGCTTACCGGAAGGAAGACGAGTAGTTGTATCGGGCAACCATAACAATCCCGAAAACCATCACGGACTGTTTGCTGGTTGCCATGGTTATAGCTCCCGCCAAGGTGAATGCAATTACAAAGACTCTGAGGCCCACTTCTGCAGAATAGAAAATTCCTCCAGTGCCCTTCGTTCTCATAGTATTAGGATCTGCATTCATCTGTTCAGCCATTTCAGAAATTGATACAGAATTTTATGGACGCTATGCTATGCGTAACGATAGAGCAGTTAGCAAAAGGGATTAGAGGTAAGATGAGAACATAAACTAGTTCGATATAGGGGAGAAGCAGGATACGATTTTTGTTGGTGGATCAGCTTCTTATTAATACTATTACGACATAAATGAGAGAGAGAGCTGAAATATATTATTCATAAAGACGATTCAATTATCATTAATTCAGTGGACCCTTAGAATCCCTACTCTCCAACAAAAATATCGTCAAACATTTTTCCTTTCATAAGAAAAACAAAAGAAACCCCATTTTTCAGTCAGTAGCATAGAGCAGCACTAACGTTGTCAACAAAGTTTAAATCTAGCTTGGGGACGGTCACACGCGCCACTCTTCTCTAATGAAAAATTCTATAGGTTATACTAACGGTCATATCTCATGTATATATATGTAACAGATCAAAACTATGAAGTTTATATCTGAGCTTTGAGCCAGCCTTTCTTTTGTACAATACTTAAGGAAATTAATTAATGTTGGTGTTGTCATCACTAATTAATGTAGTAATCCTCCGGTCTTAATTGCTTTTTTTCTGTTACAGCACACAGAGATATTCATTTGGTCAATAGCTAAAACATGTCAACATTTCTTACAAAGTTGAACTTTATTTATCCTAAAATATATCCATTGACTGACAAAAGAAACTGCTTTCGAACACTATTGTTGTAGACATCGACTAATCCATGCGCATCGTCATAGTTTACATGAATAAATAAATAAATAATTGGTTTGTCAATTGTCTAAGTCTAATGGCGTGGTACTGAAATGACAGCTTTAAATAAATAATTAGATGAACGGTCAGCTCGGGGCAGAGTGAAAGCAATCGATGCATATTAAATCCCATTAATCCATACTAGAAAGGTTGGGGATTTTGGCTATGTTTGAGTGCATAGAGAAGAGTAAGAAAGAACACAGAAATTCAATTGACTCAGTCTCAGAATCAAAAATAATTTGAGAGCTTCAAATACTTGAAATTGACCTTCAACTTATAACATTGTTTTTGCTGCAACAATTTCACCATACTAATTTGTACTTCCGCATCAGTTTAAGAACCAGTTCAATCAGCCCAAGATCAATCCAGTCGCCCATGAATAGCATAGTCAGTCAAGAACTAGTTCGATCAGTTCAAGATTAATTTCAGTAAAAACATGACCAATTTCAGATCAACAACAGTCAAAGCCTGATTTTCTATTCCGATTTATAACTAAACTTAATAATTATCCACCTTAGCCAAAAATCCACATATCAAGCTTGACTAAACACCGTTAATCATGTTGATCATGTCTACTGAATTTTATGTTTCCTAGTTTTGATCTTCTTCACAAATCTCCACCTCAATTTGAACCTTCATTTAATCGAAAACAGAACAAATATCAGTCTCTCATTCAGCGCTTCAAACGCCTCCTAAGCGTGGAATTCAGCTGCTCCAAATCATCTCGTCATATAACATTACTCTAAGCATCAATATCTCAAATTCCGGTCGATGCTTTCCAATCTGCATTCAATCCTCATGAGCAGGATTCTTCAGCATATCAGCATGTTTGGATAACATACTCTCGAGTTGTAACTTTTAGAAGTCATTTGAGACATCCACCGGTCAAGCTATGAATAATATGATTAATCGAGAATATTTTCAAAGTTATCATTCGGCTCTATTCTATCTTCCTAATACAAGATACTAGAGTTGTAGCTTTTCTCTCTTGTTTCTATTTATTCAACTCTCTTGATTCAACTACTAAATAATAGTGAATATTACAGTATTTATTTACGAAGCTGAACAACCTTCTTCTGCAACTGTCTCAAATTCTTGTTTTTGATGCCTCCTACTGATTTTCATTCATGGTTAATGACTAAACTTTAACCGGTTCGGTCAGTCAAAGATCAATTTCATCATACCAGGACCACTGTAAGACCAACACCAATCAAACTTGATTTTCATTCCTGGTTAATGACTAAACTTTAACCGGAACCGTCATCACGTTAATTAATACATGCACTGCAGCTCGTACGACGGTTCATATTGAGACATATCCACTAGAACAGATCAGATACATTCATATCATTGTCTTGGATCTTGACCTAGTTTTTATTAGTCTAATAATTAGAATTTGAGCAAATGTTACTTCACACAAGTCTTTGTGTGTGTATACATATATATATATATATATATATATATATCTATACATCTTTCTATTTTATTATTGCTCAGCACCCTATGGTAACTGTTCAATTGATTTGGTATGTCATATTTTTTTTTCCAATTTTACCCTTCAATTGTAAGTTTATTCCAATTTTATACTTTAAGTAAAATTTCAGCAAGTAAACATTTTAATTTAAGAAAATTTTAAAATATAAGATATTATATATTTTTTTATTGCACACGCATTGAGTGTGCGTAAAATACTAGTTTATATAATTGGTGAGAGGCTTAGTGGAGTGGCAAATTCAATTGAAATCTGGACCGTCAATCATGGTTAAATGGACAGTTGTGATTTTCTCAATTCCAATTCAATTTATTTCCTCAATTCGAATTCAATTGCTTATTAAGCTCGCAAACGTGAAATCCATAGCCTAATAACTCATATTTCAATCTATCCCGCGATCTTTTACCTTCTCCAACACATATTTCACTTAATAATTTATTATAAATTATAAATATCTCAAATATAAATTAATATTATAGCTTTATTTTAAGCATATGCATCGAAGGTGCGATAAAATACCAGTATATATTATGTTTATGTTAAAAGTATTATGAAATAATTAAATGTGGATGTTTTAAATAATAATATTAGTTAAATTATTGATGATTTGGAAGTATTATATTAAATGATGATAATGTGATAAGATGATAAGATGAGGTGTTTAATTGAAGAGTTTGTATTTTAGTGTGAGGTGTATAATTGTAATTAATGTGATTAGTTGTAATAGTGAATTATTAGTAGTATAAATAGGTGATTAGAGTTCATTGTAAATCACACCAAGTATTGAAATACTTAATCTCTCTCTAATCTCTCTCTCTTTATATTATAAGCTATATTATCATTATAATCTTAATATAAGTATAATTATAATAAAATAATCTTAATATAATATTAATCACAATTAATATTTTTATAACACGTTATCAGCACGACCGCTCTCCGTCGTCAAGATCAACCTCCGTCGAAGATCTCGTACGAGTTTAGTCAAGGTATGGTAATTTAATTTTTAATTTATACTAATATATATTAATTGTGATTAATTTAAAAATATATATTATAAAAGTATTATTTAAAGGTTTTATAACTAAACGCCAATACCCGAGTGGTTTCGCGGAATATCGTTCACTACAAGTGACGAGAGGTCCAGGTTTCGATCCCCGTGGAGGCGTGTGATTTTTTTTTATTTATGCACGTACACAACACAAGCCCACGAGGTCTTGCGGTAATCCCAACCTCAGTAGCGGCATATTATTAATCTTTCTTTAATAAGAAAAAAATGTCGTTTTATACAAAGATGGATCTTCTACTCCTTACATTATTTACGGTGATCATTTCCGCTATGTGGATAATATTTTTACCAATGTTTTTAAAATATAATTATTAATTGTAATTTCTTTAATATTATAATTACTGAAATATATTTTATTTTGAAGGATGTCGCTATGTCCGATGTTTGATCTTTTACTTATGATTATGATTACGGCGACACTGATCTGGATGTGGATATCATTTTTTATAAGAACTTTTACAAAAGAAGATACAAAAGAAGATTTAAAAGAAGATTAATTATAAGTTTTTTTTATTATGTAAAGTTTTAATAACATGTTTTGTATTTTATTATAGTAATATGTCGAACTTGGCGAGCCTTGAGTTTGTTGCACTCGATATCACTGGAAAAAATTATTTACCTTGGGTACTAGATGCTGAAATCCATTTGAAAGCAAAAGGCTTAGGTGACACCATTGATCCCACGAAAACCACAACTGAACAAGACAAGGCGAAAGCTATGATTTTTCTTCGCCACCACATTCACGAAAATCTGAAAGTTGAATACTTAACAGAAAAGAATCCAGCTGAGTTGTGGAAAAACCTGAAAGAACGATATGGCCACTTGACAACTGTTATTCTCCCCAATGCAAAGTACGAATGGCTGAATTTACGATTGCAGGATTTTACGTCGGTAAGTGAATATAATTCTGCCGTTTATAGAGTTACTTCCACGTTGAAATTATGTGGAGAGACAATTACTGATAACGATATGCTGGAGAAAACATTCACCACATTTCATCCACAGAATATGATATTACAACAGCAATATCGGGAGAGAAAATTTAAAAAGTATTCAGATCTAATTTCTTGCTTACTTTTGGCTGAGCAAAATAATGAATTGCTGGTGAAAAATCACGAATCCCGAACGACTGGTTCTACTGCACTCCCTGAAGCGAATGCAGTCAAAGTTAATAATGACAACAGTCGAGGTAATGATCGTGGACGTGGACGTGGTGGATATCGCGGCCGTGGACGTGGTCGTGGTCAAGGTCGTGGTCAAGGCCGTGGTCGTGGCCGAGGATATTATGGTGGTGGTTATCAATATTTCCGTGGTGGTTATCATAATTATCGTGGCGGTCATCAAAATATTCCCCAGAAGAGGAAAAGTTTTGATAATAAAGATGAGAAGAGGCAAACTGAACAAAAGAATAATGATGAAAAATGTTATCGTTGCGGTGGTTCTGGCCACTGGTCGCGCAATTGTCGTACGCCCAAACATCTTGTTGAGCTATATCAGGAATCTCAAAAGGGCAAAGGAAAGAAAATCGAAATGAATTTTGTTCAGGGTGAATTCGCCTCTACCTCTGATGCCAATGATGAAAATGCTCATTTGGAAGCTGCGGATTTTCTGATCGATGAAAATTAATCTGCTATGATTTTATTTATGCATTATGATTTACTATTGTGTGTTTTATTATATATCGTTGTTTTAAGTTATCTATATGTTTGTAATGCAATATTTCTTTTTCAATAATAAATATTATGTGTTTGTTTATAAAGGATATTATTTGATGGATGCGGGCATGTGCAATGAAGAATTGTGTCTTGCAGACTGTGCAACGACGAATACGATTCTAAAAATAAGAAATATTTCGATCATCTTGATATGAAAGAAGCCAGTGTTATTACTATATCGGGTAGCACGAATATAATTGAGGGCTCCGGAAGAGCTAATGTTTTACTGCCCAGAGGAACAAGGCTGATAATTGAAAATGCTTTATATTCTCCTAAGTCTCAAAGAAATTTATTAAGCTTTAAAGCTATTCGACATAACGGATATCATATTGAGACTGCAGAAAAAGGAGATATTGAATATTTGCATATTACAAAAGTGATATCGAATGACAAAAGAATTGTGGAAATATTACCATCTTTTGACTCTGGGCTATATTACACATATCTTAAAACAATTGAATCACATGCTATCGTAAACCAGAAGTTTACTAATGATAATACATTTGTTGTTTGGCATGACCGGTTGGGCCATCCCGGTTCAATTATGATGCGGAGAATAATTCAAAATTCACGTGGACATTTAATGAAGAACCAGAAGATTCTTCAATCGAATGAATTATCATGTGTTGCTTGCTCTAAAGGGAAGTTGATTATTCGTCCATCACCAATAAAAATAAAGAATGAATCTATAAGATTTTTGGAACGTATACAAGGTGATATTTGTGGACCGATACATCCATCGTGTGGACCATTTAGATATTTCATGGTATTGATTGATGCATCAACTAGATGGTCTCATGTATGTTTGTTATCAACGCGGAATGTAGCTTTTGCGAGATTGCTTGCTCAGTTGATTCGATTAAGAGCACATTTTCCGGATTATCCAATAAAGAAAATACGCCTTGATAATGCTGGTGAATTTACTTCCAAGGCATTTAATGAATATTGCATGTCTATTGGAATTGATGTTGAGCACCCCGTGCCACATGTCCATACGCAAAACGGTCTTGCAGAATCGTTGATTAAAAGGTTGCAATTAATTGCAAGACCATTATTAATGAAGTCGAAACTTCCCTCTTCTTGTTGGGGACATGCTATATTACATGCAGCGGCACTAATCCGCATCAGGCCAACAAGTTATAATGATATCTCCCCGATACAAATGGTTTATGGTCAGGAACCAAATATTTCCCATCTGAGAATTTTTGGATGTGCGGTATATGTTCCAATTGCTCCACCACAACGCACGAAGATGGGACCTCAAAGGAAGTTGGGAATATATGTCGGATTTGAATCTCCATCGATAATAAAATATTTAGAACCTCTAACTGGAGATTTATTTACGGCTAGATTTGCCGATTGTCATTTCGATGAATCGAATTTTCCGACATTAGGGGGAGAAAAGAAACAGCTGGAAATGAGTATTAGTTGGAATGAATTATCGCTAAATCATTATGATCCTCGAACGAAAGAATGTGAACTAGAAGTTCAAAAGATAATTCATTTACAAGGATTAGCTAATCAACTGCCAGATAGCTTTACTGACCTTAAAAGAGTGACTAAGTCACATATACCAGCTGTTAATGCTCCTGCAAAAGTTAATGTTCCTGGAGAACATATAATGATCGAGCCTAAACCACAACTAAAACGTGGTAGGCCCTCGGGTTCCAAAGATAAAAATCCTCGAAAAAGAAAAGGAGCAAATAATAAGAATGGTCCAGTCGAGGATTTATCGACTCTAGAAGAGTCAATGGGCATTAATGATTATGATAATGGAAATCAGGTACCTGAAATTTTTGAGAATAATGATAATGAAGAGATCTCGATAAATTATGCTCAAAATGGAATTAGATGGAACCGAGAAAAAGTCAACGTTGACAATAAATTCTCATTTAACGTAGCGCTACATGAAATGAATGAGATAAATGAGAATGAGGATCATGAACCAGGGTCTGTAAAAGAATGCAGACAAAGAAATGATTGGCCAAAATGGAAAGATGCAATCGAGGCAGAATTAAAATCACTTGAGAAACGAAAAGTTTTCGGACCTGTAGTCCGCATACCAGAAAATGTAAAGCCGGTTGGATATAAATGGGTTTTCATCAGAAAGAGAAATGAAAACGGTGAAATTGTGAGATACAAAGCACGGCTTGTTGCACAAGGCTTTTCACAACGACCTGGTATTGATTATGAGGAGACGTATTCTCCTGTGGTGGATGCAACGACTTTTCGTTATTTAATTAGTCTGGCAGTACGTGAAGGACTCGATATGCGTCTAATGGATGTTGTCACCGCTTATTTATATGGATCACTTGATAGTGATATATATATGAAACTTCCCGAGGGATTTCAGTTACCTGAAAATTCAGGGCCCCGAAATGAGTACTCAATCAAGCTAAATAAATCGCTTTATGGATTAAAGCAATCTGGGCGTATGTGGTATAATCGCCTAAGTGAATATTTATCGAAAGAGGGGTATAAAAATGATCAAACTTGCCCGTGCATATTTATGAAAAGATCTGGAAATGAATTTGTCATCATTTCAGTTTATGTTGATGATATTAACATAATTGGAACTCCTGAAGAGTTATCAAAAGCCGTTAATTGTTTGAAAAAAGAGTTTGAAATGAAAGATCTCGGTAAAACGAAATTTTGTCTTGGACTGCAAATTGAATATTTAAAGAATGGGATATTCGTACATCAAGAGACTTATACGAAAAAGGTATTGAAAAGATTTTATATGGATAAAGCTCATCCATTGGATACTCCAATGATTGTTCGATCTTTAGATGTGAATAAAGATCCGTTTAGACCTTGCGAAAACGATGAAGAATTACTTGGTCCTGAAGTACCATATCTCAGTGCTATTGGAGCCCTAATGTATTTAACGAGTCATACGCGACCTGATATAGCGTTCGCTGTGAATCTATTGGCGAGATATAGTTCGTCACCGACTCGTAGACATTGGAATGGAATTAAGCGAATTTTTCGATACCTTCAAGGAACAACTGATATGGGATTGTTCTATTCTAATGAATCAAAAACAGATTTGATTGGGTATGCAGATGCTGGTTTTCTATCTGACCCACATAATGCTCGATCGCAAACGGGCTATTTATTTACACATGGCGGAACCGCTATTTCATGGCGGTCAGTTAAACAAAGTTTAACGGCTACTTCTTCTAATCATGCGGAAATTTTAGCTATTCATGAAGCTAGCCGAGAATGTGTTTGGTTGCGATCGATAATTGAGCATATACAACAAACCAGTGGGCTAGTATCGAAAAAGTTACTTCCTACGATTTTATATGAAGATAATGCTGCATGCATTGCCCAATTAAAGGAAGGATATATTAAGGGAGATAGAACAAAGCATATTTCACCAAAATTTTTCTTTACACACGATTTAGAGAAAAATGGTGATATTGATGTACAACAAGTGCGATCAAGTGAAAATCTTGCAGATTTATTCACGAAAGCACTTCCCCCAATAATTTTCAAAAGATTGGTATATTCAATTGGAGTTCGAAAACTTCGAGATCTTAAATGATGTCATCATCAGGGGGAGTAAATACGCGTTGCACTCTTTTTCCCTTCACTGAGGTTTTTCCCATGTGGTTTTCCCAGTAAGGTTTTTAATGAGGCAACAATCGAAAGCGTATCTAAAAGAATCATGTACTCTTTTTCCTTCATTAGGTTTTTATCCCATTGGGTTTTTCCTAATAAGGTTTTAACGAGGCATATTCTTTGAAAACATCCAAGGGGGAGTATTATGAAATAATTAAATGTGGATGTTTTAAATAATAATATTAGTTAAATTATTGATGATTTGGAAGTATTATATTAAATGATGATAATGTGATAAGATGATAAGATGAGGTGTTTAATTGAAGAGTTTGTATTTTAGTGTGAGGTGTATAATTGTAATTAATGTGATTAGTTGTAATAGTGAATTATTAGTAGTATAAATAGGTGATTAGAGTTCATTGTAAATCACACCAAGTATTGAAATACTTAATCTCTCTCTAATCTCTCTCTCTTTATATTATAAGCTATATATCATTATAATCTTAATATAAGTATAATTATAATAAAATAATCTTAATATAATATTAATCACAATTAATATTTTTATAACAAAAAGGACTGATTATACCCTTTATTATAAATGGTTTTTGAAATATATTCAGTGGACAATTTATTAAAATAAAAATCAAGAAGCACGAGCATGACCTACTTTAGTTAGAGTGAGTCAAAACATTTCATTTTTATATATTAGCCGGTACTCTGTCAAAATCAAATTTTTTTGTCATCTACTTGGTAAACCACCCAGCCCATCAATCGATTGACAAATTCAATGGCGGTCTTTTATTGTTCGTTCATTATTTAAACCCCGTTAATATATTGGTTTCGCACCAGTTGTTGCTGTGACTTGGATACAGTAAAATGATCAATAAACTATTTTAGGTTGCGGAGGAATCTCCTTTGTGATATTAATAGAATGCAACTAAACGGACGGCATACCACATTTGTCTGTGAATGATCTATCGATTCCCAAATTTTAGCCAAGCAAACCAACATGAAATGGGATTGGAGCAAGAGACAATCACTGGAAATCCAAGAGACGAAAATATGATTTTATCTTTAATAGGATAGACCTATGTAAAATAAAAAAATCAAATCAGAATGGTTAGTTGAGTTCGAGTTCTGGACCGATGGGAACGGTAGCTAACAAGTGTGCCCTAAGTGGAATCCTACTTAAGACTTTTTACTATATTGGCTGGCATACAAGACAACTAAACTACTCGTTTAGTACAAATGTTATTTATTTCAGAGAATCCAAGACTGTAAACAAAAAAAAAATATCATAGAACAGAGCAGAGACAAGCACCGTTGTGTTTGTGTATTTTATTTGGCAAACAGCCGGCCACTACATAACTAAAATATTTAGGAAGAGTAATAATTTGGGCTTTTCTGGGTAATGATTACCCAATCAATAATTAAAAAAAATTAAATCAAAGCAGGGTTGTGGAGTAAGTAGGATGGGGATGGGACTCCTTATCCATTGGCTGGCTTTCATTTCGCACGACCCCACTCGCTTGTGTTAAGAATTTGGCTGTCCACATTCAATCGCCGAGAAATAGAAAATGAGCATCGGAGTTTTGTCCGCATTTCTTTCTGCAATCAGCCTCCGCCATGGCTCCACCACAAACACCAAGTACGTCGCCGCTATTTCTGCATCATCATCTTCATCATCATCTGTGCAGCCTTCAGAAAAAATACTGGGAGGAGCTGCTTCTTCAACAAGTACAATCCTCCACAAGTCGATATGGTCAGTACAGCTGAAAGACTACTTTGACCAATGTCGCGAGTTTATCAGTAGATCCGACGGTGGTCCGCCACGATGGTTCTCACCATTGGAGTCTGCCTCCCACCCACCAGATTCTCCACTCTTGCTCTATTTACCAGGTAAAATACTCAAACTTCGTCTTAATACTAATATTTAATTGATCTACTAGTTGATTAGCTGCTTGTCCGACTGCTACTGTATAGAATCGAGCACAATCATCACTATTTGCATCGGAAGAGTGAAACTCTTCTTCAAACCATGCGGAAAGGCAGTAACTCTTGTTTCTTAATGTTCGTTATGTAGAGCTTGGGGCCTGTTCCTTTGGAGGCGGATTTTCTATCTTTGGTCCCTCTCTAATTTTTTATTTTCTTTTTCTGCACCTTACGAATCCTTTATCGTGTCTTCTGTTTTAGGGGTTGATGGAGTTGGACTTGGAATTTTAATGCATCATGAAAGACTTGGAAAGTAAGTTATCAGCAATTGTAAACTTAAAGAGTTACCAGGCTTTCAAGTACTATCCCTCCCATGACTAATTTTTATGTTTTGTTAATATTATTTGAAGGATTTTCAATATTTGCTGCTTGCACATTCCTATTGCAGACAGAACCCCATTTACAGGTGTTCATTTTACTATTTCTCCTAGCTGCATGAGAGATGAAAAATTGAAGTGGCCTTGAACAACCACATGCATGCGTATTTTGTATGTAACATGATGTAAGAGTTGAAATATTGGGAGTAAGCAGAGTTTAGATGTAACTGAGTTAGATAAACTTGGCTAAAAAAGTATAAGCATGGCTTCACGTGTTTTTCATGACAGTTTTTAAGTTTTCTCTTCTCCTAGAGTAATATTTATTGGTACGTCCCATGAGAATGCTAAAGGAATAGTCTTAAACAAGTAGAAGAGCTAATGGAAAATTTATTATAATTCCCATTCCCAGGCCTGGTGAAGATGGTTGAAACTGCAGTCAAAATTGAGAACTTGTGTGCTCCAAATAGGCCGATATATCTTGTTGGAGAATCTCTGGGGAGCTGTATTGCTCTATCGGTTGCAGCACGAAACCCCGATATTGATCTTATACTGATGTTAGCTAATCCAGGTGATCTGTATTTTCCTGATGCATAATCGATTGAATGGAAATTTCAAGGACTAGCATTCACCTGCATAATCTTTTCTTGAAATAGCTACATCTTTCAGCAGGTCACAATTGCAACCACAAACTCTTATTCCACTGTCTTTAGTGATGCCTGATCATCAGCAAGTGCGCTCCAGCTTGCTATATGTGCTGTGTTTGCTATCAGGTTTTATTTTTTCCATTCTCTATCAAAAGGAGTACGGGATTACAAATCATGTCTTCATTTGCTAATACTAACATGCCACTTTTCTTTTGTTGATTAGGTATTCCTTTAAAGATGGTGGCGGATGCCATAGAGAAACGTCTTCCGCTGCAGCAAGTGGTCGGCAAGATATCTAAGGACACTGCAGCAATTGCATCATACCTTTCTGTAAGAGTGGAGATTTCCTATTTGTGCTTTACATGTGTGGTGTGATTCTCAATGTGCTAGTTAGTTCCGAACATTTAACGCACCCTCCATAATTTGTTAATATGCAAGCAGCTTTCAGTGACGACCGCGTGTTTGAATCTTTTATTCACAGGTCCTGTCTGATGTCCTGACAACAGATTCACTTTTGTGGAAGCTTCAACTGCTCAAATCAGCTGAAGGATATACCAATTCACGACTCCACGCTGTAAAAGCTCATACCCTGATACTTGCCAGGTGGACAATCCTCTCTATTTGCTTGTATCCTATCCTATCCCATCCTGTCCTATCCGTGTTATTCATATATGTAATATCACGATTTTTAGTAATATATGTTACAGCGCTCTATATTCATAATATATTCAGGAGCTTACAGCACTCCATCCAGTCTTACTGTTTATCATGTTGGCAATACTTTGCAGTGGACAAGATCAATTACTTCCAAGTAAAGAGGAAGCTGAAAGGCTTCGTAGGATACTGCCCAAGTGTGAAATCCGTACATTTGATGCCTGCGGCCATGCCCTTTTCCTGGTATAACTTACAATTCCCCTATCACTCTCCATCTTCTGATATATCTGAAGGAGACTATCCCTTTTGTATTATGGTCCTAGCTAAGAAATTGGACTAATTGAGTCACAGTTTATGCCATTACATACCCTAATACTTTTGATTCACCGTCCCTCGAGGCAAGGGGCAACAAAAGAGTCGAAAGTTTGGGTCTAGAGATGACACTTTTGATGCTATCTGTTTTTTTAGTTCTAATACTCGACCGACTCTGAGCATGAGGCTTTCGTGATCATATAATAATAAAGAGGCTCAACGGCAAGATGAATAATAAAGAAATCATGAGAGAAAGAGAGAGAGATCTGTTAGGACTCGAGTCTACTACTACTTTTACTACTAAGAGAGAGAGATATGTTAGGACTCGAGTCTACTACTACTACCACTACTACTACTACCACTACTACCACAACCACCACCGCCGCCGCCGCCGCCACCACCACTACTACTACTATTATTAATTATTATTATTATTAATTAAGTTTTTATTAATTAGTTGTTTATATTTGAAGGAGTATAGATATCAACCTCCTTGATGGCATATTCTTGATTGTTCTGTTTTGTATTTTAGTTAGTTGGTTAGCATAAGTTAGTCATTAACCTTTATTTCTATCTGTATATAAAGAGTGAACACTCATTCAATTCAATACAACAGTTCTTTTCGTATCAAATTCTCTCTCTCGATTCATCTCATTCCATCTATCCCAATATGGTATCAGAGCAGGGGAAACCCTAAATTCTCTATCTAATCACATATCGCAACTGAAATCTGCTTTATCACAC
Organism: Lindernia subracemosa; assembly: GCA_028392965.1. NCBI lineage: Eukaryota > Viridiplantae > Streptophyta > Magnoliopsida > Lamiales > Linderniaceae > Vandellia > Vandellia subracemosa. The sequence continues at coordinate 166,150 of JAQPCC010000183.1, read as the reverse complement.
ATCGCAATGAGTTCGCAATCGGAATCTGGTGGAGGAGATGATCAGAGTCGTTCGCAATCGGAATCTGGTGGAGGAGATGATCAGAGTCAGATCGATGCTACAGAATTAGAGGAAGATTATCAGCTCCACGGCTCGGATAATCCAGGTACAATGATCGTATCCACACCTCTGACCTCTCGAAATTATCTGGTATGGAGAATCGCTATGATAGAGGCGCTCGAAGCGAAAATGAAAATTCGATTCGTTGATGGTACTTACAAGAGGCCTGCTGCTGATTCACCTATGTTTCGGAAGTGGAAGAAGGTGAACAGCATGGTTACTGGCTAGATTAAGAGCTCAATTAAGAAAGAAATTGTCAGCAGCTTTATGTTCATCCACGACGCTGAACAATTATGGAATGAGATCGAGGAAAGATATGGAGTGTCTAATTTGTCCCTGATATTTGAAGTCAAGCAGGAATTATCGTCACTAAAGCTGGGGAATTTATCGGTTGTTGATTATTACAACAAAATCAGAAATCTCTGGGATCAACTGGATCAATTGAGGCCTCCAATTGCAGCCCCAAGTAATATCAGGATCAGAATTGAAGAGAGACAGACCGAGGACAGGGCGATGCAATTTCTGATGGGACTTAGTGAAATATATGAAGCTGAAAGAAGTCAATTGTTGTTTCTTGACAAGTTACCAGTGGCAAACAGAATCTATGCCATGATTGTTAAGGCTGAAAAGCACAGAGAAGTCACAGTGCAAATGAGTGCATCAAATGAAAGCTCGGCTATGTTGGTAAAGAATTTTAATCAGAAGAAAGATTCAAACGCTCTTGCTTTAGGAAGATCTGATAAAAGTGTGCTGACATGTAACTATTGCAAGAAGATTGGCCACTTAAAGGAAAACTGTCTCAGGCGTAATGCTGATAAATCTATGTTGCAATGCAGTCACTGTAAAAGATCCGGGCATCTGAAGGAAGACTGTTTTAAGCTGAACGGTTTCTCAGAATGGTACACCAATCGAAAGGGACCTGACCGTATAAGTTACAAGGCAAATGCAGTCTCTGAGAATCATGACTGTCAAGATGATGATCATCAATCTGAGGAGAAGAGCCTGCAATATATGAAGTCTATGATGATGAGCATGATGAAGCAGGAGATGACAAAGATGTTAAAGGAGCAACACATCTCAGATGAAGTGCGCCAAAATTCTGTCAACTTTGCTCACTTTGAGGACTTAGCAGGTAGCTCTATACTCTCTAAACTTAGTTCTATAAAGTCAGATATTATGGGTGATAGTTCTTGGTTTGTAGACACGGGTGCTACGAGTCACATGTGCAGAAAATTAACCACTATGACTGATCACAAGCATGTTGAATCCTTTACCCCTGTTTACCTTCCTGATGGATCTTTGAAACCTGTTACTCATATAGGAAATGTCTTGTTGTCTGAAAGTTTCATCCTTTCTAATTGCCTACACATCCCTAGCTTCAAAGTTCAAATACAACCTTCTTTCGGTCAGAAAGCTTGCCCATGACAGCAAAGTTCGTTTTGAGTTATTTGCTAATTTCTGTTTATTGCATAATTTACAGAATAGCAAGATCATTGCTGCGGGAAAAGTTATCAATAACCTCTACATCATTGATCATCTATCTTCAGTCAACAAGTCATTTATGAGTCTCAACAAATGTATGCATCATATATGTTGTCTCTGAAACAGCCCCCAGCTGAAGTTCTAAGCAATGTTTCCAATAAATCCTTTATTGCTATAAGTACTAATGTGTGGCATTCTAGACTTGGTCATCCCTCCTTGCTTGTTATGAAACACATGCCTAGTTCTGTCATTAACCTTCATAATGATGCTGTTATTCATGATTGTAATGTCTGCCCCTTGGCAAAACAGCAAAGAAATTCTTTCCCTACCAGTCATATACAAAGCAAATGTGCTTTTGATCTCTTACACGTAGATATCTGGGGCCCTTACAAAATGCCTACTCATAACGGTTGTCATTACTTTCTCACAGTTGTTGATGATTTCAGCAGGTTTACTTGGATCTTCCTGATGAAACACAAAAGCCAAGTCATTACCATTCTCAAACAATTCATTGCCAACATTCACACACAATACCATAGCCTTGTCAAGATCATTAGGACTGACAATGGCAAAGAGTTCCTCGGCCTAGACTGCCAAGAACTATTCCTCTCTAAAGGAATTATTCATCATAAATCATGTCCATACACTCCTCAACAAAATGGGGTAGTTGAGAGAAAATACAAACACATTCTTCAAGTTGCTAGATCCCTTCTTATACAATCATCATTACCTAAGTCTTTTTGGGGGGATGCTGTTCTTACTTCAGTTCACCTCATAAATAGATTGCCATCAAAAGTTCTCAGCTGGAAATCACCCTTCCAATTGCTGAAACAAAAAGATCCTACCTATTCATATTTTCGAAATTTTGGTTGTCTTGTCTTTGCAGTCAATAACACTCCATGTAGGGATAAGTTTGATCCTAGATCAGTTAAGGGGGTCTTTGTAGGATATCCCATTGGACAAAAGGGATACAAAGTTTATTGTCCTGATATGAAGAAAACCATTGTCTCCCGAGATGTCATCTTTCATGAGTCTATCTTTCCTTCTGTCTCTATGATCAACACTGATGTTGTCCTTCCTAATCTTCTTATTGGGGATCCATTTGACACATTTCATACAAATAATCATACTGCAAGACAGCCAACACAGTCAACAGAGCCACCTTCTCATCTCTCAAATACTCAGTTTCCTATTGAAACTTCAGATGATAGCATTTCCTCTATGAGTAACCCCATACAACCTATTCCCACCAGAATAAGTACTCGAGCCAAACAAAAACCTGCTTGGATGCAAGACTTCATCACATCAAACACTTGCACTCATACACCTTTTAATCACGAGCTGCCTAACCAAACATATGCTAACCAGACTGCACATGAAGTCTTTGTAGCAAATTTGTCTACTGTTCAGGAACCTGTCACTTATAATCAGGCTAGAACAAATCAGAGATGGATAGATGCTATGAATGATGAGATACGAGCCTTGGAAAGCAATGATACATGGGAATTCACTTCTCTGCCAGAAGGTAAAAAATTGGTTGGCTGCAAATGGGTGTATAGAATTAAATGCAATGCAAATGGCTCTATCAATCGCTACAAGGCACGCTTAGTTGCCAAAGGCTTCACTCAGGTTGAGGGTGAAGATTATTGTGAGGTCTTCTCACCGGTTGCTAAAGTAGTAACTGTGAGAATTATCTTTGTTGTTACTGCCATCAAAGGTTGGAATTTGCATCAGCTAGATGTGAATAATGCCTTCCTTCATGGGCATCTTAATGAAGATGTCTACATGCAGCCTCCTCCAGGTTATTTACATGCACAATCTGGCCAGGTATGCAAATTAAAGAAATCTTTATATGGCTTGAAGCAAGCCTCTCGGCAATGGAACGAGGAGTTCACTTCTAAACTGAAGGTTTTTGGTTTTTCACAGTCCGCACATGATCATTGTCTCTTCACTCTACTAACTGCAGAGTTTCAAATATTTTTGCTGGTATATGTGGATGATGTGCTTCTCACAGGCACGGATGATTCAGCTATTGAACGTGTAAAAACCTTTCTTGATCAGACATTTACCATCAAAGATCTTGGCCATGCTAAGTTCTTCTTGGGCATGGAGATTGCCAGATCTTCTCAAGGCATTCATGTCTGCCATAAGAAATATATAACAGACATTCCTTGTGATACGCATATGCTGGACTGCTCAACCGCGACTTCACCACTTCCTGGAGGTTTTCAATTTGCTTCAATTGATAAAGACACTACACCTTTCTTATCTGACCATCACAGTTTCGCAGATTAATTGGGAGGTTGTTATATCTCAGTTTTACTCGACCAGACATCACATATGCAGTTCAACAGCTCAGCCAATTCGTACACACACCTCATACATCTCACTGGCAAGCAGCTCAGCAAGTTTTCCGTTATCAAGCTGGTACTATATCTATGGGCTTATTCTATTCTAGCAATTCAACCTTGGATTTAACAGCTTATTGTGATGCGGATTGGGGAGCTTGCAAATCATCACGCCACTCACTCACAGGCTACTGTATATTCCTTGGTAACAATCTTATCTCCTGGAAAACAAAGAAACAAAACACGATCTCATGTTCCACGGCAGAATCCGAATACAGGTCTATGGCTGCAACGGTCAAGGAATTGCAGTGGATTTCTTGCATATTATCTTGTCTGAACATCTCTACATCTACTCCCATTCCCTTACACTGCGACAATAAAGCTGCAATCTACATCACCTCAAATCCTGTTTTTCACGAACGGACAAAACATATCGAAATCGATTGTCATGTTGTTCGTGATCAGTTCAAGAAAGGCTTCATCATCCCTCATCACATCTCCTCGGTGATGAACATTGTTGATCGTTTTACCAAGGCGCTGTCTTCTCCAGCTTTCCTCAAACTCTTGTCCAAGTTGAGCATGACTTCCACCCTTGCTCATCTTGAGGGGGGGCTGAAGGAATATAGTTATCAACCTCCTTGATGGCATATTCTTGATTGTTCTGTTTTGTATTTTAGTTAGTTGGTTAGCATAAGTTAGTCATTAACCTTTATTTCTCTCTGTATATAAAGAGTGAACACTCATTCAGTTCAATACAACAGTTCTTTTCGTATCAAATTCTCTCTCTCGATTCATCTCATTCCATCTCTCAATAATATTTGAATTAAAATTAGATTTAGTTGAAATTTATTTGGACGTTGTGATAATTATTAATAATAATATAGATTCGTAACAGGATCAATGCACCAATAATAAATGTTTCAATAGTATAAAATAGAAAGCGTGAGTCTCGAAGGAAGCAAGGGGCAAGATGAAGCAGTTGTTGTAAAAACATTTCAGATAATAGTTTTGTGCCTACCTGACCTAAAAGGATCATTCAATCGAGCTAATAGCTTGTATGAGATTCTCATGTGTCTGATGGTTGGTTGTATTATCTCTATAGAGAGTGTACCGTGTGTGAAGCTCGTATATGATATATTTCATGATCTATGTGGCTAATTCTCACCTGTACAATTTGCATATGTTGATTTTCGGGATGACAATGTATAATAACTTACAGGAAGATGGTGTAAGTTTAATGTCAATCCTAATTGGTGCCAGTATTTATCGGCGTGGAAGACGCCATGATTATGTATCCGACTACGTGCTGCCAAGCCCGTCGGATTTTGAGAAAATCTATGAATCACAAAGGTGATTTGTTATTTATGAAACATTAGCTATCTTTCAAAACTTTTGGGAAAGCAAGTGCAAATTCACCCGTTCACCTCATGATTGAACACTTGTATGAAATACTATCAACCTTCTTTATGATTAAATGATTATCCATAAGTATTGTATTCTGCGACTAATACGTTTCCTCGTAAAGCAGATGGCTTATCACACTGACTGACCCTGTGATGTTATCGACTGTTCAAAGTGGAAAAATTGTCCGTGGTCTTGAAGGGATCCCTTCGGAAGGACCAGTACTATACGTGGGATACCACATGCTGCTTGGCTTAGAACTTACTCCATTGGTGGCCACTTTTTGGATGCGAAAAAACATTCTTCTGCGTGGAGTGGCACATCCCATGATGTTTACCAAATTGAGGGAAGGGAAAATGCCCGCCATTGCAGCGTTTGACACATTTCGGATATTTGGAGCAGTTCCAGTATCAGCAGCTAATTTCTACAGGCTCCTCTCTTCAAATTCCCATGTTCTGCTATATCCTGGAGGAGTCAGGGAAGCTCTTCATCGAAAGGTAACATAGATAAACTGAATCGTATTTACTAATATTGTTCATGACAAGCATGATGTCCAGATAATTCATTGTCAGATGATCCAGAATCCTGATCAAGATGAATGTTTTATATTTAGTTGAGGTCTGTTTGTATGTTTTAACTTTGGTACACTTGTTCTTGCATAATTTATTTAAATTCTCTTGTGAAAAGTTCAGGGCGAGGAATACAAATTATTTTGGCCAGAACAGTCGGAGTTTGTCAGGATGGCAGTGAAATTTGGAGCCAAGATTGTACCTTTTGGTACTGTTGGGGAAGATGATATTGGTGAGGTAAGTTGATACTTGCATTTTGACTATGTAAAAACTTTGTAATATTATTATCATTATCATTCATCATAGGACATTTTACAATGCTTAAATGTTGTACTATTTATTTCAGAATTATTTTTGGTTAGTGACGATTTCAATTTCTGATGCAGTTGGTTATTGATTATAACGATCAAAGGCAGATCCCATATTTAAAGAACGCCATAGAAGAGTTGACAGAGGAGGTCGTGAGATTGAGGTGTCTTTCAGTTTCTTTTATGCAGCAGCAGATCAACTAACTCCATATTGTGTTATGATTCATCTGTGATGTGATTACTACAGGGCTGACGCAGGTGGAGAGGTTGCTAACCAAGATGTTTACCTTCCAATTATTCGACCAAAAATCCCAGGTCGTTTCTATTACTTCTTTGGGAAGCCAATTGACACAGAAGGTGATTTTGTATTTTCCCTTTACATAAAAATATAAAAGAGAACATCCTAGTATGTTGACTATTTCTTGTCAAGTCTTGTTCGTGAGATAAATATATAACCCTGATTTTCGCATTCGTTTTACAGGGAGGAAGCATGAGCTGCAACAGAGAGACAAATCACATGAGCTGTATTTACAAGTAAAATCTGAGGTTGAGAAATGTCTTTCCTATCTAAAAGAGAAAAGAGAGAACGATCCCTATCGTAATATATTTAGTCGTCTGGCTTACCAAGCTGCACACGGTCCAGATTCTGACGTACCCACCTTTGACCTCTAATTTTCCCCGTTGGCGCATGAAGACTGCAGGCGTAAAAGAAGTATATATACACAGCCATTACAAATAATGTCGCTTCAAATGACGTTGTTATTCAAGTCCTCTCTTCTAAAACGTACACGATTATATATCAAGGAAGAGCAGTGAATAATATTTATATACGGGATATATCATCGTTTTATGTGGGCTTGCCTTATGTGGATCTTAATTTATTAATGAACTCATGGCCCATGGGTGAGTAAGGTGGGTGAAGAGCGGTGAATACTAGTTATATATGGGATATCTCGCTTTACGTGGGCTTGCCTTATGTGGGTTTTCATTTATTAATGAACTCATGGATGAGTAAGGTGAGTGAAGAGCGGTGAATACTGGTTATATATGGGATATATCCTCACTTTATGTGGGTTTTAATTTATTAATGAACTCGTGAGGGAGTAAGGTGGGTGAAGAGCAGGGAATACTAGTTATATATGGGATATCTCGCTTTACGTGGACTTGCCTTATGTGGATTTCATTTATTAATGAACTTATGGATGAGTAAGGTAAGTGAAGAGCGGTGAATACTGGTTATATATGGGATATATCCTCACTTTATGTGGGTTTTAATTTATTAATGAACTCGTGAGGGAGTAAGGTGGGTGAAGAGCAGGGAATACTAGTTATATATGGGATATCTCGCTTTACGTGGACTTGCCTTATGTGGGTTTCATTTATTAATGAACTTATAGATGAATAAGGTAAGTGAAGAGCGGTGAATACTGGTTATATATGGGATATATCCTCACTTTATGTGGGTTTTAATTTATTAATGAACTCGTGAGGGAGTAAGGTGGGTGAAGAGCAGGGAATACTAGTTATATATGGGATATCTCGCTTTACGTGGACTTGCCTTATGTGGGTTTCATTTATTAATGAACTTATGGATGAGTAAGGTAAGTGAAGAGCGGTGAATACTGGTTATATATGGGATATATCCTCACTTTATGTGGGTTTTAATTTATTAATGAACTCGTGAGCGAGTAAGGTGGGTGAAGAGCAGTGAATATTAGTTATATATGAAATATATTCTCCTTTTATGTAGACTTGCCTTATGTGGGTTTTAATTTAATAATGAACTCATGGGCGAGTAAGGTGCTACGCACCTACGAGCCCACGCCACGCACGTGTGCCCGAGTCCGTCCCGGAGAAGGAGCCGTGTGCACGATGACGTCCCCGAGAACAAGTCGTGACGTGCCACGCGAGCAATGGACGCTTTAAAGCCGCACGTATGCATCGCGAGGAGCACTGATGAGCTTAAATTTATAATCCGATCGACGATGTATCAGTTGTGTAGAGCTCGACGTGATGGTGACATGGTTGTTCGTTTGATGTGAAGAGTTTGATGACGTGTCAGTGACACTTAGACATGCGTAGGTAAAGTTGCGGCGACATACCGCTGACTGGACGATGCTGAAGTGGCACCCATTAGGGTCCATGGGGCGCAACAGATCGTAAAATAATTGTAAAGGGCAATAAACATAAAACGGCAGTAGATACAACGTAAATATATCCAATTTGAGAAAGATTTCCTTATTAGTACTCCGAATAATTAATAATAAGAAAGAATTCCGACTGACGCTGAATTTAGTTTATAATATAGTGGGAATTTGAGGACCACTTTTGGCATTTTTTTCTTAAGAGTAATACCTCTGTTAGCATAGTGGTTTCCAGAATAAATACATTTTAGCATTTTGTTTCTGATGTGCTAAGACATCATCAGATTCGTCACTCCCTCTCCATATTTACTCCATCGCCTGCAAGTGCAGTCAATGCCTCTTCATTTGGTTGTATGTACATTCTGTTGCTAATCAGTTAGAGAAATAAGCTTTATTAAATCAGTTCAATTTATTTGCATGTGCGAACTCATTCCATGTGAGTAGAATACTATGTTAGTTCAACATGTTTCTTTTCTTGCAGGACCTTGCTTTAACTGTAACTAATTACAGGACCAGCATGCTGCGCGGGCGCACACACATTTGGAACCCAGAGGTTAATTAACGGCGTGCTGGTAATATAATCATAGTTCGACTGGAACGGCAATATATCAGTCGGAACGATGAGATATCACGGCCAAAACGGCGTTATATCGGCGAGAACGATGATATATCAGCTGTAACGGCGATATTTAAAGAGGCATGAGTACGATATATAGGATTAAATGAATATATGAATAGTCTTTATCATATGACTATCGATTCAAAAATAATAATTGGGCTTATGAGTAATTCATTATCATTAAAACGCAGACTTGGGTACTTAGGTCGGACATCTAGTAGCATGTTTGGGTCTAATGAGAAAAGTAGCACAACGACGGCGACCTGTCCACATCAATGCAATTTAACTAGAACATCGGTGTCCGTTCCGACGTCTGTTCTCATTTCGGCGAACCATGACTACAATTCTTTTGCCTCACTAGTATAATTACGTCGTGAGCTTGACTTGACCTATCATCGGTCTAGGTATTTTATTAGGTTTTATGATTTACTTATCCCAAGAAGTTCCTCATTTCGAATATTACAATTAGGTTTCTAAATACCAATTAATATGTAGCTAGCTATATCTTAAAACGGATTTGAGGATGCTTCATGGAGCTGTTTGGACAGTAATAACAATTTTAGAGTTCATCTCTCCATAAATGGTAAAAGTCTTATGTAGTCAGTGCACATTGAAATAGTAAAAAGACTAAACTGCTGTTATAATCAATAGTAAATGTCCGGATTTCATTCTGGATGTATTTTCAGAAAGGTTTAGTATACTACTCTACCAATTATCTACATATTTTAAAAAATAAAGATAGACCACCGTCAAATAGAATAACATCGAGTTCAGACTTAAGACCGAGGTAAATAGGCTTAATGTATAGCGGCTATGGACGGAGGCATAAATATGCAACAGGTCAATGCAACGTAGGGGACTGAAGTTCTTTTAAGCCATTTTATTGCTTTGATTCGTGAACTTATTTGATTTGGCATATATGTCTGTTGCAGATAATATCTATATATTTCTTATTACGTCATTGTTTTGAATTTGTGCTTATGTAATAGGACTGGGGTCGCCATCATAACATCAGATGATTCTAGTTGAAGACAATTAATGCTACTTAATTAATAATAAGAGGCTGTACGTTCCTAGAAAATCGACCAGTTTAACTATTATCTATTAGTGCTCGTTTGGTACGTGAGTTTATATTTAGGAGGGTTTAAGTTAGTAAAGTTTATATAAAACTAATTAGTGGACATAAAATAAAATGTGTGTTTGGCTAGTGGGTTTATAATTGAGAGATAGATTTATCTAAACTCATATACATGGGTTTAGAACTGTTATATATAAACCCATGTTTTATATAAACCCGAGTATCAAACACCACAATAAGTTTTAAACCAAGGTTTAAAATTTTTAAACCTATCTACCAAACAAGCACTTATATTATATTAGGCTCAAGGCCTCCTTATAATCATGTCCCCGTAAATAATATTTTTCTTTTTAGATATTTAAAATGAATACACAATTAATCTTAAAATAATATTATATATTTATATATTCGAGCACATGCATCGAGTGTGCGTAAAATACTAGTGTATATAGTAAGTGAGACTACTTATTTACCGCTCGACGAGCCGGCTCTAAAAAAAAATCGGCTCAAACTCGTGAAAATCGAGGTCGGGCTCATGTATGCGTCTTGTGAACATTTTTTTTAATTTTTTTTTTTTTTTTTAATTTTTTTCTTAAATATCTTATTAAAAAATTTTAGTTCGGCTCGTTTATACCTCTAGGCTGAGCTCAAATGTTTTCCAACCTTTCACATAATATTAATAATATATTCCACAGTCAGCTTTCATCAGCATGACGTACTTATTGTATAAGACCACATCCGTGTTTTGGCGTGTCCAGTGGAACTGTAGTCGTCGATAAACAAACACCAGGAGAGTAGCTTTGCTTTCTTCTTCTCATACTATTGCGTTATTTTATTATATTATATTATACTTCACCTAATTATATAATACCATCGATTAAGAAGGAAAAGGAAAAAAAAAATAAAAAAATGAGTGAATATATAAGGCAGTCGACACGAGAAGGGTGGGGGTCTTACCGATCAATTAAATACTGTAGAAAACAGCAGCAGACCCTTCTTCTTCCAACTCAACTACATTGGTTTATAGTAGTAAATTAATCCACGTCTACAACATACGCACAGGCAAGTGATCTTTAAATATTTGGTCCCATATTAAAATTAATACTATAGCTACGTACCTAGCTAAGGTCTTTTACGGTGTCTATAAATACGTACCATTTCCAGTGTTTTGTTTCGTCCCTACCTATCAATGCAATAAGCTCCATATATATATATGAATGTCGGCTATTATTAACCATATGCTCGTTATGTTTTCCCGCATAACTAGCTAGTTGATCTCTCTCTACATGCATCTGCACACCAAAAAAGGAAATAAAAAATGAACTAATTATTATTTCTCAATATAAATATATATATAGATCAAACGTCTATAATATAATAATAATAATAATAATAATAATAATAATATAATGCATTGCTACTACTCCAACTTGGCAGCAAAACGAAGCTTGCCGTTGGAGCGAATTGAGAGAATGGCTTGTGGAAACCCTGTGGTGATCTTTAGCAAGAGCACGTGTTGCATGAGCCACGCAGTAAAGCGACTTTTCAGTGGAATGGGAGTGAACGCAACTGTCTACGAACTCGATGAAGATCCCATGGGTTGTGTGCTCGAGATGGCTCTAATGAGGCTGCTTGGAGGTGCAACATCATCCGTCCCAGTGGTGTTCATCGGGGGCAAGCTAGTCGGTCCAGTTGATAGAGTTTTGGCCTCTCATATCAATGGCACTCTTGTCCCGCTACTCAAAGACGCCGGAGCACTTTGGCTTTGATCCATTAATTATATATATATATATATATTCTTCATCTCCTAGGTATCATCTAATATGCATGCACTTACCTTGTATTATTGTATTACATAAAAGTATTTCAAACCTTGTTTTTTATATGTTCTTGAAGGTGATTAATTTTCTTTCAAGAGTAACGATCGATACTATACTGACTACTTATACAATGAATTAATTGATCTGCAGTTACCATATTATTACAAATAAATAAGACAAAATTGACAACTTATTGGGAACTGTCAGGTCAGATAACCAAATTCCGCTAATCATCTCCCAAGTAAAGCACGGAGCATATGTTTCTAAATAACACTAACTGCAAACATAGGTGGTGAAGGTATGTGTTAGCAAAACTACGGTTTTGATTTGTATGGCCGAATATACTCTAAAATCGTATATTTGGATTCACTTTCCAAAGACAATATTTTGACCCTTTGCTTGAGTTACACCAATTCTGTCCCGAGATAACACTAGAGAAACTTTTGTATTTGTATGAATTATGTGTGATTGTATTGAGTATTTCGATACGTATTTATAACCCAAAATATGACCAATTGTGTCCATTAGTAAGTGATGCTGCTGGAAAAATCCGATCTGCCTCCTTTCCGCGTGAGAAGTGACGGGGGCTCTTCCCTGGAACTAAGGAAAGAAGAATGGTGAGGGTGTTTCGCCCTCCTGCCTCAGTCAGGAGGGTGGTGCTTTTCAGGCGAATGAGTAAGGATTCAAGCAGAGTAACGGTAAAGAAAAAGATGTCGACGAATTTGGCTCTAAGAAGGCCGCGATATTTATATAGAAGGATATTCTTACCCATATTCCTGGTTTTTCGGCTTTCACTGAGACTAGGTCTGGGCAGTTTCTCGCGTTGTCGTCCTTCCCACGTTCTCTTGAGTGCCTTCCTTTCCTGCCCACGATCTGTCCCACGCTCCTGTGTTATTACTCAGTCAAATGGTTAGTTTATGATTCGCCCGGAAATTAATCCGAGTAAACTTCTTTCCCTTCGGGCCCCTATCCCGAGGGGGTCTTCCCGAGTGGGAATGGAAGGCTCCGCCCTCGGGTCATACTTCCTAGAGAGGCGCTTCTTCACTTTCCCTTCGGGGGTATCAGCTGAGAAGGGCCTCGGCTATTCCTCTTCCTCTTCCTTCGGGCATGTCTCTTGAGTAGGGCTCTTCCTTCTTCGTTTTTTCTAGACATTTCGCCAGCCGGAAAATCCCGAGGGTAACAATAGTCCCCCCCTTTTATAGTCTAAAGAGAGTGTAATGAATCTTTAGACGTTGGTATCTGGTGAAATGTCGAGAGGGCGTTATGGCCCTCCCTTTGGGAAACTCGGTGGTATGTCATCCTCCCTCAGGCGCTTGCCTTTATCTTAAAACGCACCAGCCCATCGTGGCCTCTCGCTCTCTCAGCACGTGTCCCCTAAAAAAGAGCGGGAACTTTTATCTTCCTCAACACGCTCTCTCTCATATTGACTCATCACCTCCCTTTTTTTTTCTCTTTTTTTTTTCAGATCATACTATCTCAAAATCTTTATTTTTCCTTTTTCCGCTGCTAAGCCTTAGGCGTTCCAGGAGCGTTCTCCTTCCCTGCCTCGACCATCGCCGGCGAACTCCGTATCATCCTCAACGTAAGTCATCTGCTCTCGCCCTTTATCTCTTCCATGTTTCCCTCCCACGATTTTAGTACGGGTAGTGTGGGTTCGGAGTCTAGGACCATAGATAGAACTCCTGGTAGTTTGTCTCTTCTTGCTTCTTCTACCTCTTTAGAATCTTGTCGGGAAAAAACCCCTTCTGTGGACTGTTATGACTTCGATCTTTTTCATCCTCCTTTGAGAGGGGACTTTGAAGATGGTCGTGACTTCACTAGAGCCCTTAGAACATGGATTTCTCAGTTGGAATCTTATCGAGTAGCCAATAAACTCCCCTGGCACGAGGTTAGGGTTTCCTCTGTATCGGAGTCTCAGATTCCGATGATTAGGGAGAGGACGGGAATGTCGGCCGATTACGACATATTGGTCCCAAAACCGACGGAGGTGGCAAGTGGTCCCCCAGATGGTTTTCATACCTTCTTTTTAGATCAGATAGACATGGGTCTTCGTTTCCTCCTTCCTTACTTCTTGATAGACATTTGTCGTTACTTTCAAATATCCCCTGGCCAGCTGGCTCCTAACTCTTTCAGCCTGCTTCTTTCCTTGGTGGTTCTCCTCAAGTTCTTTGGTTTTACTCCATCAGTCCACTTGATTACTTCCCTTTTGAAGCTAAACCGCAAGGAGCCTGGCAAATTTTTCTTTTCCTCTAAGTCGTCGGGAGAATTCATAGTGGGTAACCCTTCCTCACATAAGGGGTGGATGAGCAAGTATTTTTATGTTCGCTTTCCCTCGGAATCTCCCGAGAATGGCATCTTGAATTGTTGGCCTGACTCAGCATCTTTCTCTCACTCGAGTTCTTCGGTTCCTTCCCTCTTGTCGAAACAATTTAAAAGGGCTTTAGGGGGCAAGCGCTCCAAAGCTCCCGAGCTTATTAAGGATGATATTTTGTGTTTTTTCGGTCTGTGCTCAAAGGGGATGGTCCTTCGAGGGGGCATAGGTACAACTAAAAAAGCACACTTGCTGTCTTGCTAAATTACACCAGAGTATTTCTTCTAACACCTGCATTTGCCTTGCTACAGCCGCACGCATGGACTTGGCGGAATTGATTGATCTTGAAGAAGAAATGGAAGCTGGAGTGGAGGTACATTCTCCTTTATCTGTTCCCGAACTGCTTTCTTCCCCTAAATCAAAAGGGAAGGAAAAGGTTTCGGCTCCGGCTTCCTCGGGAGTGAAGAGGTCTCACAAGAGAGGTACCTCATCGCAAAATGGGGCTTCTTCCAAGAAAGCTAAGACCAAGAATGATTCGAGTCCGGCACCTACGGCAGACGCTTCTCCCCCTCTGAAACCTTTAGATCAACCACTTTTCTTCCAGAAGCCTCGTGTTTCTGCCTGTATCGAGTTTCTCAGGGATCTCCCGAGCGAGGTCAATCGGGCATATGTTCAGAAGATGTCGCCTCGGACCTTCGGCACTTCCCTAGCCCTCAATGTTGAGCAGGTAATAACTATTCCTGTTTACCTAATGCGCACATCTTATCTCGATCTCAAGTCTTCCATATTCTCCTTCTGTCAGGGCCTCATATACGCCTCCGAAGCCTTGGAGCGCCTCCTCAACTACCAGGAGGATTCTGAGAAGTTATCTCGCTCCAACGAAGATCTGACCAAGAAGGTGCGTGAGCTGTCCAGAGAAGTGCAGTCTGCTAGGGGTCGAGAGGAGGCTTTGGAACTAAAGCTAGAAGAGCTTCAAGCAAAGCTAGACCTGGAGACCTCGGCCCGTGCTAAGGAAGAGAATGCTCGCCGAGAGGCGGAAAGAAAGCTATCTGAGGAGCGCTCACTCAAAAAGAAGTATGGGGTCCAGATCATCACCTACTTCAAGTATGGCTTTTATGGCTGCCCCTCCCAACTTAGAGCAAATGGTTTTTCAAGACCCAAGTTCCCTTTTGATTTCCTGGACGCCTTTCGAGCCCTCAAAGAATGCCCTAAAGATGGAGGTTATCCGCCTGATCATGTTGTCCCGACGGTTCCTAATCAGGAGGAGATCGAGTCATGCAATAGTCCTGGAAAAGTTGACGATGTTCTCGGGCGAGTCAAAGAAATTTCTTCGGCTTCCATCAAAGCCATCGATGAGAGCATTCCCCCTATTGCCGAGGAAAATCCCGAAGCGAACAAAGGCAGCTCGAGCCATCTTGGAGACATACCTGAAGGAGCGGGCCAATCCCCCGCGCGGGATGATGAGAGCCCGAGGAACACAGATACTGAGATCCCACCCTCTCGAGAGGAATGATAAATGTGTTCAGACTTTTTGCTTCCCTTCCTGGGAATAGTCATTACTTGCATATTTTCAGACTGTATTTTTTAGATATTTTCCTCCTGAATTTTTAACTTCCCCCAATGGATAGTCACGTCGTGTCAAAAGAGTTTTTGTCCCAACCATCTAATCTTGACGGTTACATCATCAACATCATTTACTTTCCTCGAGACTCCCCCTTGCGCCACGTGGCTTAAACTTTGAGCGGGAAAAAACTTCTTTAACTTTTAAAAATAACCTCTCTCCAACAGATGGCGTGGCCCATCGATCGTCCGTTGATCCTTCTCATCATCACCCAGCCATCCTTTGCTCAACCTTTCCTGACATAAAAACCCTTCTTTTTTCATTTCCTCCTTTTATTTTTCCCTGCCCTTTTCAACTCTTTATCTCTCTTTGTATCTTTTCTGATTTTCCCCTCTTCTCTCTGCAATCCCTAACCATGTCGCTCCCTCCTTTCAACAATCTTGACCTTCACGCCGAGATACTGCAGGGATATCACTCTTCCGATTCGGACGAAGTCCAGGAAATTCCTTCCGTAACTCCAGTCCGTACTGTCTTCCCAAAGGGCGTAGATCCGGCCATCGTTGTACTTGGGGATCCTCCCTCGAAGGAAGGAAAGGATGACAAGTCTTACAGAAAGGCCTTGCTGAAATGGGCGGCAGATGCGGAGGAGGCTCGTACTAAGGCAGGTCTTCCTTGGTATCGCTCAAAGGTATATACTCTCAACCCTTCCCTACTGCCCGATTTCTTCGAAAGGGCCCGGCTTCTTCAAGATTATGAGGTTAGGCTCCCCGAGCCTCTTCAAGTGGCCTCCTCCTCTCCTGCTGGTTTCTTGACTTTTTACACAGATCAAATTGATATGGGCCTCAAATTTCCTCTCCCCGATTTCTTCTTAGACCTGTGCGAGGCACTGGGTATTTCCCCAGGGCAGGTTTTTCCTAACTCTTGTAGTCTGATCTTAGCTCTTTCTGTGGTAGCACATCACTTCAAGTTTCCCTTCTCAGTGGCGTTGATTGTCAGCTATTTTCGAATCAGCGATCGTGACGACGGAAAGTTTGTTTTTACCCCTTCTACTGATCTATTCTCCGACAACTTTCCGGCCACCAAAGGGTGGATGAGAAAGTTCTTCTTCGTCAGACCTTCCTCTTCTGGCCCAGATCCCTGCTTCTCTCTTCTACCTTGGAGTGACCACTGTAATGATCTTCCCGACTCGCCTGCCGTCCTGTAAAAATTTCTAAAATGGGTCGGTGAAAAAACCTTCTCTGTTCGGAAGCTAGTACTGCACGGCCCCGCTTCTTTATTGAAGATCCCTTCCCGAAGCACTCCTACGCCCAAACCAAGGGATTCTCCTCTGAAAAAGATAGACTTTGCCTCAGTAGTGGCTTTTCGTACTCGGGGTTCCTCTTCTAAATTCTCGGGAAAAAGTCCAGTGTTCCCTGCTCCTGTTCTCCCGGTGATTCATCAAGCTGCTAAAAGACCTTCGGAGCCTGTCCTCGGGACATTTGGAAAGAAGACTAAGGTTCCCATCGAGGCCGCCTCATCTTCTGTTTACTTGGGCGGAACGACTTCTTCAGCCTCATGGTCCTCTCCGCACCCTCCTTTCCTGTTGGAGAGCAATGGGGCACCTGCTTACTCCTTCATGAAGAGCTTTCTTACTCGGGAGGAGAAAGATTTTATCCGAGAGTTTCCTGATCAGGAGTTTTGGAATCGCTGGGCTTTGTCCCAGAGTCAGGTTCCCTATCTAACTTTTACCTTTAATGCTTCTCTTGTTACTTTACGCTCAAGAACGTTATACCCCTTTGCAGGCTTATTCCTTATCATGCGAAGGGGCTCGTCGTTTTAAGCTCCAGCTGAGGATAGCTGAACTGGCTCAAACCCGGTATGATGAAGCAGTTGGCCGACTGGCTCAAGAATCCGAGGAGGTGTCCCGTCTACGGAAACAACTGAAGGAACTTCAGGCCGAAGGAGATGACATGCGGGCAAAGATTCATTCCGAGCAAGCCGCGCGTCACCAAATGGAGAAACAGCTTTTGCCGGACCTGGTTCCCATTGATCAAGTGCATGAGGCTGCCAAATTGTTCTTCAACTATGGGTTCCAGGGCTGCATTTCTCAACTTCGAGCGAATGGATACCCGCAAGGTGAGCATCCCTTCGCCTTTCTCGACGAGGAGGCAGCTTTCTCGGAGGCCATTTCCAAGCACACCTCGTTCGAGGAGGAAAAGTCCATCCATGAAGAAGAAGGACATTCGGCATCAGAGGAAGACGAGGGCGTGGCTGTGGAAGATCAAGGTACCAGGAGGGATTCTGATTAAAGTTGTTGTGATGGAAACTTGTTAAATTTTTTAGACTGTTTCCTGCTTTTGTTATCGTGGATTTGTGGATGCTTTTGTTGTGGCTTGTCCTTTTTTGTAATGAATGCTTGCTCGCTTTAGTGATGCTTCTGCACGCTTCATTTGCATCTTTTCCACGTTCTCGTATCACTTCTTCTCGGAGAAATTCCCTTCAGCTCCATAGCTTTGTTCAAGAATTTTCATTTCATCACCTCACCCGAGGGCTTCTTTTTCCCGTCGACTCATCTGAGGAATTTCATAACATGGCCTCATCCGAGGACTTTTCACGTCGACTCATTCGAAGAATTTCGTAATACTGCCTCATCCGAGGACTTTTCACGTCGACTCATTCGAGGAATTTCGTAACACTGCCTCATCCGAGGACTTCGAGGAATTTCGTAACATTGCCTCATCCGAGGACTTTTCACGTCGACTCATTCGAGGAATTTCATAACACTGCCTCATCCGAGGACTTTTCACGTCGACTCATTCGAGGAATTTCGTAACACTGCCTCATCCGAGGACTTTTCACGTCGACTCTTTCGAGGAATTTCGTAACACTGCCTCATCCGAGGACTTTTCACGTCGACTCTTTCGAGGAATTTCGTAACACTGCCTCATCCGAGGACTTTTCACGTCGACTCATTCGAGGAATTTCGTAACATTGCCTCATCCGAGGACTTTTCACGTCGACTCATTCGAGGAATTTCGTAACACTGCCTCATCCGAGGACTTTTCATGTCGACTCATTCGAGGAATTTCATAACACTGCCTCATCCGAGGACTTTTCATGTCGACTCATTCGAGGAATTTCGTAACATTGCCTCATCCGAGGACTTTTCATGTCGACTCATTCGAGGAATTTTGTAACACTGCCTCATCCGAGGACTTTTCACGTCGACTCTTTCGAGGAATTTCGTAACACTGCCTCATCCGAGGACTTTTCCCCGAACCAGTCCATCACAAGCGGTGAATTAATGGGGACGGTATTTGAAATGGGAATTTGGTACGGGGATGGTATGTCCAATACCAGCCCCGAACCCGTCCATCGTCACCCCTAGATATAAGGATCAAATCAACTCCGAACCGCCCCAACCTTATAAGCTTGTGGGGTTCCACTCTAAAACCAATTGGCAATAGAGGAAGTGGCCACAAGCTTATAAACAACTCTCAAATTTACTAACTAATCAATGTGGGACTTTTGTTTGATACCCAACAAACCTCCCCTCAAACACAAGACCACCAAACGGGCTTCTCCTTGAACGATAGTCATCTTGTACCGCCGTTTCCACCGAACGGGACATGCCGCCTGACCACCATCAATGTCAGGAAGACTTTCGACACAAGGCACCAAATCGGATTCAAACATAATCCGCACCGTTGCAAGGGCCGGGGACATATTATCCCACATCGTATATGAGCTCTCCTTCGGTTACTTGATTCTCGATCCACGATCGAAATTTTTGTCACGCGCTCGATCCACGCTCACCGCACCATTTGTAAGGGATCGAATCAACCCCGAACCACCCCAACTCTATAAGGCTTGTGGGGTTCCACTCTAAAACCAATTGGCAATAGAGGGAGTAGCCCACAAGCTTATAAGCAGCTCTCAAACTTATTGTCTAATCAATGTGGGACTTTTGTTTGATACCCAACAAACCTCCCCTCAAACACAAGACCACCAAACGGGCCTCCCTTTGAACGATAATCATCTTGTACCGCCGTTTCCACCGAACGGGACACGCCGCCTGACCGCCATCAATGTCAGGAAGACTTTCGATACAAGGCACCAAACCGGATTCAAACACAATCCGCCTGAGCACAAATCGTTTCAAGGACCGGGGACATATCATCCCACATCGTATCTGGGCTCTCCTTCGGTTAATTGATTCTCGATCTACGATCGAAATTTTTGCACGCGCTCGATCCACGCTCACCGCACCATTTGTAAGGGATCGAATCAACCCCGAACCGCCCCAACTCTATAAGTCTTGTGGGGTTCCACTCTAAAACCAATTGGCAATAGAGGGAGTAGCCCACAAGCTTATAAGGAGCTCTCAAACTTATTGTCTAACCAATGTGGAACTTTTGTTTGATACCCAACACTAGAGATGACGAATAGAACTAATTAATGACTAGAGTTTGTTTGAGTCCAACAATGGATAGAAATTCGGTCAGTTCAAAATTTTTTGTAGAAAAAATTAATAAAAAATCGTCCAAAGCCAAACACTTGTACCAACAAAACCATTGTTATTATGGTTGGTTCAACAACAGCCGCTCTTTTAGCTTTCTCTCTCGCAGCACTGCCAACCTGATTTAACTCTTCATCATCTTCTTCTATCCCTACCTTAATCACCAAAACATTGTTGGGGAGATCCATCCAATCCCCAGCCACCTATTGGGCTAAAGGCCAAGAATCTGCAGGTTGATCGGTCTATCGATCGATCGATCACAATGGGCTCAATCGTGATGGAACCCATCGACATCATTTCGTATGCAGAAATCTATCACCCGGGGGAGAACTATACGTCCATTTGCCTGCCGTTTGGGAAGATCAACTCGGGGGGCATCTTTCATGGAGACAGCCCTTTCGATTATTCAGTTCCTCTCCTTTTGGCACAGCTCTCTCTGGCTTCATTGGTCATTCTCTTCACCTCCTCATTCTTTAAACCAATAGGCCAACCCTCCATGGTTATACAGATTCTGGTGAGAATTCATTAAGTCATGTACCATGCATGCATGGGCTTAGCAGTGATTGCGCGGATTTCCAAAATGACTAACGTAAATTCTTTTTTTCTTTTTCTTTTTTTGGCTACACGAACCGAACCAGGGTGGCTTAGTTCTTGGTCCATCATTCTTGGGGAAAATGGGTGGATTCACGGCAATACTGTATCCCTTTAAAAGCTTAATTGTTCTCGACACATTGGCGGTATTCGGATACATGTTCTACTTCTTCTTGATCGGAGTGCAAATGGATCCATGGGTGATAAAAAGAATTGATAGGAAAGACATCACCATCGGCATTTCAACCGTGTTAGTGGCAATGCTCGTAAGCATGTCTGCATCATTCTTCCTAATCGAGGGCGGGGTCCAGATGGAACCAGATATAGCCAGCTCACTTCCGCCGGTGGGAATGGCAAATTCCGTTCTTGCTTTCCCAGTCATCGCTCACTACCTCACAGAAGTCAAAATGATCAATTCTGAAGTTGGGAGAACGGCTCTATCTGCTTCTTTAGTCAGCAACATATTCAGCTTTTGTATCATAACTTTCTCTATCACTACAAATCAGAGTGGTGGTGCGGTGACCAAGACTGTCCAGACGGTTATTTCAGGGATCGTCCTAGCGCTGATCATATTTTTTGTCATCCGACCAATTATCCTGTATGCATTGAAGAAATGCACAGAGGGAGAAACCATGAAGCAAGGGTTCATCTTCATGGTATTCGTAGGAGTTTTGCTGACCGGTTTCTGGAGCAAAGCGGCGGGGCTCAACATCTTCTATGGGCCTTTGCTTTATGGAATAGCTATACCGGCGGGCCCACCTTTGGGCTCGGCACTCGTTGAGAAGCTTGACCTCATCACTTCTTGGCTCTTCATGCCTCTTTATTTCGTGAAAAATGGTTTGGTCACCGATGTCTTCTCAGTTAGGCCGAAGAACTTTGTTATAGTTCAGTTTGTGATACTGACTGCCTGCACGGGGAAGTTGCTCGGAGCCTTGGTTTCTTCGCTGTACAACAGGGCACCGTTCATGGAAGCAATTCAAGTGGGGCTGATAATGAACGTCCAAGGAGTTCTCGAGCTAGGCATGTTCAAGATATTGAAGCAAAACCAGGTGGGTATTTTATTTATTACAACATATTTCTATATAGCTGCTTGGTTCTTATAAGTTGTCAGCAGTGCAGGTGATACACGAAGAAGCATTCGTGGTGGCCTGCATATCCATGTTGCTAGTGACAGCCACTGTGACAACGTTGCTGAGGAACTTGCACAATCCTATGCGCAGGCATGCCACCCGCAAGAGGAGAACTGTTATGGACTTGAAACCCGACTCTGAATTCCGAGTGGTTGTGTGCATACACGAGCAGGAAAATGTTCCGGGCATTATTCACCTCATGGAGATCTTAAGCCCCACCAAGGGCAGCCCCATCATCATGTGTCTGGTCCACCTGGTTGAGCTCATTGGCCGTGCCCATCCCATTCTTATTCCCCACAAACTACACAAGCTGAATTCTCGCAAAGCCTCTTCTTCCCGAAGCATCATCAATGCCTTCAAAATCTTCCAGCAAAGGTACCATGGAATCATCACCATCCATCCTTATACTTCCATATCTTCCTACCAGACCATGCACGACGAAATATGCGAAATGGCTGTGGACAGACGAGCTTCTCTCATCGTCACTCCCTTCCACCGGAAAACAACCAGGCAGCTAGTAGGGGAGGCTGAGTCGTCTGAATCTGGCATCAGGACCGTGAATGAAAACATCCTTGAAACGTCCCCTTGCACTACCGCAATTATCGTCGAACGAGCACCTTCGTCCATGAATCATCATCAGCCCTCAAGACCACCGTCGGCGGATGCAGAAGAGTGCACCGCTCTGTACCGTGTCGCTGTGTTCTTTATCGGCGGCCCGGATGACAGGGAAGCTCTTGCTATAGGGGCGCGGATGGCATCCAACATCAGCGTGAAGCTAGCCATAGTACGGATCATCACAAATGCCAACATCTCGCCCGAGCATGCAAAGGAAACCAAGATTGACAATCATGTAATAAACGAGATCAGGCGGCATTTGGTTGGCAATATGAGGGTCACGTACATGGACGACCAAGTCAATGACGGGACAGGGACAGTTGCCCTGATCCGATCCGTTGAGAATCTTTACGAACTCATAATAGTGGGAAGAAATCATGATACAAGATTGCCTCTCATGCAAGGTTTGGCAGACTGGAGTGACGGCACAGAGCTCGGAACAATTGGTGACATGTTTGCTATAGAAGATACGGACAGTATTTCCACAATATTAGTGGTACAAAGACACAATTATATGTCGCCTGTAGTGCAGCAGAGCGGAGGGCTTTTTGCATTCAGGAGGAGTATCAGAGAAGGGCCAACTGCTCCACTTCGAACAAGTGCAGTATAATATTGTTGATCAAATCCACAAAAACCAATAAGATGATTTTTTAAAATCGTGATGTATCACTTATTCCCTCTCCTCCATATCCATGTATGTCTCTATGATATTAATATTATCGTTATTCTTTTACTAAAAGTTGTTGGAACTGCTCCTACTTTTAATCCTCGTTACAAAGCAAGCGGTTCGTTAATTGTGAAAGAAAAGAACGATTTCCCCAAAACAATTATGTGAATATCAAAGCCAAATACTTGAAGGATGAAGTCACTTGTTTGAAAGCGTTGAAGCGTTTCGTAAAAACGTTTGGAATGAAGAAACAAATGGGCCATGTTACAAGCAGTTGCCAATCACGTTTGTTTTGCAACAGTTACAAGCAATGAGAATATTTATTATTCCACCCAAGCAAAAGACATTCTGAGATGGCTGACAGACTCCAATCTCTTCATATGGTTTTCCCTGTAGAATAGAGCGTAGAAGAAAGTTGTATTCTCTGTAATCTTTAGTGTAGAAAGGGTAGAGAAAAGCTTTGTAATCTACGATGTGAAGAGAGAAAGTTATCTCCCATGGACGTAGGATTCGTATTGAATCCGAACCACGTTAAAATTCTTGTCTATTTATCCATCTATACGTTTTATATTGTGGGTCACAATTATCTTGGTCGGTCAGAATCGAGTCGATCGATTTATTTCCCAACAAGTGGTGCGGTGAGCGGATCGTCACGCTCGTAGTCGATTCAACCGGATATGGAATTGGATTACCCACTGAGTATAAATAACGTATGAAGACGGAAGATTAGTTTGTCCTAGGAGGTTTCTTAGACGGATCAAATCTGGAGTGGGTGAAGACAAGAATGCTTCGGTTGATCAAGATCTGATCTTGATGAAGGTCCCAAAGGAAGTTGATGCAACTTGTATTAATGTATTGGGGTCTCAAGATTGAGGTGGAGCTTGAATGTTTTGTTTCAAGCGAATGAATTGCTTTGAAGCGGTCTGAAATCCACCGCGTACGGGTGGCAGTGGAGAGGTGCGGTCGATGCACTGATTGGAGCCCGGCAGGGGCTGTTCGTGAGTAAGACGAGCAGTTCGGGGCGGCAAGGTGCAGAGCAACGGGGAGCAGCGCAGCGATAGTCCAGAACAGGATTTGGGTGCTGTCCGCCACTGACCGTGACCATCCGAGGCAGAAACATCAAGCTTTCTGCAGCCAGGGACGCGCAGGGCAGCAATAGCAGCCAAAGATGCGTGGTAGCTTCGCTAGGACAAGGCGAGGGAATACCGTAAGTCTCAAGCCCCGGGTGCATCGGCGAGGACGCTAATGGTTCAGGCGGAAAAGGATTGTTACGAGGTTGACTGCTGGTCAACGATGGCCGGAGAGAAACCGGCTGGAGCCGGCGAGCAAGAATCGTCGGGATTATGCCGCTGAAACTGGAAGCGGCCGTGTCATGTCCGGATACGAAAGTTCTAGCTGCACCAGTATGACGATGGTGCCCCACGAGTTGGCCTTTTGGGAACGCGGAAGATTGGCTAAGTGCTAGCAGCGTGACGAGGCGTCAAGAGCGCGCAGACCAGGGCAACAATGTGATATGGGGCACACGACATCGTCAGGGCAGCAAGGTGCATATAGAGCACGCTCGGAATGAGCCGGGCAAGGCGCACAACAATGTATGCGCTGCAGCTAGCAAGGTGCCAGCACAAGATCGCCCAGACGAGGCGCATGCCAGATGAAGTAGTGCGTCGAGGCGGGCGCGTGAGGTAGGCAGCGTGGTGTGCAAGGTCGGGCAGCATGTGTAGATCAGCCGAGGTAGCATCGGCAAGATGTATGGCACGGCTCAGACATGCTGGCAAGACTGGACTGGCAGCAAGTGCGGGAATGGCTACATGGCACTTCGGCCAAGAGTGGCCGAGCTTGAAAGAATGATGGCGGAAATAAATAAGGCAATCTAAGGCATCAACTCCAGAGTCCCTGAAAATTTGAAGAAGCCGCTGCGGATAGTCCACGAGATAGTGAACTCGGGTGTAACCATTATTAGCAGGCTAGCTGAAAAGAGGGAGGCAGCGACGCATGCGGCTGAGGCCAGCGTGCAGCGCGTCACGAAACTGGACAATGAACTCCGGTTGATACGAGGCAACCTAGCTGTAAAGATCAGGAATATGGTCTGAAGCTGAGTTTGAAAATCAGACAAGGTGAAGTGCAAAATGATGAGCAACAAGAATTTCGCTTTGAGGTGGAGAATTGTGAATATCAAAGCCAAAATACTTGAAGGATGAAGTCACTTTGTTTGAAAGCGTTGAAGCGTTTCGTAAAAACGTTTGGAATGAAGAAACAAATGGGCCATGTTACAAGCAGTTGCCAACCACGTTTGTTTTGCAACAGTTACAAGCAATGAGAATATTTATTATTCCACCCAAGCAAAAGACATTCTGAGATGGCTGACAGACTCCAATCTCTTCATATGGTTTTCTCTGTAGAATAGAGCGTAGAAGAAAGATGTATTCTCTGTAATCTTTAGTGTAGAAAGGGTAGAGAAAAGCTTTGTAATCTACGATGTGAAGAGAAGAAAGTTATCTCCCGTGGACGTAGGATTCGTCTTGAATCCGAACCACGTTAAAATTCTTGTCTCTTTATCCATCTATACGTTTTATATTGTGGGTCACAATTATCTTGGTCGGTCAGAATCGAGTCGATCGATTTATTTCCCAACAAATTAAGAAAAACAAACCTTTGTTGAACGTAAACAGTCCAAATCTATCTAAAACCAATCAAATCAACTGCAGACGACGACTCGACGTACAAATTATGAATATTCAGAGACTAATAAAATAAACATATAGCATGAACAATAATGAGCTGGCTAGGTAGGCTAACCAACATAAATATGAACTCCAATAGCAATAAGGAGAATGGTGATTATAGCAGTGAAGATGATAGTATGAACGAGTATGGATATCCCACTGGTCTGCATGTTGTTGAATTCGATGGCCCTTCTCTTTCCTGGGAGCTGAAAGAGCAATCCTGGAGACAGGACAACGAAGAATATTACTGCTATGAGTACTGGGGCCAAATCAGCCATGAGTTGAGTAGTAAGAAAGAAAGGGCTGGGCTGTAAATTTTTCTCTTTCTCTAATGCGTGTTGGATACATGTCAGTTAATATAACACAAGTGATCTGTGACATTGGATGTGTCGAAGGACTATCTTCGTGATCTCCGATGCCGGCATGCCCACATAGAATAAACTAACAAGGCATGTAGCAGAAATCTCTTCCTTTTTTTTTTTTCTAAACTAGTTTTTCTTATATATAATTAAATGCCGAGATAAAGAAATGAATATATATTATCGTAAGTATTAAGTATATCGCTTACGTTTAAATATCGGGTAATACAATTGGGAACACGTGTACACACTAGTGGCATCTCTCTATCGATATCTTGTTGTATTAATTGCCTTTGTAGACCACACACAAAATTGTACAATAATACAAGTGGATTCAAATTTGGTGATTCATTCTTTTTGCTTGATTACTTGCGTTTTTTCGTATGTATAGTAAACATTGAAGCTCCTAGGTAGCTATTGAATTCTATTTTCAGCAAGCAATGCATGTGAATTTTTGTTTGTTTTCATTCAACACGTCAGATACAGAAGTCAAGACTAGTAGAATAATTAATGGTGGGTTCTGTTCTTTCTTCTTCATTGTCTTGTTGTAATTTGATGTTTTGTTCTAAGTAACCCACAAGGATCAAGTGTAAAGCAAGTGAATAAAACAAACACTGCTACAAATGATAGCAAATTAGCGTTATGGTTAAATGGTTGCATTGCAAGCAGTTCAGCAGCAACAGCTTCAGTTCAGACCACTAGTCTTTCTACTGTGAATCAAGTAAAATTTATTATTCCTAACTAACAATCAAAAGGGACAACAAACCATCCATGCTACATTTATTTAATCAAACAAGGTGGTAGGTTATTACTGTGACTTTGGATTACAAGCTCCAATAATAGTTTAGTTTGCCATGCACAACCAAAAAGCTAATCTAGTTGTGATTTGTCCTATATTAAATTTTAACCTAGCTCCCAGCGCATGAGTCCTCTCAAGAAGAAGAATAATGCATATCATAGCTACTGCATTGTTTGGGTTTTGTTAATCCAGCACAAGCCTTTAGACCAATCTGAGCTATGATGATTTCACTCACACGATGTCATCTATGGTTTGGTTTGCTTCTTGTTCTGTTCCTCTCAACATTCACATCTATGTTTAGATGTATTATGAAGGTCCTTTTCTATCCTAACCCATGTGGGTAACACCCAACTCCAGCAAGATTGTGACATGTGTCACAATCTAAAATGTAGTGCTGAGATTAACACATGGGATGGAAAAGTGTGACACGTGTCACAATCTCAAGTGAGTTGGGTGATACCCACATGGATATGTAAGAATAATCCTATTATTAAATAGCAAGCTGGCTGGGATGGGCTGGGCTAAGGCTCCCGGCTTATTTTATATCTTTTCCTACTCATTGAGCATATCCTTCCTTTTCTTACCTTTTTCCCTTTTATTGCTAAGCAAAACAAACTTGATTTACTATTGACTTTCTATTATTTGTCTTACAACGTTTTTCTCTCCCTCTCCATCTCTATCATTCTTATCACGCAAGATTTAAAAAAAAAAAACAGTTGAATAGTTATCACTATTATTTCAAGAATTGATGTGAATATTGTATGATCGAATATGTAATAGCCGT
Source organism: Lindernia subracemosa (assembly GCA_028392965.1). Lineage (NCBI taxonomy): Eukaryota > Viridiplantae > Streptophyta > Magnoliopsida > Lamiales > Linderniaceae > Vandellia > Vandellia subracemosa. The sequence continues at coordinate 138,244 of JAQPCC010000183.1, read as the reverse complement.
CTTAGACGTCCCATCATCAATATATATATATATTACGTCTCTCGACCCTCAATTATCGATATACACGTCACCTGATAATTGCCACCTTAGGAAGGATTATTACAATTATATAAAGAAATAGCTTAAGAAACGGAAGAAAGAAAATGATCGGAGATTCGATCCACTAATATTATTTTGGTATGATTATCTCTAGATAAATATTGCCTACTAGTATGAAATCCGAAGCAATCATTTATGCGACCTCAACTCACGTGTCTGAGTAACCTTAATTGTCGGCAAAATGAAGGTATATAATATGCGATGTAAAATCACCCCAGCCAACCTATACAAACATGTAAACTAAACCATTTTTCATTAAAAAGTGCCAATCAATAGGTAGGCATTATAAAAACTTACTATTATGAGCAATCGGAAAAGATAATTTGATTGCTATACAATAATATATGTATACCATCATCCAAGTTGCTACGAGGCGAGGCGAGGCGAGTACGAAGGCAAATTCAAATGGCATTGAGTCAACATCATTGGTGAATATAACGTTGAATCTTGATGATGGACAGAACTAAAACCAAAACCATGTGGCGTGGTGGCCTCTTTCTATTTCTTTTTATTAATTAATTAAATAATACACGTGACGAATGAGATAAAAATCTGACACGATAGCCAAATTCATCTTCATCGCTCGACCCTTTAAATCAAGAAAAACGCATCCATCAGAAAGATAAGCAATGAAGTCTTGATTTTTCTCCCACAATCGCATTTCCTTAATTCTTTTGATATCTACTGAGCTGAGCCTGAGCTGAGCCAAGCCATACTAAGAGGAGAAAGAAAGATGTCTTTTCTCGGGCAGAGGCTCTCTTCGTTTTTCAACAATAGATGGCTCGTTTTTGTGGCCGCAATGTGGATGCAGTCATGTGCCGGTGTTGGCTATTTGTTTGGTAGCATCTCACCGGCCATCAAAACTTATTTGAACTACAATCAGAAACAAATTGCGAGGTTGGGTGTGGCCAAAGATTTAGGTGACAGCGTCGGATTCTTGGCTGGTAGCTTATCTGAGATTTTGCCTTTGTGGGGTGCTCTTTTGGTTGGTGCGATTCAGAATTTTGTTGGCTATGGTTGGGTTTGGCTCGTTATCACGGGTAGAGCTCCGGTCTTGCCTTTGTGGGCTGTGAGTATCTTATCTATCCATCCATCAATCCTTTCCTTGGCTTTTCCCTTCACTCTTTTAACTCTAGAATGATATTTATTTAAATGAGAAAGATCACGGATCCGTTATGTCAGGCTTCTTTCTATATGATTGATGAATATCATCACCACCATAATTGAGCTTCAAAAAGATCTGATTCTGTTTACGTAAACACGATTCTAATTGATATGAATATGGTCTCTTGAAATTGCTTCTCTGGGGCGTATTAATTGTGAGAAAGTTGCGAGTTCCTTTTCATTCGGATCGGATGAGAGAGGCTGCATAGTGCACTTGGGTTCTCTTTGAAAATATTTCTATTCTGGTGTATTTTATATGCTTTACTGCTTGGGTTTTCTTCCTTTGATCTAGTAATACCTATTCCGATTGTTCTCTACCTTTTATACGCAGATGTGCATTCTCATCTTTATCGGAACAAATGGCGAAACATACTTCAACACAGCAGCACTCGTCTCGTGCGTTCAAAACTTTCCCAAGAGTCGTGGTCCTGTTGTGGGGATTCTCAAGGGGTTTGCCGGGCTTAGCGGTGCAATTCTAACACAGATTTACACCGCAATGCACTCTCCAGACCATGCTTCGCTGATATTCATGGTTGCGGTTGGGCCAACGATGGTGGCCATTGCTCTGATGTTTATCGTGAGGCCAGTGGGAGGCCACAAACAAATCAGATCGTCGGATGGACTCAGCTTCTCTATCATTTACAGCATATGCCTCCTTTTGGCTGCATATTTGATGGGGGTCATGCTTGTCCAAGACCTTGTTGATCTAAGCAGTACGGTGATTACGATCTTGACTGTGATCTTATTTGTGCTTTTGGTTATTCCTATTGCGATACCAGTAACGCTCAACTTTTCTGGGGAACAAAGATCACCAATAGAGGAGGCACTTCTACCGGATACATCGAAACAAGGGTCAAGCAACTCTGAAGAATATTCTCAGGAAATCATATTTAGTGAAATGGAAGATGAAAAGCCCAAAGAAGTAGATTTGCTTCCCGCTTCTGAGAGACAGAAGAGAATTGCACAACTCCAAGCAAGACTAGCCCAAGCTGCTGCGGAAGGTGCTGTAAGAATCAAGAAAAGAAGACCACACAGAGGGGAAGACTTCACTTTAATGGAGGCAATGATAAAGGCAGATTTCTGGCTTATATTTTTCTCTCTTCTCTTGGGTTCTGGGTCTGGTTTGACTGTGATCGATAACTTGGGGCAGATGAGCCAGTCTTTAGGTTATGATAACACACATGTCTTTGTCTCGATGATCAGCATTTGGAACTTTTTGGGTCGAGTTGGTGGTGGTTACTTCTCTGAAAAAATTGTTCGGTACGAATCCAGACTAGTTTTATCATAAAAAAAAATTGATTCTTTAACTCACCTGGGTGTTTAATTTTGCAAATATTTGTGATACAGGGACTATGCATATCCAAGACACATAGCCATGGCGGCTGCACAGGGAATAATGGCAATAGGGCATTTCTTCTTTGCCATGGGTTGGCCGGGTGCGATGTACCTTGGAACACTTCTAGTGGGACTAGGCTATGGAGCACACTGGGCAATAGTACCAGCTGCTGCATCGGAGCTATTTGGACTGAAAAATTTTGGTGCACTATACAATTTTCTTACCGTAGCAAACCCCGCTGGTTCGTTAGTCTTCTCAGGCGTCATTGCTAGTAGTATATATGACAGAGAGGCAGAGAAACAAGCACACGGGCACAATCATATCCACCGTAGTAGTATATCATCTTCTTTTACTAGTTATGTGCTTCTTGAAGAGCCGTTGAAGTGTGAAGGTGTCATTTGCTTCTTTCTAACTTCGTTGATCATGTGTGGGCTTTGCATCATTGCTGCTGTTTTGAGCATGATTCTGGTGTACCGAACAAGGACAGTCTACACTAATCTCTACGGTACATCTCGAAGGTGAAATGGTGAATGAAGAGCCCACACACAGAGAAGATCCTATGTATACATATTGTTCGACCGTTCACTATCTGTATGGGTGGTATGGTAGGGTATGATGTCAGTGCTCCCCAGTTGGCGCACAAACAGGGTGGTTCGTTCCATGAGATTTATATATATATATATATATATATATATATATATATAATAAGCACGTGGTTATTTTTTTTCTTTGTGTGTGTGTGTGTGATTTTGAATTTTTGATTGATGGTGTTGTATGAATATGTTCACCTATTCTTTGGACCTTTTGTAAATCTCTGGCTGAATTATGATGCCAAAGACGCGACACTATTTGCTTATTTGTTGCCTCTTATGGAACTTTGAAATTTACACGCATTTTGGTTAATGATTGATCATCGATATTTTTCATTTGTCCAAAATGATTGATCAAATTAGCAACGAGCTGAGGTGGACTACAGCCATATTTATTAGCATTTTAGGTAATAGAATCAAGTTTCCAAGTATGTAAACTTCTTTTAAAAGTATAAATATATATTAATTGATCAAAATTTCTCATAATCACATTTCATTATTTCTTGTCCATATCATATCTTTTCTCCTACAAACAACTCCGGTAAGATCTGTTATTTGTTATTAATTAATTCATGGTGTGGGTTCAAGATCTGCATATCTATCTATACTATATTAAAAGTGTGAATCAAGAAAAGGTGTTTCGTCCTATTGTTAAATGACTATTACGCCCTTACCTATTATTTAATATATCAATAATAATCAATAAACAATAAATTAACATATATTACATGTACACCATACATATATTACACATGAATTTAATATATTTTCCATCCAAATTTGCAATAAAATGCATTTAACAATGATGGTCGATTAAAAAGAATATCATTCCGTCATATTAGTAATTGAAATAAGCAAATAAAATAAATAATACAATTGAAATAAAATGGTCGGTTACTTCTTCTTTTTGTTACTTGTTGTTTTAAATGATAATTGAAAGATGCTTTGAATATTTTAATCAATAATATAATTGACCATTCATCTTATCTCAAAGGATAAAAGCATTCAACGTGCTTTGAATATTTTAATCAAGACATGCTTGAATATAGCATTCAACGTACTTTGAATATTTTAATCGATAGTTTAATCAACATGCTTTTAATATTTGACCGTTCTACAAGCACTGCATGTTTTGAAGATTTAAAGACATGCTTTGAATATTTTAATCCATCATTTTATCTTCTCAATCATTTAATCTTATCCCCCTACAACATATTTTACTCAACCATTTTATCGTGCTTTGAAATGGAGAAGCTTCAGCTCGCGTTCACCCCCTGCGCCAAGAACAGCGAGGTATCACCGTAAAAGTAATGGTAATTCAACAAGGAACGAGTGCACCTCCAAATCATGTCGGAAAATCAATAAGAAATCGCATATTGATTGACGAAGAGGTACGTAGTTCATAATATATTTTTCATTGTTTTGCATTTGATTGTTCATCTTTTCAGTCGAAAATCATTATCATGATTAACATTCGGGTAGTCAAATCATATAATTTTATTAGACTTTTTTTTTACCTATCACAAACTTCTTATTTATTATAGAAAACTTCTTATTTATTATAGTTGCTAAATTATTATTGTGTTTTTATTCAGGTATATATTGTAGGTCCAAAATTCAATCAACACATGAGATTAAACACACAATTAGGCTCGAACGAAAGGTTAAATGTGCGGAAGCTAAAATCGAACCTTAAACTGTCGAATTGCAGCTCGATCGAATGCAGTGTGGATCCGAAATCTGTTTGATTATCAAGCAGCAAATCCAAACGATAATCAAACAGCCTTCAATGATGAATTCGATCAAAAGTATGATTTGTGTGTGAGGTTTTGGCGCGCGCGTAAAGTAAGGATGAGAGAGAGAATTTTCCAACAAATTCTATTAAGCTTTCCAAACTTTACATGCGTAAATTATCTTTCCAAAAACCTACCAAAGAGAAATGAGGACATTGACTATATATACCTTTCTACTTTTGGTATATATTTACATTTTGGTCCTCGAACTATCTATTATTTACAAACTAACCAATTACAAGAGGAAAACGATGATGAACACAATAAATATTCCTAACATATATATTACAATGGACGGAAAACAACTTACTTTTACATCAAAGCCTTCTCGATCATGTGGAAAATTTTATCATCGCCATTGTATGAATCATGTGGAAATTGTAATAGATCAGTGTTTAAGACATCAAATGAAAAAGACTGCAAAAATTGCATCAATATTCCAGTGAACAATTTTCCAAGGTATATGTAACTTTATGATGATTAAGATGACGAAGGCGCAACACGTACGGGCGAAGCAAGGCAACCCAGGGATCGAAGAACCGAACTTTTCGTAAAAGGTAAAAAGATTTGGACCCTTTTATTTTCACGTCATTTTTCATACTCGTGTTCGTGATCCGGGCGATGCGGGGACTCCGACAGTTTCACCTTCATTAATCCCCTAAGTTATTCCCGAAAAGTCGAAAACTAAGTGATAAGGGCTTTGTAAAATCTTCTAAGATGTTAATGGGTAAAAGGTAATCGTACAACATCTAGACAAAAATATATTTAACAATAAGTTTTCAGAGGAGTATTGTATTTTACAAAAAATAATATAGACCACCTACCAATGAATTGATTCTCATGAAAACTGTGTAATACATCATAGAAGCTAATGAACAGGATTTTTTTTTTTTTTTGTGGTTAAAGGAAATGCCACCTCAAGTTCGGTAGCGATAGTTGACCCATTTAGTATATCATATAAGCGTGAGTTCCATATAATTTTTTTTTTTTTCTTAATCTATTTGTTATTTCCAATACATTATCATTTTTAAATGTATTAATGCACACATGTACACACACATATATATATATATATATATTTTTATTAATTTCCAATTTTTGTTTACCATGTGCTAATCCTCCGAGGACCTACCAATAGAGTGATGCAGTTTACACAAAATATTGCCAAGAAACGAATGTATCAAATACCAATCATGGTAACCTATATGGAGTTTATAAAAAGCATCCATCCAGGTTAGCCGATTATCATATGGTTTTTGGGATTAATTATGTGACGAGGGTCGGTGCATTAGTCATTTTTTATTTTATTTTATGAATCTTTGGAATGTTGTATTTCTTTTTACAAATAATACTTAATAAATATGAGTTCTTTGAAATTTTTAACTACACCCATTAGTCATTTTTACTTATAGATGATTAAAATAACCTAAATAATATATCTTTTACATATTTTCATGTATGTTCTCATTTAAATGTATGGTTTATCGAGGCCAAAGAGTCGGATGCACTAAAGAACTTGGCGTGATACAACTAGATGGAACAAAAATACACCATATGATGTATCAACATTAATCGACGCATAAAGTCATGCTCATAAGCCAGAAATTCAATGATTGGTTGGCATTACGTTTTAGTCTTCACACAAATTGTCTACATATATTTTTCTCTTAAGTTTGCAACTTAATTATATTTATGTTGATTTAATTTATAGGATATTCATTGTATGAAGAAAATTGTTGTGGTAGAATGGCCCTTCATCCTCAGCTTGCTGCGGAAACTCAGATTTCCTGTAAAGTTTGGGGCTTGGATAAGAGAATGCATCACTTCTGTCACCTATAAAATAGCTATTAATGGTAACCTGGAAGGGAGTATTAGAGGAGCAAGAGGACTCAGGCATGGGATCCAATGTCCCCTCTACTTTTTGTGATGGCAATGGAATATTTGACTAGGAAACTACAAATGGAAGCAAAACAAGAGGCTTTTAGGTTCACCTCAAATGTAAACAAATGCAGATAGTCAGCCTATGTTTCGCAGATGATCTGCTGGTGGTGTGTAAAGCTCAGAAGAAATCAGTTGAGCTGGTATCTGCAAGCTTAAAACATTTTCAGGATGCATCAGGCCTTGCAGCAAACAGTATGAAATCTAATATGTATATTGCAGGGGTCCCTAATTCAATCAAGCAAGAACAGTTGCGAATGACAGGATTCGCAAAAGGTGAATTCCCGATGAAGTATCTTGGTGTATCACTATCACCCGATGAGGTATCCCTCAAGGAATCTGTCATATGCAGGGAGGTGTTGTCTGATAAATTATGCCTTATTATCACTTCATAGCTACTGGGGATCTATTTTTCTGGTGCCAAGGAGTGTTGTGAAGATAGTGGATCAAAGCTGCCAAGAGTTTCTATGAGGTAAGGGCTCAGGGGACAAAATTCGGGCGCAGGTGGCATGGGATTTGGTGCGCCAAAAGAGGAAATCTGGAGGACTAAATATCAAGCAATGTGAACAGTGGGACTATGCTTGCATTGGAAAACTGGTATAGGATATAGCGAGCAAAAAAGATAACTTGTGGATCAAATGGTTGAACAATGTCCATTTACAAGGGGCTGATTTTTTGATGTATAAGATACCCAAGGACTGCAGTTGGCAGTGGAGGGAATTGAATAAAGTGAAATAATTGTTTCGAGAAGGTTGTTATAACACCACTTCAGGTTATGAGTGGCTGAAAAAATGTAATGGCTCGTTCAAGGCAGCTGAAACAGTGTGGAATAGAAGGGATCAACCGAAGCATGCCTTTAACTTATGGTTGATTGTCCACAGGAGATAGAATAGCACAATGGGGGGTAAGAGTACCTGATATGAGAAGTATGTTGTGCAAACAAGAAGATGAATCAGTGAACCACCTATTTTTCTCATGTAAATACAGCAGCAAGGTGATAGAACGGATTGCTAGCTGGCTTAAAATGACAATATCGAGCAGAATGGAGATCTGGGAAAAGTGTATAGCTCGGCTGGGGAAAAGAAAGAATAAAAAGCACAAATTGAAGATAGCGGGTTTCGCAGCTTTAGTCTACACATAATATGGAGGGAAAGGAACACAAGCTTACACTATGGAGGTGAACGGAGTGAAGAAGAATTGGTGACGATCATACAAAAAGAAACGAGAGCACATATTAAAGCTCTCTGGTTTAAGAAATTAAGAGCCGATGAGAAATCATTTATTCAAACATTATGTATTGAGTGAAAGTTTTCTACATTATTTCCTATAATTAGATAGAATAGTCTATGAATGAATGAGATGTAATGACACTTAGAATGAGATGTAATGACACATAGTTCGGTGGTAATAGAATTTTCTTCTTACCAAAAAAAAAATTGTTGAACCAATTATCATTTACATGGTTGGTGGAGATATTTGATCGGACTAGGTCCCATGGTTTTTCCCATTACGGATTTTTCACGCTAAAAATTTCGTGTTCTTATTCATCATTTATTCATTTCTATTGTTAGTGTTAACTGTGCAAGTAAACTTATTAAATGTGTTTCCAACGAGGTTGCTAAAGTAAATCATTGTTTTTCGAGAGATTGTTTTAAAAGCCAACGAAAGTTATCCTACAAGTTCGCTTTGTCGGATTCTCATTGCTTTGTATACACAAGTTCTTGAAGTAATTAGAGAATGAAATTGTGGTATATTTTAAAAAATAACATAAAGTTGAACAATATTGTATAAAGTAACGAAAACACAGTCTTCTTTTCTCGTCTTCCAATTGAATTGCACATGCTTCAACCCAATCCAATTTCAAAACTCCTTCGATAGGAAATGTTTCATTCTACCACTCGCTCCCTAGCTTTCGGGTAATCAGTTATGAGTGTTAGCAAGGAATGAAGTAGCTCCGAGAGTGAAGGTACGGGCGACGAGGTGGTTGGTGGCAAATGAAGCTTTGGTTTACTATTATACTATAATATTTGAATTTAATCGATCAGAAATAATAGGGGTCCACGTGCAACGCACGTGTTCCCTACTAGTATACTTAAAAGTATGAATTTCCGTATCTTATCTTAGTAGTTTATTATTATTATTATTATTATGATCTCTTCTAAACCTCATTTTCCAAGAGATTTGATCCAATCCAGCCATGGATGATAGTTTATTTGCTTCTCTTTACGAAAAGTCCCCGCAACCATCATGGAAGGGACTAGTGCTCCAAGGAAGCAACTCAACTAGCAATAAGAGAGGTAGGTGTCTCATATTTTGAATGAAATACCAGGGAAGCGCTGCCTTGCCTTGCTTATGACTTCATCAACCTAAGTATTGACCAACAACATCGCGTCACAGCAAACGGCTGATAACCACAAGAACAAACTCAACTAATTAAAAAATAATAATAATAATAATAATAAAAGGTGACCCACAGAGAACAATCAAGTACCAATCAACCCAGAAAGAAACCAAGTTTAATTTATTTGGTTCAGTTCAGGTGCATAAATTAAATTAAAAGGTGCTCAAACTTTAACCCAGTACAGAATCCCGTATCCCTCGACAATCTATCCAATCAAAGGAAAATCAATCAATTTAACGCGGAGGGGGTGTTGGTGGTGGAGGGAGGTTAGATTTTGCAAATCCCACCCATGCAACAATTCCAACGGCGAGGATTAACCAGCCAAATATGTCATATTTCAGATCACTGCTTTTGCTCTTCTTCTTACTTTGCGCCTGCAGACAAGTAGCATGCCAATAGGTAAGTGACTTCACCCAGTAGTAATATAGGTGCCATTCAAATCAAGCTTATCCGGCAATAAACCTCAGGTGTTGAAATTTGGGAAAGGTGAAAGAAGTTCCCATGAATTCAACAGCCTAATAATTGAATGAAACACTCATGCACAAAGCAAAACATCAAACAATGCGGATGACTCACCTTCGCGCTAGGTGATGATGAAGGCCCAGGTGCTGCAGCCTGCTGGGCTAAACTGTGCTTGTGGATTTCAACATGCAGCTCAGGAGCCTTAAAAATTATGTAAAAGATTGAATGTTAGCACAGCTTTACATAGACTCTAAAATGCAAAACTGCAGCAAGCCATTTAAGTATATTACTACACAGAACAGTACAAGCTTTGTGTCACTTGGGGAAAAAGAGGAGTTAGGGAAGTCTGAAAACACCAAAAGGAAAATATTCACTTCGCAGCCTATACAATCGGAAACCACCATCAAGTTTAAATAAGCAAGGACACGAAACAACTTTTCTTAGCAAGAGGAAAAGGTTTCACTGTTTGCTTATGCAAGAAAAATGTACTTGCAGAAACAGAAACTAGAAAAAGTTACACAAGTTCACCTCATCCCTCATGTCTCATCCACGAATACAAGTAAAGTTATACAAGCTTATAATAGATTCAGCAGCAGATGAACACGTACCTTTGGAGCGACTTCTAAGGATTTCCTATAGAGTTCATTTTGTGGTTCCTACTCCCCAAAACAACATATATAACATTTCAGTTAGGAATGATTTAGCAGTGAATATCATTATCAATTTAACTGGGCTTACAATTTCGGCAGCTTGCTCAAAGTACTGAGTTGCCTTATCAAAGTAATCCTTAGCGTCCTCAAGATCAGGTATCAGAAATGCACTAGCTGTATATGCATTCCCCAGACACCACAAAGCATCATGCTTTTTAGGATTAATGACCAGGGCCTCCTCGAGCTTGTCAATAGCATCTGCAAAAAGATAAAGGTAGCTCAAATTTAGTGAACAAAAATATAATCCTTAAGCTCTCTTTAGGTTTACCAAGGGGGAAGTATTAAACTATACTATATTTGTCACAGAAATTGAGATCACATTCAGAATAATTATAAAATCCGTCAGGACATCAAGGAAGTCAAAAACCAAGACAGGAGCAAATAATATACCGTGCAGAACAAAGAACCATGTAAAGCTTCACATCATACTTCCAACATAACGAAACAAAAAAAAAAATCAACAGAAAAATCGCACCTTGAACCATCTTAGTCGATTCAGGGCCGTTCTGAAACTGAGATAATTCAAGCAACACTCCTCCCCATCGTGTGAGATTCTAAAATGACCAAAAGAAAGATTAGCAACATCAAATCAAAATCACAACCAAAATAAGCAAAAAGAAAAGAATATATAATGCAAATCCACGAAAAGATGTTTCGAAATACGTCAGCATCGAGAGGGTTTTTTGCGTAGGTAGCTTCAGCTGTTCTGCGAGCCTGCTCGAAGAAGAGAAGACGATCGAAATCACTCGCCATGTCCATTGTTTCGGAGACCGACTTATGTGAGAAATTCCTCAGGTCGGATCTTGTTTTGTTTGTATATGATATCCCTCTTATCTACCCTAATACATATGATTGTAGCTGTCTGTAGTGTAGGTTTAGTTTTGTTTTGTGGGTTCTTGTCTTGGAGAAATTAATATATCGGATCGGGTTTTAGTTTAGGTTTATTTCGGGTCGGACTCGGGGCTTCTCCATTCCCCTGTTTAATAAATAATAAATAATTTATTAAACTAACCGAGCCGAGCATTCCCTTCATAATCAATCATAATGGAGCCGTAAATATAATGTAAATTACTTTGAGCCCAGCCCAAGGCCCAACCCCAAAGCCTACCGCGCCACAAGGCAAGGCAAGGCAAGGCAGGCAGAGGCAACGCTGTGAGTGACGAAACGCTAATCTCACAACTCTTATCTATAGATCGATGTGCTGGCTGGCTTGGTATTCAGACAACATCTCCGATACTTTATTGGCTTGCGGCACGACACCTTACAATCATCCAAGTAACAGTCACACAGCGACTCTGTAGAAGAAAAGAATATAATCTGGCAAGAAAATGCCGGGAATTACGGCGCCTTCTGATTACGCTCAAGAGCCTCCTCGCCATCCTTCTCTAGCTGTTAATTCTAAGGTAGTACCATTTGACTTCGCTATATTGCGTTTTCTAATTCCATGGTCCAAGTAGCGAGTTTTGATAATTCATTGAATCTGAACAAAAGTTGATTCAGAATGCTGAGTGTTCTACAAAATTTTGATTTATGAGACACAACAAAATTATGTTACCTATGGAGCTCAACTATTAAGTACTCATAACCTGGATTATTATTATTATTTTTTTTTAGGAGCCTTTCAATGCTGAGCCACGTCGTCGCGATTTAGTCTCCTCTTACGTGACGCCAGTTGAGTTTTTCTACAAGAGAAACCATGGACCAGTTCCGATTGTCCAAGACATCAACTAGTGTGATTGATACCTTGATTCTTTTTCTAGTTACTTCCATCCAACTATCATAGCTTCAACATTCTTATGCTAACTCTTTGATTGAGCAGTTATAGTGTTACTCTCACTGGTCTAACCGGAAATTCCAAAGAGTTACATATGAGAGATCTCTGGTGTGTAATATTGTGTTATCAACTTTACCATGTCCTATAAGATGTTGACTAATAATAGTGTTTATTTCTGTGGAGAAAAGGAAACTTCCGAGGTATAGCGTCACTGCCACATTACAGGTACAAAATTTTAGTGTGCTCGCACACACAGAGACACATGCAGTCATTTGAGGATTTGGCTGCAATTACAGCAAAAATATAATTATCCTTCCTCATGAGTATAATTATTCCATTTGTTGACTAATTCTTTTAGATGTAGCAAAAATATTATATTTAATTGCTTGATTGACAGTGTGCTGGCAATAGGAGGACTGCCATGAGTAAAACTCAAAAGGTGAAAGGAGTTGGATGGGATGTTGCTGCAATAGGAAATGGTTAGTCCATGACTATTGGAATCACCAGAAAGTTAAAGCAATATCCGAGTTTTATACAATTCATTCTATTCATGTTTTCCGGTGCAGCTGTCTGGTGTGGGGCCAAATTAGCTGATGTTCTTGAACTTGTTGGAATTCCAAAGTTCTCGCAAGCAACACCCTCAGGTGGTAAGCATGTAGAATTTGTAAGCATCGACAAGTGTAAGGTAATGGCATGCAATTTTGCTCGTTCTCTAATTAGTGGAGGGAGAACATTAGCTGACCTCAACCAACATACATACACAGGAGGAGAATGGGGGTCCGTACAAAGCGTCAATTCCATTGTCGCAAGCCACCAACCCAGAGGCTGATGTGCTACTAGCTTATGAGATGAATGGAAAGGTGCGCAAAACTCAGCCATATGCCATAATCCTTGTGAATTAATTATATTTACGAGTCATGGTTTATCAAATGAGCAGAAAAAAGGGGATTGAAGAAGATTTAACTTGTGGTAAATGTGTGTTTATTGTCTTTTAAATTGAATATTGGGCAATGTAGGGGCATGTGTTGTAAAAATTGCATGATTAGATACCAATGGTCATGATGCTTATCCCGGATCTTTTGCTAGAGTTAAAAGACAGCTGCTCATTGTTCATTTTAATGTTTTCCGGATGATGCATGTCTTGTTTCAGACTCTTGATAGGGATCATGGTTATCCATTGCGTGTGATTGTCCCTGGTGTGATTGGTGCTCGTTCCGTCAAATGGATTGATTCCATCAACATCATTGCTAATGAATGCAAGGTATTCTCATATGATTGTCTGTATTAATTAGTTTGTTTGAGCAATCACTCCATATGCTATTCTCATGTTTGTTTTCCTTTAGGGATTCTTCGTGCAAAAAGATTATAAAATGTTTCCTCCTTCAGTTGACTGGCATAATATCGATTGGTCTACAAGACGTCCACTAATGGATTTTCCCGTTCAGGTAATAGCCCTCCTTTTCTTTATCGGCTGCTTGTGATATGTAGAACTGTATTGGAGATGTTGCTCATCTGTCTTGCGTAAATTTGACCTCGTTTTTCTAGATTGTGAGAATACGCTTCAAATTCCACAAGATAATAAGATGTCAGCGCCTGAAAAATGATTTGTTATATTTGCAGGCTGCAATATGTTCTCTGGAGGACGTAAACATTGTAAAACCTGGAAAGGTCAGAAGTATATTATTTTTGCTTTCCTCGGTTTAATTAATTAATTAATGATATAAACCCTCCTCATCCATCTCGAATCAGATAACAGTGAAGGGTTACGCAGCATCAGGAGGTGGGCGTGGCATCGAAAGAGTTGATGTATCCTTTGATGGCGGCAAGAGCTGGGTGGAAGCGTCCAGGTTTCAGAAACCTGGAGTTCCCTACGTATCTGATTCAGAACATAGCGATAAATGGGCATGGGTGCTTTTTGAGGCCGAAGCTGACGACATACCACCGAGCACTGAGATAATTGCAAAAGCTGTATGTCTTCTTCTTTATCTATTCTATTATCTGTTGAATCACTTTTTGTTTTCCATTAGTAACCTCAATTTCTTTTCACTTCCAGGTGGATATTGCTGGGAACGTGCAACCTGAAAATGTCCAAGTGATTTGGAACTTGAGGGGGGTACTAAACAGCTCCTGGCATCGGGTTCACGTTCGGGTTGGTCATTCAAATCTTTAGCTTCCCTTCCCTTCCCTTCCCTTTCCTCGCCACGCTTGGCTTGGCTTGGCTTGGCTAAATATAACATCATCTATTTTATTTCTGATTTAGCTCTATCAATCAATCAATCAATCACAAATTTAATAATACTCTGGGTCAACTATCCATCTATGTATGTCGTTTTGTAATAATTTATCTCTACTATTTTTTGTTCGGTGTTCAGACTTCTGGGTCCCGAAATTGTTTTACTTCTCTGAAAGCGATCTACATTGCCCCCAAGGGAAATCTGTTTATAATCATTTAATTTTTTGAGTTTATCTAATAGGGAGGGTTGTGGTCTTGGCTGGCACATGTATATATTTATTGAACTCACATGGTTTCTTACATAAGGCTTGGCTTCACACTATTTTCATCAATATCATAATATGGGGAATTCAAATTTGACCAAATTGTTCGGAAGGGATAGTTTGGCTGGCTCCTGGATAGGATATCTTTCTTTATAAATGATGCAATAACTAGTTTAAAGAAGAAGACTGCATCGTCATGTGCACTCATCAAAAGATTCAATAACCTCTTGTAAAGGAAAAAAAGATAATTAAATAAATAAAGACTTTGCTTGATTTAGTACGTGAAGGTTGTGTTGGGGCAGGGCAGCTACTGATAAAATTTAAATATTTAAAATTTTTCAACGAAAACGTGCTAACTTAATTTCTTATTTTAATGGTGCGGTGGGTATTTTTACTCATTCATCCCCTGTCCGTCCTAACCACTAGTTGACGAGTAAGTTCATTCCCTTCAACGACGGACGGACGGAAATGATATCCATATCTTCTTCTTCTTGTTGTTCACTGTTGTTGTTTCTATTCATTCTCTTTCTATTCATCAAATGGAAGTTCAAGCAGGGCCGTCCTCCATCATATCCTCTGATAGGATGTCTCATTTCATTCTATAAAAACCGTCACCGCCTGCTGCAATGGTACACAGATATGCTCTCCTTGTCGCCCACCCGGACAATCATTATCTCCAGATTTGGTGCCCGGCGAACCATTGTAACGGCCAATCCAGAAAACGTCAAGTACATACTCAAGCTCAACTTCACCAACTATCCCAAAGGAAAGCCCTTCACGGATATTCTTGGAGACTTTCTTGGAAATGGAATTTTCAGTGCTGATGGTCACGTGTGGCACATCCAGCGCAAGTTACTCGTGCAGGAGTTCAGTCCCAAGTTTTTAAGGGACTACGCAGAGAATGTCCTCAAGGAAAAAGTGGAGGAGAAGCTGCTTCCGTTGCTAGAATCATCAGCTGCAGATGAGGTGCCAATTGACTTGCAAGATGTTCTGAGAAGGCTGGCGTTTGACTTGGTGTGTAAGATATCAGTTGGGTTCGACCCCGGCTGCCTGGATCGTGATTTTTCACACCCCATCTTCCAAGCTTTTGATATCGCGTCGGACATGTCTGCGAGAAGAGGATACGCTTCAATGTCAGCTGCGTGGAAAATTAAGAGGCTCCTCAATCTTGGATCAGAGAGAAGGCTCAGAGAAGCCATTTCACAAATCCATTTGTTTCTAGACAAGGTGATTTCTGACAGGAGGAAGCTGGGGATGGTCGATCCATCTGATCTTACGTCTAAGATAATGCAGGCGGCCAAGGAAAACAACCTGGATGATGAGCTGCTTGTGAGGGACGCATTGACTAGCGTCATCATGGCAGGGAGGGACACGACATCAGCCGCCATGACATGGCTTTTCTATTTGCTATCATGCGATCCTGATGCAGAAAACAGGGCGGTGAGCGAGATCAGGCACGTCGTCGTCCAAGATGAAAAAGGCCGCCGGGATCTTTCGGCATACGAAACTCTGCGAGAATTAAGGATGGTAAAAGCATGCATTTGCGAGTCCATGAGGCTTTTCCCGCCAGTCGCATGGGACTCCAAGCATGCCAGTTCGGACGACTTATTGCCAGATGGGACTCGGGTCCATGCCGGAGATCGGGTCACTTATTTCCCTTACGGCATGGGAAGAATGGAGAGTCTGTGGGGAGACGACAGGCTCGAGTTCAAACCCGAGAGGTGGGTTTCGGAGATGGAATTAGGTGGAGGGAGATCAGCAGTGGTAAAGGCTCTAAAAAAAGTCGACCCCTATGAGTTTCCTGTGTTTCAAGCCGGCCCAAGAGAGTGCATCGGTAAAGAAATAGCTTTCCTTCAAATGATGTATGTGACTGCTTCCATATTGAATCGCTTCAGAATCCGACCGCTGATGGCCGCTGGTGGTACGCCTCCCGTCTTTGTGCCTCACCTCACGGCCCACATGGCCGGTGGATTCAAGGTGTTTGTTAGTCGACGAAGATGACGACGACGACATTAGATTCGAAAGAGTTCATGCATGTCTACAGTATACTAACAGCATTTTGTTTTTATAATAATAATAATAATAATAATAATAATAATAATAATAATAATAATAATAATTGATTAGATGGCGTTTCTAATTTTGGGGACCAAACAGTTGGAGCGGACACCATTTGACCGTGACTGATTGGAAGTTATTGATTTTTTTCAACTTATGCAAATAAATTATTCCCAATAAGATAAAATGAAAAAAAACAAACAAACTAGATGTTAGATACAGATCCAATAATGCCAACCAACGTTACTGATAAACAATTATACATAATTATCTTCGTTCCGTGTCGAATATAAAAAGTTCCAAGCGCGTGCATGCATGCATGCATGCATGGTTATGCAGCATGTATATTGTATTGTAACCTTCCATAATAGTTTATACATGCGATGCAGTTTTCTGCCTAGCTTTTCTCAATTATGTATTGTATTGTATGCATGTGATATGATTATTTAAATAGAGACGACATTATTATAATATGATCCAACAAATAGGTCGACCATGAAAGTCTTGTCTGGACGAAGCTTCACAATAATTTATGATTGTTGACTTTAGATAACATGTCTTTTTACTAAGAAAGAAATTGAACTGTACCGTGTCAGCTTCACATGAGTTAGTTATTTCATAATCTCTTAGTTGATTCTCTCTAACATATGTACTAATACTACCAACACAACATTATGAACTGTCAATATATCACTATTATTATTTGTCTTTGAAAGGGAATAAAACAGGGTGGCTAGGCTAGGCTAGGCTAGCATAACTGAACAATTCAAAATGAAGTGGCTAAGGCGGTTTCTACCGCCGTCGAGGAGCTTCCAGCGCAGTTGATCATCGGAGTTAGAATCCGGGGGGCAGCAGGTGTATATGGCCATATGATGATTCATAGTGGAAGATGCACCACCACCACCTATAACCAGCAGTTGGTTGCCCAGGGACTTAAACGCAACTCCCCACCCTCTATTGCTGTCTGCTCTCACGGGAACTTGTCCCAGCTGTTTCCAAGCGTTGCTGCCCTTGAGGTAGACCTTCAGTTGATTCGAAGATGCCTCCAGCGAGTATAGCTCGTCGTTTATCACTGCCACAAGGGGAGGAGAATGGGAGGAAGATTGCACGGGATTGTCTTTAAGCATGTCTGGTATGAGCTCCCATCTGTTGCTCTTCTCGTCCAAGTATTCCCCACACGTCAGCTCTCCCTCTTCGTTCCTCCCACCTATCACGTAGAACTTGCCGTCCATGTAACAGCCGGCACACAGCTTCCTCCTCCTTTTCATCCGCGGAAGTCGTTCCCATGACTTGGTCTGTGGGTCGTACCTTTCTGCCGTGTTGTGAACTTCACTTCCAAACCCAGCTCCGATTCCGCCCGCGACGTAGGTCAAGTCGCCGCATGTTGCCGATGCGAAGAGGCATCTCGGGGTTATCATCGATGGGCCCTTGAACCATTTGTTCTGGGCCAGTTCGTACCTCCAAATGACGAGGCCATCGATCTCTTTGCCGGAGACAAGAAGGTGGGTGCCTGCGCAGAGTGACTCCTTGTCTCCAGAGGCGAAACAGTGATCCGAGGGGAGCATTGGGAGCTTTCTGCGGGACATAAATTCTCCGTCAAATGCCCACCAATTATATTCTCCTGTTGCAAACATCAAGACCGAAGCTTCTCTTACTCCGATGTCTTTCCTGATCCTGTAAAGCTCTCCGCTCTTGACTAGACTCCGACATCTTTTGTTCACGAGGCATAGTTTCCAATTCTCCGAGCTTGGAAACCTGGCGAATATTAGATTCTCCAACTCGTAGCTAAGATACGAAGAAGGGCTGGAATAATCTGCATCCTGAGGTTCTTCACCAGACTGATTAGGCCCAGTCAGATCCAACCTATCACTATCAGGGGACGTCTTCTTAATCCTTTTCGGCATAGAAATTGAATCTTTGCTACAGTTTCCGAGCAGATTCTTACTGAACTGTCTGTCAATCTAAATAGGGAATAAGAGGGAATCAGATACACATTGGCCTGAACAGATGAGCATGTCATTCCTGAATGTTTAGCTCAAAAAGAAGAAACAAAGGACCTCTTGAGAAGCCACAGCACAATCAATCAGTCGTTTTACTATAAACAACAAAAACCAGACGAAATGGAAACGCTTTTGGGCATAATCTGAGGAAGAAATAAAAAGGCAAGGGTTGGTTAACTTTAAAGGAACTTTGTCAGATAGATGATCTCAAGATCAACCAAGGAGGATAGGAGAAACCATAGGTCAAAAAGGAACTGACTAATCATATCTATTGAGAGACCTTTCACAAGCAAAAGAATATCCTTAGGAGGCACTTAATCGCATTATATCTTAAACCATCCAAAACACATTCTTTTTCCTTTGATAGACAAAGAACGCACATATCTGTCCAATCAACGAATTAGCGAAAAAAGATGGTCAAATTACTGGAAAATAACAAGGTACACACATAAATGTAGTCTAGAGCCGCTCAAATTCAAGCAAATTAATGTAAAAAAGCTAAATAGCACCGCCATAAAAAGAAAAGGAAAAAAAAAAAAATACAAAGCCGTATGCATCATAAACACAGGAAAAAGAAGGGGAACTCACAAAATTCAACAGTCGGGAGCTTTATAGGAAACCCAAGCACAAGGCACCCTCGAAGCCATCTTAATAGATACAAACACGCAAAGGCACATCAACAGATAATGAACACAAGAAAAAGGAACTACGAGGAGCATTGAGGCAAAGAGAGGCAGGCAGGCATATAGTAAGTAATGCGCTTGGGGTCGTCGATTCTTGAAATAATGGGACCATCCCATCCCATCGGCTCAAATAATTAAATATACATTAGAAAAAAAAAAATCATTAACAGTCATGAACTCAATCGTCGATTTCGGAAAGCAAGAAGCGCCTTTCTACTTTGTATATCTCTTCTTCTTTTTAACACATTGAAATCGATTTACTACATGTTGCTGACTTGCTGGTGTCTACAAGTGTCGACTGAGTATGTATATTTTAAAGATTCTCATCGTGGAATTCTTAAATACTGGCAGTGGATGGAAAACATTAAATTAATGGGTAAAGCCAGCCAACTCCTTTCTCATCGAAATGAATATGCTTTCTTGTAATGAGGACGCGCCAAACAAGCAAGTTTACACGCAAAACTGGTTGGTTGATCTGGATATCAGTATAATATGTTCTCTTTGCCATCAAAAGATTAAATTTGGCAAGAAAACCCGCAACTCAACAACAAACTATGATTTTTGGTCTTTAGTCAAAATTTAACTAGAAAATATTTATTTATGGGCCAGTAATCAGTCCTAAATATGATGCAATTCAATGGATGAGCCTTCTCGTAAAACCATACGTTAAGCTTGCTTAGTCATTGATTCAGTGTAGAGTAATTAATGCCATAGACTCCAATCGGCGTGAGTCAAGTGGTTAATTTAATGGAGATTAGTGAAGTTGGACGGTTACCAACTCATAATTTTCGGACAATCAACATCAGTCTACTCAGACATTATGTATTTTTTCTTTTATTTCGATTCAACAGCTGCTACAATACAAGGAGGATTTGATAAAGAAAAGATAATCTTAAAAAAAAAAAAAATTTGAAAGTAGTCATCTTTGGGTTGTGGATACGATGATTTATGGGACAAAGTGCAAATCCCATTGGATGATGACTCGTACTTTCTCATAACTAAAGCATAGCTCTGATCTTTTAGTTGGTGGGATGGGAGGGACGGATTTCCATTTGGTTTACTTTTGATATATAATAATAATTATTAAATGTAAAACAGAGTCATAGCCGAGTAGGCTTAGCATTAATATACTCTCATCTCAGCTTCTAAACAAAACCCACGGAATTGGAAGATTAATTAAGAAAGCATTCATCCCACTAACTCCTTTACTTATTGGCTTTCCTCGTTGTTGGTTAGTTATCATTTTCATTTCATTCATTCGTTAGTTATTGCACCAATACTTCAATGATATTATTTTATATGGGATTATTTATTTATTTTATCTCATTATTTTTTAATATCCAAATTCAACTCCCCTTGTCCGGACTGGGTCAACTCAACATAAAATGTCCAAATTGGACAAAGATTAATAAAAGGAAAGCCGAAGGTATAAATGGGCCAAATTCTGAAAGGCCCATCTGATAGGCAAAACGAGCAAGGAGGATCAGAAGCCTCCATTGCTAACTCTGTGATGGAGTTAAAAGTTTTCCGTTGCTACCATTGAATTTCATTTTACAACAGAGAAGAAAGAATATATTATTGGTAACATTTTGGATCATTTTTTGGAACATTTTTATATATTTTGGTGGAGGGACGGATTTCCATTTGGTTATCTGAGCAAGTTATTGGTGGGTGACGTAGAACATTTTTTGCTCATTCCCCACATTTAATTTTTCTTTTTTTCTTAGGAGAAGAGAAAGATAAATTAAAATATATAAATAATTAATTAAATACCGACCAACCGACAAATTATTTTCTTCAATATAAAAAGGATTTAAAAAAAAAAAAAAGAAAGAAATCCTATCTGTCACTTATCCAAGAGCTTCGGGAGTCTATAGAAATGGCGCCTCGACATCGCATTACGCAACACAATTATTCGTCCTAAAATTGTTATTACAAACAAAAACAATGTGCCACCTTTTTTATTTTATAATTATTTAGTACACTGAGTTAACACACACAACATTCATACACACCATAAAGGAAGTCTGTAATTGTATGCTGGATACTACTGGAGACGCTAGAAGCACTTTCTTTTTCTTTCTTTCTTTCTACATTTTCACTTTCGAAGCGTATGGCTGCAGATTATAAATATTGTGTTGCTGAATATATATCACAAGGACACGTTATTCATCCAAACCAAAAACAATTAAATCGCTTGAAAATGATCGAGATTTAGGAAAAGATGTTACGAGAAATTTCCAATTTATCTGTACTTATTATATTTGAAATGAATCATCTTCATCATCATCATAATAATTATAGATTGATAGTAGAAATAGAGAGAGGTTGAAGAACACGGGACAATATTTCAACGTCACATTGATGAAATTGATGATCTGTTTATTATTATTTAAATTTGTGGATGAAACAGACACTTCCAAATCAAATAAACAAATGGAATTGCCAAATGATCTGAATTTGGATAAAAAAATAAAAATAAAAATGGCTCGTAGTCTACTCGAAAGGCCACATTAGTTCGATGCTCCACCAAGATTCTTACATGTGTACTTCTTCGCGAAGGCTCATGGCTTGCTTATCTGTCAATTGGTTCGAATACAAGTTTATTCTCGTGAATAGATAGTAATAAACTTAGCCTTCTTTATCCATTCCATACTACCTTCCTCGCTGTTGAAAGTGACAAATACCAATCTATAATGATGTCTGTATAATATATTAACGAATAATGTTGTATATATAATTAATGTTATTCCAAATACGTAACTTCTTCCAATGACCACAAATACCTGTCCGTCCATCCGCATTCAGTGAATTTGCCCTCCAAGAACAGTGGAAGTAACAAACAGCATTACAAGTGAAGTTTCATCATCTATGGATGAGTGTAGCAACAAGTCAGCAGAAGGAGAAGACCAAGTTGAAGAAAATGAAGTCGAAAGAGACTTCGAAAGCAATGATATTCAGCAGCCTCTCCTCAAAAGGAACCGAACGCTTTCTTCAAATCCATTGGCCATAGTTGGAGCCAAAGTTTCTCATATAGAGAGCTTGGATTATGAGTAAGAACTCTAAATAAATTGTTTTGCTGGCTGGCTGGCTGGCTGGCTGGCTGGCTGGCTGATCTATAACTATAATTCTGATTGACTGATGGATGTTCTTGTGACGATAGGATCAATGAGAACGATCTCTTCAAGCATGACTGGAGAAGCAGGTCAAAAATGGAAGTGTTGCAGTACATATTCTTGAAATGGTTGTTGGCATTCTTAGTTGGGCTTCTCACGGGATTAATTGCAACTCTCATCAATCTTGCTGTTGAAAACATCGCAGGCTACAAAATTCTTGCTGTGGTCAACTATATTGAACAGGAAAGGTAACCAAAGTGATCATTTTTTTTTTCAATTTTCTTGATCATAGTAGGCACAGATGAGTGAATTTTTCATTCTCGTCTCAGATACATGGCAGGATTCATATATATGGCCGGAGTAAATTTTCTTCTAACTCTAGTAGCTGCCCTTCTCTGTGTCCTTTTCGCACCTACAGCAGCTGGGCCTGGAATTCCTGAAATTAAAGCTTACCTTAATGGAGTCGACACGCCTAATATGTTTGGAGCGACAACATTAATCGTCAAGGTACAAAAATGATCCACTATTACGCTACGCTACTAAATTTTTTGACATCTCATATGACTTTGAAGCCGGTCCCAGATCATTGGAAGCATTGGAGTAGTCTCGGCAGGCTTGGATCTTGGAAAAGAAGGCCCTCTCGTGCACATAGGAAGCTGCATTGCTTCGTTATTAGGACAAGGCGGGCCTGACAATTACCGCATCAAGTGGCGCTGGCTTAGATACTTCAACAATGACAGAGATCGGCGGGATCTGATAACATGTGGCTCCTCATCAGGGGTTTGTGCAGCTTTTCGAGCACCGGTGGGTGGGGTGCTCTTTGCTTTGGAAGAAGTGGCCACTTGGTGGAGAAGTGCTTTGTTGTGGAGAACATTCTTTAGCACCGCAGTTGTCGTTGTTGTGTTAAGGGCGTTTATGGAAGTATGCAGATATGGGAATTGTGGGCTTTTCGGCCAAGGAGGACTAATCATGTTCGACGTGAGTGGCGTTTCCATACGGTACCAGGCAGTGGATCTCATCCCTGTGGTTGTGATAGGAGTTATTGGCGGTCTTTTGGGAAGCCTTTACAATTACCTTCTGCACAAAGTGCTTGTGTTCTACAATGTCATCAACAAGTGAGAACGAAGACGATCTTGATTTGGCTCTTCTTATTCTTTATTTACTTGTTTCATGAGTTCTGATTCTGACATTGTGTGTTGCAGAAAGGGGAGATGGCATAAACTACTACTTGCTTTGAGCGTGTGCATTTTTACTTCCGTTTGCCAATATGGGCTTCCTTTTCTTGCCAAGTGCCAACCTTGTGACCCTTCCCAAGCCGACACGTGTCCCAACAGCGGCCGAGCCGGAAATTTCAAGAAATTCAACTGCCCAGATGGTTACTACAATGGCCTAGCCACTCTTCTCCTCACAACAAATGATGATGCTGTTAGAAACATTTTCTCCACCAACACTCCAAGAGAGTTCCTTCTGTCCTCCCTTGTCATCTTCTTTGTACTGTATTGTGTACTGGGGCTCATCACTTTTGGCATAGCCGTACCATCGGGTTTGTTCCTCCCTATAATCCTTATGGGCTCGGCTTACGGACGAATGCTCGGTATAGCCATGGGACCGTACACAAAGATTGATCAAGGACTGTACGCTGTTCTTGGTGCAGCATCTCTCATGGCTGGTTCGATGAGGATGACCGTTTCTTTATGCGTAATATTTCTCGAACTCACCAACAACCTTCTCCTGCTACCCATCACGATGCTGGTGCTTTTAATAGCTAAAACTGTGGGAGACTGTTTCAACCCGAGCATATACGAGATAATCTTGGAGCTTAAAGGCCTACCTTTCTTGGAAGCACATCCCGAGCCATGGATGAGGAATATTACAGTCGGAGACCTTGTTGATGCCAAGCCATCCGTAGTGACACTTTCTGGAATTGAGAAAGTCAGCCGAATAGTGGACGTTCTGAAGAATACGACACACAACGGTTTTCCTGTTTTGGATTATTCTGGGATTCTTCCACAAACAGGTTTGCCAAATGGTGCAATTGAACTTCACGGGGTGATACTAAGAGCTCATCTCATCTTGGCCCTGAAGAAGAAGTGGTTCTTGATGGAACATAGAAGAACTGAAGATTTGGAAGTACGACAAAAGTTTACCTCCATTGACTTGGCCGAAAGAGGTGGGAAGATAGAAGAGGTCACGGTGACAAAGGAGGAAATGGAAATGTATGTTGATCTGCATCCATTGACAAATACAACTCCATTTACTGTGCTGGAGAGTGCCTCTGTTGCAAAGGCATTGGTTCTGTTTAGGCAAGTTGGGATCAGACATATGCTTGTTCTGCCCAAATATCAAGCAGCGGGGGTAAATCATATATATATATATAATAAATAGCTCTCTTACTACATACATGATACAATAAAAGATGTGTGTGTCTGAGTGCAGCTTTTATTTAATTATTATTGGGCAGGTATCTCCAGTGCTGGGAATTTTGACAAGGCAGGACTTGATAGCTCACAACATATTGAGCGCCTTCCCTCACCTGGACAAGTCCAAGAAAAATAAAAAGGGACATTGATCTGATCTCCTCCATATACAAAGTTTCCATATTTTTTCTTTTCTTGAATTTTTTCCCCTACCTTTCATTGAACACAGGATTTATTGTCTGTCTCTCTGGTTGATATGATATACATATATATATGCATCAGTTGTATTTTAAAGGCCACACCTTCACAGTGGAAGCGAAATTCCCATTTGAGATCAGAGTGTATGATATGATATTTGATTGCATTGCATTGCATTGCATTGCATTGCTCGACCTTATTAGTAATATGGGAACAAGATACTCAGAAACTCTGGTAAGCCACCCTTAACAATGGAGAGAGCCAGCCATAAATGGAGAGAGCTCTGGTATGATATGAGCTCTCTCATGCGGTAGGGTACTATCTATATATACTTTATCGGCCGGCCATAAATGATCGCTCTCTCAGCCAGCAGCAGGAGAAGGTCTCGCCGTTGTTTTCTTGTCACTGAAACTACAATATAGACTGTTTACTACATTGTTCTCTTTGTTTTGTTGTCCTGCAGGCGGGCACTTTGTGCCAAACCTCACAGTAGCCTTTTATGTAAACACATCAATCATTTCCCGATCTTGCTTCCAGTATTTTTGTTTGAAGATCTTACATGAGCAACTATTCTCTTGTCAACAAAATCCAAAATGACTGAAATACGCATATAATACGAATCACATCGCTGACAAAGGTTATTATTAAGTTCAAGAAAATGTCACTGTCTTTATTCATATGCTCGCCCTTTGGCTACCCCTCTTGTTTCTCCACCCTCACGAGATCTGTAAACCAAATTATCGATGAGTGATAATTAGTTGCCGCAGCCGATATATATGCTGAATGAAACTTGGAAAAGGCAGTAAACATTACCAATCATCTGAGTACAATACAAAAAGTTTGCTGCAGAATTTAACTGTTGTTCTCTGAAGAAGAAGAATTCAGATAGGAGATTACGCGATCAGCTTCCTCCCACCCAGATGATATTGCTTTCCCAACTGATAACCCTCTCTTGTGGTTTCCTGAATAAGTAAATAAAGATGAAATAATGGGGAAAAAAATCGAATAATTCTTCCTAGCTCTACTATTGTGCTATCATCTACCTGCATTTCCAAATATTTCACAAACTTCCATTTTAAAGAAAACTCAAAACTAAAAAATAAACATGGTCAGTTTAGTTTGATTTGAAATGCTCATGTTAAAAGCTTGCATTTTGTATAGTTTGCCTATCGAAGAATTGCATCTTCTATCATGGTTGATAATATTCGTAGTCTACTTTCATACATGGAAATAATGAAAAACAAGCTTGGGAGACACGTAACAACGAATTGAAATGGATAGGAGAGAAACATGTGGAGGTGAAAGGGGTGGTTTTACCAGCATAAAATAAGCCTGGGAGTTCCTTTTCCATCTTATCAATAGCTTCAATGACTGAATTATAATTATGCCCGTACAAAGGAAACGCTTTACTCCAACAGTAGTGGCTGTAATCAATATCACGTGCACGTTTATCATTTAATGAAAACATTTTTAAACAAAAAGCCTTGTAAATTACTAAGCACAATTACTTCACAAATGCAGGCTCTCCCTCTGCACCCAACAGCTTTCTTAGATCCTCAGAGACTACTTGCTTTAGCTCATCGCTGTAACAAATTAAGAAAAGGTAAAATTACAAATCATCACAATAACATATCTAAAAGGAAAGTAGTTGAACTGTCATCACGTTGAAGCTCTTGCGAGTTCGCGGTTTCTACTTCCTCCAACAAAAGTAGTGTAGAGATAAACGTCATTGGGCGCACGGTCGGGGAACATCGTCGATGAGAAAAGGGTGCCTGCTTGCAGAAAATATGTTGTGAATAACAGCAGCACTATAATATGTTGATTAACATAAAAAACAGACAGTCAAGCATTACCCAGTGTCTTCAAACCATTTTGTTGTTCTTTAGAAGGTACAAGAACTCCAAAACCTTCAAGTGGTCTCTTGACACTCTCCCTCTTAAATGTGGTAATTACAACAGACATTGGCAAATAACCAACCTGCAGATGACCAAATGCTCCATCGGCAATAGTATTTACAAAGTAATAGTAGCAGGAACCTCAAAGTGCAATTCAATAAAAACTCGCAAAAGGAGCAAATAGTTAGTCAAGGATAAACATTGAAATTACATATTCTTTTCAAATGATAATTAACCCAGGGATGTGTGTTTGAAAGAATCAAGAAAAATGGTTTACCTCAGGAACAAATTCCAGTGAGAATGGGCGTCCTCTTCTAGTAATCTTCATTTGTTTAACGTCAGAAAGTGGGGCCTATAATAGAAATTTTAGGTTACAAAAATACGACTCTTTCTGCACGAGAAATTGATTCTTTTAGCCCCATCATTGAGAAAGATCACAGATAAACAAGCATACTTACTGTAACTATTAAAGCATCAAATGCCTCCTGGCATGAAAGCTTCGCATCATCTGATTTATAGGAAACTGACCAGTAATCTAATGGCGAGAGCTCCCTGCTTGTGCAAGATAATTCTAGCACCTTCGATTGAAGTTTTAGTTCATCTTTGCCAAATTCATTGCATAGAGCATTGGTGAGTGTCTGTGGAGAAGAACCAATTGCATCAGCATAGCTAGGTCAAAGGAACATGAAAAGTAATGATAAGGAAAAGCAAAATAAATAATATGGCTGAAGTTACCAAGTCAACATACTGCTTGAAACTGCAGATAAACGATATTGTTAAGAGAAAAACAAGCACAGATTTCAGGGCGACAGAACACAGACCATAATTTCTGACAGGAAAACCTATAACAGCCTATCCCCATAGAACCTCTACTGCAGAACAGATGAAGTATGCTATGTTCATCCTTTTTCACTCTTTTTTTTTTTAAAAGAGAAATAACGCTACATCTTTTATTTATTGTAATTCTGATAAAAAAAATGTTTGCGAAACATTTTAAAATAAAATAAACGAAGATTTGGTCCAACCTGCATCCCCCCCTGAAATGAGAAAGATGCACCCTTGGGTTTCTTATTTGCAGCATTATTATGCCTGCTGCCTGTAGCAGATTTTTTGGCAGATAGCTTGGTTTGGATAGCACCACTTACTATAGAGCCAAACCTAGAAAATGCAGAAGATGTCATACATGGCAGATGTAATAATGAGTTTACACATGTTAGAGTGTCGTCAATATAATGGTATTATGTAGTTCTATTCATGAACTGAATAAATTTAGGATACAATGTCTCGAACTGTATGAAGAAAACTATTTGCAAAAGATATAAATGTTCAGTGCAGCAGATATAATTGTCATGGATCTAAAACAATTGTATCACTAAGCAATGAGGCTTTATGGTTCATAGTAAACTCTCTAGCATGGCTGATCCACAGATTAGTAAAATTTACCTTTTGTCAAGATTCCACAATTCAGGAAATACATGACGCATCTGAAGAGAAATAAGAATTTTTTGTCATTATAATTCAGACAACCTGCCTCAAGCGCCTGATATTACAGGCAATGAAAACAAAAGACTAAATATGCTTCAAACATTTTTTATATGCTGTTTTAGTTCTGATTATGTTCCATCTGTGCAGACAGTGTTTGCATCAAAAGACCTGAGGTGCGAAAACACTCACAGAGAGAGACTCGGGATCTCCACCACTGGTTCCAGCAACAAAGGGATCAATAAGGTAATCAACAACCTAAAAGGAAATGTCCAATAAAATAAGTGCATTCAGCAACTCGAAACTGGTATTTATTCAGGAAAACATGACCATATTAAACTG
Source organism: Lindernia subracemosa (assembly GCA_028392965.1). Lineage (NCBI taxonomy): Eukaryota > Viridiplantae > Streptophyta > Magnoliopsida > Lamiales > Linderniaceae > Vandellia > Vandellia subracemosa. Next base: position 109,290 of record JAQPCC010000183.1, on the reverse strand, counting down.
AAAATTTGATGATATTTGGATGTTATCCAAGTTCCTCATCCTTCAAACCACAAGAAACAAAAAAGCATACGAGAGCAAGTCAAAGGGCACACTGTATCAGTTCCTCATACTAAATTTTTGTACACCCTACAGACCAATTAACTAGAATATAGTTTATCGAATAGAAGTGGTACTGCCTTCTCTACATTAACTATTGGATTAAAGGAAAAAAAATACCCACTAAATGATATGTTGGAAAATAAAAATGACAAGCACTTATTGAGGGACACAGACGGTACCTCTTTGCCAAAATGACGCTCGAAGAAAGCACCAACACTGTAGACACAAGCAACACCGATCAACTTCCACATTATTTTATAAAAAAGGTGATGAGGATAGGATTCTTTAAATTTCTAAAATTATAGGCATTGTTAGGATTTGTTTCTTCTTTCCAGCATTAGTAGTTATATGCTTTCTTATTCTCTTATGAGAATATCATTTATTCTACATAATTTTTTTGCTCTATGTTTTGTTTTATGATATTTTAATTTACTCTGCATGTTCGAGCGAAATCGAACACAACTCCGCTGCTTTGTCCCGCATCAGAAAGGGTTTAGATTCGGCATGATAGGCTGAAGGAAAATTCAAGTTTTTGGGTCATTTAAATGCATGTGATTTTTATGGTACCTTTCTTCTGCTTCAACTCCCTTCATACTACTTTTCTTCTTCCACAAAAATGGCTCCAAAAGTATATGAAGCTGAAAAGACAGAATACATCAGGAGAAGGCTAAGAGCTTGCTCCCAAGAAATGAAACTATCGAATAAGACATGCAACCTTCGCCCCTGCAGAAATAAAATTGCTTCGGACTAGCGAAATGGGATTTGATGGAAGCTGTCATGTCATGATAAAGCGCGTAATAAATTAAAAAGAAACCAGAAATCAAAGTGTGTCCACAGGCAGGTAGATGGAAAATCTTACTAGCACAGGCACTCCATTTTTGGCTATATACCGCTTATGTTGTGATAGAGGCTACATTGCAATAAAGGATTGTCAATCACTATCCATTACAAAGGCACATAACATAGGAAGGATGATAATCGGAAAGAAATGCAGAAAATAAAACGTCCTTCCTTACATATTGTTGTTTGTCCCTAAGACCAAGTTTATCCAGCAAAAGTCCCACTGCCGGCTCGCTTTCGGTCTAAGAAAGAGTTTCAAATGCAACAATCATAACAATTAGGAATTAAAAACAGGTAAAGAAAGAGTAGCTACCATAGTGTTGGCGCCCTCATCCCATATCAAAGCGTCGCGTGAGATGCTTCTCAACTTCCCTCCCGTCCTCTCATCAGCTTCATATACAGTGACATTTAAACCGTGCAATTTCAACTTATACGCTGCCGCTAACCCACTTTATATACCAAAACAGATGACCAATGGTCAAAGCAATGAAATTATCCACTAAAAAAAAAGGAAAACGAAACACAATCCAGTAACAAACCTAACGCCAGCTCCAATTACTGCAACTCTCTTACCAGTAGACCCTGAGTTCAGAGATCACAATAAGATAGAAACTATTTGTGCAGGCAGGCTGTACACACATTTACGAGCTGTATAAAAAGTATGGAAACATAGCAAGCACCTTGCTCCTTATCTTCATATGCAGCAGAAGCCATGGGCAATGAAGAGGCCACGCGAATTGCAGGAGATGTTATCAGCTCATATCGATTGGCCCAGTCATTCGTTGATTGTCCGAATGATTTACTCAGACTCATCGCATCATCGCACATAATAGTGGCAAGTTCAAACCTGTCACATTAGTGGCTGAAAATGGGCCTCGACTATCTATCAAGCCCATGTCTTTGACTTATTAACATGGGCTCAGCTCAGCTCAATCATTACTCGAAATTAATTGGTTGGAAATTCTTCTTTTTCTAACAATAATAATAATATTATTTGATTTATCGCGATATGATATGCTGTAAATGAGAGAGAGAGAGAGAGAGCTACACTGCCACTGCGACCTGAATTCGAACCCTATCTATCTTACACAGTTCATTCGCTTGACAACAACGACAATGAAGTCATGCGCGCTATCGAGGCTCTCGGGCTCTTCGTTTCTCTCCGGCGCATGCTTTCAGCAGTCAAGGTACAATAGATACCTTTCTACAGTTTTGAAATAAAAACAAACGGGTTGTTACATACATAGCTTGCATCAATAAAAAAACTGGGTAAAAGATTGTCCCATATAATGGTTGCTTTGCTCTTGATGGTCGAGTTGAGACGTTACCTGCAGTATGACTATACTTGAGTTGATACATAATCATCTTAAATCATTAGTAGTACGTTTCTCCTGCGGTGTTGTTATACTTGAGATCCCTAGCATTCTTGATTTTCTTCTGTCAGATCAGCACGGAACATCCCTCAGAAGGTTTTCTTTCCCCGCGCAAGTGGTAAGTCCCAAATCCCTAGACTAGACATGGGCCATCACACAATGGGGTTTGCTTTATTATGTAGCTTGAAAATCCGTCGGCATTTTGGGGAAACTAAAACAGTGCTGTTCCTTTTGTTTTCAAGCTGAATCTGGTCTAGATGGATCAATTAGTGTTAGACACGTGCCTCCAACCTTGTTAGCAGCAGAGAAAGAAGAAGCCAAGGCTGTGTTGACCTTATTCCTGAAAAAACAAGGTCTAAGCAACACTGTGGCAGCAAGAACCATCAACAAGTCAGATGCCTTTGTTGATCACCTAGTCTCACGTCTTCACTCTGTCCATAAGTCTCGCTACCTAGTAGGTTTGGTTTCTTGTTCTATCAATCCCCACAAATCACTCTCACTCTATTTCATTTGATAGCGCGGCCAGTTATATGTCTTGCAGGTCGGGAACTGACGACTCTTGAGATTAGGGACGCTCTCATACCTTACCTTGAAACTGTCTTCGAGGAGTACGGCACTATTCTAACAGATGTTGTGGAAAACTTTCCAAATCCACCTCTCCAGGAAAAGCCAGAAGAAAATATCCCGAAACAAGCAAGACCTGAAAGTTCAGCTGGATCAGTGTCCTCAACCTCTGTTGCTATTCGTGAATCCAGAAAATTGAAAGCTCTAGCTCGAGTTAGTGATACTGGGTCACAAGGGAACCTTCCCGCGCATATTGTTTACCTTATAGAGCTCGGCATGGAACTTAAAGCTATAAGGGAAATCATACGCAAATTCCCAGCTTTTGCGTACTACAGCTTGGACGGCAAAGTCAAGCCAATCGTCGAGTTTCTTCTCAATTTAGGCGTTCCGAAATCAGACATTCCAATTATTTTGACAAAAAGGCCTCAGCTTTGTGGAATTAGTCTCACAGAAAACTTGATCCCTACAATGGAGTTTCTTGAAGATTTGGGTGTGGATAAGGATCAATGGGCCAAAGTCATATATCGCTTCCCTCCTCTCCTTACATATAGCAGACAAAAGCTCAAATCAACTGTGGACTTTCTGTACGAGGTTGGCCTTTCTGCCAAGAACGTCGGTAAGGTTTTAACTCGATGGCCCAATATTATAAGTTACAGTGTGGAAGATAAGCTCCGACCAACTGCTGAGTATTTTCGCTCCATGAACGTTGATGTTGCCATTTTACTCTCCCGAGCTCCTCAAACCTTTGGCCTAAGCATTGAGGCTAATTTAAAGCCTTTGACTGAATTTTACTTGGAGAAAGGATACAGTTTAGAGGACATCGCAACCATGATCTCGAAATACGGAGCTTTGTATACTTTTAGCTTGCCGGATAATCTAAAGCCAAAGTGGGACTTTTTCTTGACAATGGCGTATCCTAAATCTGAGTTGATTAAGTTTCCGCAGTACTTTGGTTATAGTTTGGAAGAAAGAATCAAACCTAGGTACGAGATTATGAGAGAATCTGGAGTTAAGTTGCTGTTGAATCAGATGTTGTCCCTCTCAGAAGATGACTTTCACAAAGTTTTGAAGAAAAAAATGGAGAGGATGAGGAACAATTAACTGCTTCCTCTTCCTGTGATTTAGGAGGTGATGTAATAATATCATTCGTTATGGGAGATTAGATTTGATAGTAGAACTGCTGTACTTTATGAATATATCTGGCTGGAAGAAACTCTCTTCAGTAGTATATGCAGAAAATTATCCTTTTTCGTTTCTCAATGATGGAGGGAGCGAAGGTAAGTTGAAATGACGCCTTCAAGTTAACTTGGTTGGGTTGAAAGAATGATAAAATTATAAAACGATTTAGAGATTTACCGCGCACAAAATGAAAGGCAATTACTATATATTTGTTATAAAAATATTAATTATAATTAATATTATATTAAGATTATTTTATTATAATGATACTTATATTGAATTATAATGATAATATAGCTTATAATAATAAAGAGAGAGATTAGAGAGATATTAAGTATTTCAATACTTGGTGTGATTTACAATGAACTCTAATTACCTATTTATACTACTAATAATTCACTATTACAACTAATCACATTAATTACAATTATACACCTCACACTAAAATACAAACTCTTTAATTAAACACCTCATCTTATCATCTTATCACATTATCTTCATTTAATATAATACTTCCAAATCATCAATAATTTAACTAATATTATTATTTAAAACATCCACATTTAATTATTTCATAATACTCCCCCTTGGATGTTTTCAAAGAATATGCCTCGCCAAAACCTTATTAGGAAAAACCCAATGGGATAAAAACCTAATGAAGGAAAAAGAGTACATGATTCTTTTAGATACGCTTTCGATTGTTGCCTCATTAAAAACCTTACTGGGAAAACCACATGGGAAAAACCTCAGTGAAGGGAAAAAGAGTGCAACGCGTATTTACTCCCCCTGATGATGACATCATTTAAAATCTCGAAGTTTTCGAACTCCAATTGAATATACCAATCTTTTGAAAATTATTGGGGGAAGTGCTTTCGTGAATAAATCTGCAAGATTTTCACTTGATCGCACTTGTTGTACATCAATATCACCATTTTTCTCTAAATCATGTGTAAAGAAAAATTTTGGTGAAATATGCTTTGTTCTATCTCCCTTAATATATCATTCCTTTAATTGGGCAATGCATGCAGCATTATCTTCATATAAAATCGTAGGAAGTTACTTTTTCGATACTAGCCCACTAGTTTGTTGTATATGCTCAATTATCGATCGCAACCAAACACATTCTCGGCTAGCTTCATGAATAGCTAAAATTTCCGCATGATTAGAAGAAGTAGCCGTTAAACTTTGTTTAACTGACCGCCATGAAATAGCGGTTCCGCCATGTGTAAATAAATAGCCCGTTTGCGATCGAGCATTATGTGGGTCAGATAGAAAACCAGCATCTGCATACCCAATCAAATCTGTTTTTGATTCATTAGAATAGAACAATCCCATATCAGTTGTTCCTTGAAGGTATCGAAAAATCCGCTTAATTCCATTCCAATGTCTACGAGTCGGTGACGAACTATATCTCGCCAATAGATTCACAGCGAACGCTATATCAGGTCGCGTATGACTCGTTAAATACATTAGGGCTCCAACAGCACTGAGATATGGTACTTCAGGACCAAGTAGTTCTTCATCGTTTTCGCAAGGTCTAAACGGATCTTTATTCACATCTAAAGATCGAACAATCATTGGAGTATCCAATGGATGAGCTTTATCCATATAAAATCTTTTCAATACCTTTTTCGTATAAGTCTCTTGATGTACGAATATCCCATTCTTTAAATATTCAATTTGCAGTCCAAGACAAAATTTCGTTTTACCGAGATCTTTCATTTCAAACTCTTTTTTCAAACAATTAATGGCTTTTGATAACTCTTCAGGAGTTCCAATTATGTTAATATCATCAACATAAACTGAAATGATGACAAATTCATTTCCAGATCTTTTCATAAATATGCACGGGCAAGTTTGATTATTTTTATATCCCTCTTTCGATAAATATTCACTTAGGCGATTATACCACATACGCCCAGATTGCTTTAATCCATAAAGCGATTTATTTAGCTTGATTGAGTACTCATTTCGGGGCCCTGAATTTTCAGGTAACTGAAATCCCTCGGGAAGTTTCATATATATATCACTATCAAGTGATCCATATCAATAAGCGGTGACAACATCCATTAGACGCATATCGAGTCCTTCACGTACTGTCAGACTAATTAAATAACGAAAAGTAGTTGCATCCACCACAGGAGAATACGTCTCCTCATAATCAATACCAGGTCGTTGTGAAAGCCTTGTGCAACAAGCCGTGCTTTGTATCTCACAATTTCACCGTTTTCATTTCTCTTTCTAATGAAAACCCATTTATATCCAACCGGCTTTACATTTTCTGGTATGCGGACTACAGGTCCGAAAACTTTTCGTTTCTCAAGTGATTTTAATTCTGCCTCGATTGCATCTTTCCATTTTGGCCAATCATTTCTTTGTCTGCATTCTTTTACAGACCCTGGTTCATGATCCTCATTCTCATTTATCTCATTCATTTCATGTAGCGCTACGTTAAATGAGAATTTATTGTCAACGTTGACTTTTTCTCGGTTCCATCTAATTCCATTTTGGGCATAATTTATTGAGATCTCTTCATTATCATTATTCTCAAAAATTTCAGGTACTGATTTCCATTATCATAATCATTAATGCCCATTGACTCTTCTAGAGTCGATAAATCCTCGACTAGACCATTCTTATTATTGCTCCTTTTCTTTTTCGAGGATTTTTATCTTTGGAACCCGAGGGCCTACCACGTTTTAGTTGTGGCTTAGGCTCGATCATTATATGTTCTCCAGGAACATTAACTTTTGCAGGAGCATTAACAGCTGGTATATGTGACTTAGTCACTCTTTTAAGGTCAGTAAAGCTATCTGGCAGTTGATTAGCTAATCCTTGTAAATGAATTATCTTTTGAACTTCTACTTCACATTCTTTCGTTCGAGGATCATAATGATTTAGCGATAATTCATTCCATCTAATACTCATTTCCAGCTGTTTCTTTTCTCCCCCTAATGTCGGAAAATTCGATTCATCGAAATGACAATCGGCAAATCTAGCCGTAAATAAATCTCCAATTAGAGGTTCTAAATATTTTATTATCGATGGAGATTCAAATCCGACATATATTCCCAACCTCCTTTGAGGTCCCATCTTAGTGCGTTGTGGTGGAGCAATTCGAACATATACCGCACATCCAAAAATTCTCAGATGGGAAATATTTGGTTCCTGACCATAAACCATTTGTATCGGGGAGATATCGTTATAACTTATTGGCCTGATGCGGATTAGTGCCACTGCATGTAACATAGCATGTCCCCAACAAGATGAATGAAGTTTCGACTTCATTAATAATGGTCTTGCAATTAATTGCAGCCTTTTAATCAACGATTCTGCAAGACCGTTTTGCGTATGTACATGTGGCACGGGGTGCTCAACATCAATTCCAATAGACATGCAATATTCATTAAATGCCTTGGAAGTAAATTCACCAGCATTATCAAGGCGTATTTTCTTTATTGGAAAGTCCGGAAAATGTGCTCTTAATCGAATCAACTGAGCAAGCAATCTCGCAAAAGCTACATTCCGTGTTGATAACAAACACACATGAGACCATCTAGTTGATGCATCAATCAATACCATGAAATATCTAAATGGTCCACACGATGGATGTATCGGTCCACAAATATCACCTTGTATACGCTCCAAAAATCTTATGGATTCATTCTTTATTTTTACTTGTGATGAACGAATAATCAACTTCCCTTTAGAGCAAGCAGCACATGATAATTCATTAGATTGAAGAATTTTGAATTATTCTCCGCATCATAATTGAACCGGGATGGCCCAACCGGTCATGCCAAACAACAAATGTATTATCATTAGTAAACTTCTGGTTTACGATAGCATGCGATTCAATTGTTTTAACATACGTATAATACAATCCAGAGTCAAATGAATGTAATATTTCAACAACTCGTTTATCATTCGAAACCACTTTTGTAATGTGCAAATATTCAATATTTCTCTTTTCTGCAATCTCAATGTGATATCCATTATGTCGAATAGCTTTAAAGCTCAATAAATTTCTTTGAGACTTAGGAGAATATAAGGCATTATCAATTATTAGCCTTGTCCCTCTGGGCAGTATAACATTGGCTCTTCCGGAGCCCTCAATTATATTTGTGCTACCCGATATAGTGATAACACTTGTTTCTTTCATTTCAAGATGGGAGAAATATTTCTTATTTCTTAGAATCGTATTAGTCGTTGCACAATCTGCAAGACATAACTCCCCATTGCACATGCTTGTATCCATTGTATTGATAAATATATAATAACTAGAATTATTAAATAAATAAGCGTCAAAATAAAATTATATATATAAAGATAAAATAATAAATATATAATGCTTAACAAAAACCAAAATATTCAAATGAGCATAGGATCTAGAACCAATTTTCTGAAATATCGTAATCTTGAGCAAAATTTAATTTCATCGACACTTCACTTTTAATTGCTCTTTATAAAGATCAACGGGATCTTTGGGTGCGAATAATAACCAACGATAATATATAATAATCTTTATATTGCTCAATACATCTTTCTCAATCATATACTAGTTGTCCACTTCGGGGGAAATATTAATAATAACCACGGTAAATATAATGTTCACGACCACTTTTATTATTTGCGCATACATTCACTTCAGGGAATGCAACATAATCATTTAGTCGGACTTATGTTTTTCATTCATCCATCATAATATTTTCTGATCATTTTCTCACGATATTTATTCGTATTATATCCGATGGACTGAACGTGGTGAATGCTTTATAATATACCGAAGTAATTGCGTAAATCACTAGCAAGTATAAAATCGAGAGTGATAAATCAAAGTTTGCCAAATTCAATATATTGATATCATAAAAATAAAATCATCATTAAAATATTAAAAGGAAAAATTATAATTAATCTTCTTTTATATCTTCTTTTGTAAAAGTTCTAATGAAAAACGATATCCACATCCAAATAACTGTCGCCGTAATAATAATCATAAGTAATAGATCAAACATCGGACAAAGCGTCATCCTTCAAAATAAAATATATTTCAGTAATTATAATATTAAAGAAAAATTATAATTAATAATTATATTTTAAAAACATTGGTAAAAACATTATCCACATAGCCGTAAGGATCACCGTAAATAAAGTAAGCAACAGAAGATCCAGCTTTGTATAAAATGACATGATTCTATAACATGAAAAAGAACATAACAATCAGATAACATATAAATCAATGATAAAATATATGAATTGTTTTATGAAACTCGTTCTTTATTATTTCATAATTATTGTCCAAGCTCCGATAAGGTTGCGGTAATAAAATTTGCCAGTGTCCAAAATTATTCGGTCCAAGAATTACTTCAAAATTGTTCAATCAAAAAATCAATAATATGTCGCTACTGAGGTGGGGATAACCACAAGACCTCGTGGGCTTTTGGTGTTGTGTACGTGAATATATATAAAAAAAAATCGTAAATAAAAATTACACACCACCACGGGGTATGGAAATCTGGACCTCTCGTCACTTATAGTGAACGATATTCCGCGAAACCACTCGGGTATTGGCGTTTAGTTATAAAACTTTTAAAATATACTTTTATAATATATATTTTTAAATTAATCACAATTAATATATGATTAGTATAAATTAAATATTAAATTACCGTACCTCGACTAAACTCGTACGAGATCTTCGACGGAGGTTGATCTTGACGACGGAGAGCGGTCGTGCTGATAACGTGTTATAAAAATATTAATTGTGATTAATATTATATTAAGATTATTTTATTATAATGATACTTATATTGAATTATAATGATAATATAGCTTATAATAATAAAGAGAGAGAGATTAGAGAGATATTAAGTATTTCAATACTTGGTGTGATTTACAATGAACTCTAATCACATATTTATACTACTAATAATTCACTATTACAACTAATCACATTAATTACAATTATACACCTCACACTAAAATACAAACTCTTCAATTAAACACCTCATCTTATCATCTTATCACATTATCATCATTTAATATAATACTTCCAAATCATCAATAATTTGACTAATATTATTATTTAAAACATCCACGTTTAATTATTTCATATATGAAATAATTAAACGTGGATGTTTTAAATAATAATATTAGTCAAATTATTGATGATTTGGAAGTATTATATTAAATGATGATAATGTGATAAGATGATAAGATGAGGTGTTTAATTGAAGAGTTTGTATTTTAGTGTGAGGTGTATAATTGTAATTAATGTGATTAGTTGTAATAGTGAATTATTAGTAGTATAAATAGGTGATTAGAGTTCATTGTAAACACACCAAGTATTGAAATACTTAATCTCTCTCTAATCTCTCTCTCTTTATATTATAAGCTATATTATCATTATAATCTTAATATAAGTATAACTATAATAAAATAATCTTAATATAATATTAATCACAATTAATATTTTTATAACACGTTATCAGCACGACCGCTCTCCGTCGTCAAGATCAACCTCGTCGAAGATCTCGTACGAGTTTAGTCAAGGTATGGTAATTTAATTTTTAATTTATACTAATCATATATTAATTGTGATTAATTTAAAAATATATATTATAAAAGTATTATTTAAAGGTTTTATAACTAAACGCCAATACCCGAGTGGTTTCGCGGAATATCGTTCACTACAAGTGACGAGAGGTCCAGGTTTCGATCCCCGTGGAGGCGTGTGATTTTTTTTATTTATGCACGTACACAACACAAGCCCACGAGGTCTTGCGGTAATCCCAACCTCAGTAGCGGCATATTATTAATCTTTCTTTAATAAGAAAAAATGTCGTTTTATACAAAGATGGATCTTCTACTCCTTACATTATTTACGGTGATCATTTCCGCTATGTGGATAATATTTTTACCAATGTTTTTAAAATATAATTATTAATTGTAATTTCTTTAATATTATAATTACTGAAATATATTTTATTTTGAAGGATGTCGCTATGTCCGATGTTTGATCTTTTACTTATGATTATGATTACGGCGACACTGATCTGGATGTGGATTCATTTTTTATAAGAACTTTTACAAAAGAAGATACAAAAGAAGATTTAAAAGAAGATTAATTATAAGTTTTTTTTTATTATGTAATGTTTTAATAACATGTTTTGTATTTTATTATAGTAATATGTCGAACTTGGCGAGCCTTGAGTTTGTTGCACTCGATATCACTGGAAAAAATTATTTACCTTGGGTACTAGATGCTGAAATCCATTTGAAAGCAAAAGGCTTAGGTGACACCATTGATCCCACGAAAACCACAACTGAACAAGACAAGGCGAAAGCTATGATTTTTCTTCGCCACCACATTCACGAAAATCTGAAAGTTGAATACTTAACAGAAAAGAATCCAGCTGAGTTGTGGAAAAACCTGAAAGAACGATATGGCCACTTGACAACTGTTATTCTCCCCAATGCAAAGTACGAATGGCTGAATTTACGATTGCAGGATTTTACGTCGGTAAGTGAATATAATTCTGCCGTTTATAGAGTTACTTCCACGTTGAAATTATGTGGAGAGACAATTACTGATAACGATATGCTGGAGAAAACATTCACCACATTTCATCCACAGAATATGATATTACAACAGCAATATCGGGAGAGAAAATTTAAAAAGTATTCAGATCTAATTTCTTGCTTACTTTTGGCTGAGCAAAATAATGAATTGCTGGTGAAAAATCACGAATCCCGAACGACTGGTTCTACTGCACTCCCTGAAGCGAATGCAGTCAAAGTTAATAATGACAACAGTCGAGGTAATGATCGTGGACGTGGTCGTGGTGGATATCGCGGCCGTGGACGTGGTCGTGGTCAAGGTCGTGGTCAAGGCCGTGGTCGTGGCCGAGGATATTATGGTGGTGGTTATCAATATTTCCGTGGTGGTTATCATAATTATCGTGGCGGTCATCAAAATATTCCCCAGAAGAGGAAAAGTTTTGATAATAAAGATGAGAAGAGGCAAACTGAACAAAAGAATAATGATGAAAAATGTTATCGTTGCGGTGGTTCTGGCCACTGGTCGCGCAATTGTCGTACGCCCAAACATCTTGTTGAGCTATATCAGGAATCTCAAAAGGGCAAAGGAAAGAAAATCGAAATGAATTTTGTTCAGGGTGAATTCGCCTCTACCTCTGATGCCAATGATGAAAATGCTCATTTGGAAGCTGCGGATTTTCTGATCGATGAAAATTAATCTGCTATGATTTTATTTATGCATTATGATTTACTATTGTGTGTTTTATTATATATCGTTGTTTTAAGTTATCTATATGTTTGTAATGCAATATTTCTTTTTCAATAATAAATATTATGTGTTTGTTTATAAAGGATATTATTTGATGGATGCGGGCATGTGCAATGAAGAATTGTGTCTTGCAGACTGTGCAACGACGAATACGATTCTAAAAAATAAGAAATATTTCGATCATCTTGATATGAAAGAAGCCAGTGTTATTACTATATCGGGTAGCACGAATATAATTGAGGGCTCCGGAAGAGCTAATGTTTTACTGCCCAGAGGAACAAGGCTGATAATTGAAAATGCTTTATATTCTCCTAAGTCTCAAAGAAATTTATTAAGCTTTAAAGCTATTCGACATAACGGATATCATATTGAGACTGCAGAAAAAGGAGATATTGAATATTTGCATATTACAAAAGTGATATCGAATGACAAAAGAATTGTGGAAATATTACCATCTTTTGACTCTGGGCTATATTACACATATCTTAAAACAATTGAATCACATGCTATCGTAAACCAGAAGTTTACTAATGATAATACATTTGTTGTTTGGCATGACCGGTTGGGCCATCCCGGTTCAATTATGATGCGGAGAATAATTCAAAATTCACGTGGACATTTAATGAAGAACCAGAAGATTCTTCAATCGAATGAATTATCATGTGTTGCTTGCTCTAAAGGGAAGTTGATTATTCGTCCATCACCAATAAAAATAAAGAATGAATCTATAAGATTTTTGGAACGTATACAAGGTGATATTTGTGGACCGATACATCCATCGTGTGGACCATTTAGATATTTCATGGTATTGATTGATGCATCAACTAGATGGTCTCATGTATGTTTGTTATCAACGCGGAATGTAGCTTTTGCGAGATTGCTTGCTCAGTTGATTCGATTAAGAGCACATTTTCCGGATTATCCAATAAAGAAAATACGCCTTGATAATGCTGGTGAATTTACTTCCAAGGCATTTAATGAATATTGCATGTCTATTGGAATTGATGTTGAGCACCCCGTGCCACATGTCCATACGCAAAACGGTCTTGCAGAATCGTTGATTAAAAGGTTGCAATTAATTGCAAGACCATTATTAATGAAGTCGAAACTTCCCTCTTCTTGTTGGGGACATGCTATATTACATGCAGCGGCACTAATCCGCATCAGGCCAACAAGTTATAATGATATCTCCCCGATACAAATGGTTTATGGTCAGGAACCAAATATTTCCCATCTGAGAATTTTTGGATGTGCGGTATATGTTCCAATTGCTCCACCACAACGCACGAAGATGGGACCTCAAAGGAAGTTGGGAATATATGTCGGATTTGAATCTCCATCGATAATAAAATATTTAGAACCTCTAACTGGAGATTTATTTACGGCTAGATTTGCCGATTGTCATTTCGATGAATCGAATTTTCCGACATTAGGGGGAGAAAAGAAACAGCTGGAAATGAGTATTAGTTGGAATGAATTATCGCTAAATCATTATGATCCTCGAACGAAAGAATGTGAACTAGAAGTTCAAAAGATAATTCATTTACAAGGATTAGCTAATCAACTGCCAGATAGCTTTACTGACCTTAAAAGAGTGACTAAGTCACATATACCAGCTGTTAATGCTCCTGCAAAAGTTAATGTTCCTGGAGAACATATAATGATCGAGCCTAAACCACAACTAAAACGTGGTAGGCCCTCGGGTTCCAAAGATAAAAATCCTCGAAAAAGAAAAGGAGCAAATAATAAGAATGGTCCAGTCGAGGATTTATCGACTCTAGAAGAGTCAATGGGCATTAATGATTATGATAATGGAAATCAGGTACCTGAAATTTTTGAGAATAATGATAATGAAGAGATCTCGATAAATTATGCTCAAAATGGAATTAGATGGAACCGAGAAAAAGTCAACGTTGACAATAAATTCTCATTTAACGTAGCGCTACATGAAATGAATGAGATAAATGAGAATGAGGATCATGAACCAGGGTCTGTAAAAGAATGCAGACAAAGAAATGATTGGCCAAAATGGAAAGATGCAATCGAGGCAGAATTAAAATCACTTGAGAAACGAAAAGTTTTCGGACCTGTAGTCCGCATACCAGAAAATGTAAAGCCGGTTGGATATAAATGGGTTTTCATCAGAAAGAGAAATGAAAACGGTGAAATTGTGAGATACAAAGCACGGCTTGTTGCACAAGGCTTTTCACAACGACCTGGTATTGATTATGAGGAGACGTATTCTCCTGTGGTGGATGCAACGACTTTTCGTTATTTAATTAGTCTGGCAGTACGTGAAGGACTCGATATGCGTCTAATGGATGTTGTCACCGCTTATTTATATGGATCACTTGATAGTGATATATATATGAAACTTCCCGAGGGATTTCAGTTACCTGAAAATTCAGGGCCCCGAAATGAGTACTCAATCAAGCTAAATAAATCGCTTTATGGATTAAAGCAATCTGGGCGTATGTGGTATAATCGCCTAAGTGAATATTTATCGAAAGAGGGGTATAAAAATGATCAAACTTGCCCGTGCATATTTATGAAAAGATCTGGAAATGAATTTGTCATCATTTCAGTTTATGTTGATGATATTAACATAATTGGAACTCCTGAAGAGTTATCAAAAGCCGTTAATTGTTTGAAAAAAGAGTTTGAAATGAAAGATCTCGGTAAAACGAAATTTTGTCTTGGACTGCAAATTGAATATTTAAAGAATGGGATATTCGTACATCAAGAGACTTATACGAAAAAGGTATTGAAAAGATTTTATATGGATAAAGCTCATCCATTGGATACTCCAATGATTGTTCGATCTTTAGATGTGAATAAAGATCCGTTTAGACCTTGCGAAAACGATGAAGAATTACTTGGTCCTGAAGTACCATATCTCAGTGCTATTGGAGCCCTAATGTATTTAACGAGTCATACGCGACCTGATATAGCGTTCGCTGTGAATCTATTGGCGAGATATAGTTCGTCACCGACTCGTAGACATTGGAATGGAATTAAGCGAATTTTTCGATACCTTCAAGGAACAACTGATATGGGATTGTTCTATTCTAATGAATCAAAAACAGATTTGATTGGGTATGCAGATGCTGGTTTTCTATCTGACCCACATAATGCTCGATCGCAAACGGGCTATTTATTTACACATGGCGGAACGCTATTTCATGGCGGTCAGTTAAACAAAGTTTAACGGCTACTTCTTCTAATCATGCGGAAATTTTAGCTATTCATGAAGCTAGCCGAGAATGTGTTTGGTTGCGATCGATAATTGAGCATATACAACAAACCAGTGGGCTAGTATCGAAAAAGTTACTTCCTACGATTTTATATGAAGATAATGCTGCATGCATTGCCCAATTAAAGGAAGGATATATTAAGGGAGATAGAACAAAGCATATTTCACCAAAATTTTTCTTTACACATGATTTAGAGAAAAATGGTGATATTGATGTACAACAAGTGCGATCAAGTGAAAATCTTGCAGATTTATTCACGAAAGCACTTCCCCCAATAATTTTCAAAAGATTGGTATATTCAATTGGAGTTCGAAAACTTCGAGATCTTAAATGATGTCATCATCAGGGGGAGTAAATACGCGTTGCACTCTTTTTCCCTTCACTGAGGTTTTTCCCATGTGGTTTTCCCAGTAAGGTTTTTAATGAGGCAACAATCGAAAGCGTATCTAAAAGAATCATGTACTCTTTTTCCTTCATTAGGTTTTTATCCCATTGGGTTTTTCCTAATAAGGTTTTAACGAGGCATATTCTTTGAAAACATCCAAGGGGGAGTATTATGAAATAATTAAATGTGGATGTTTTAAATAATAATATTAGTTAAATTATTGATGATTTGGAAGTATTATATTAAATGATGATAATGTGATAAGATGATAAGATGAGGTGTTTAATTGAAGAGTTTGTATTTTAGTGTGAGGTGTATAATTGTAATTAATGTGATTAGTTGTAATAGTGAATTATTAGTAGTATAAATAGGTGATTAGAGTTCATTGTAAAACACACCAAGTATTGAAATACTTAATCTCTCTCTAATCTCTCTTTCTTTATATTATAAGCTATATTATCATTATAATCTTAATATAAGTATAACTATAATAAAATAATCTTAATATAATATTAATCACAATTAATATTTTTATAACAATAATAATATTTAACTTTTATGACATTCATTCATAGTATTAAAAAGCGGCTAGGCTACGTCACTTACCAAGTAATCATCGGGCGGCACCTTACCTTAGTCGTTATTACCATACCATCATCAGGCTTGCTTTGCTTGCTTATGATTTACCGATCTGAAACCCTGCTTTAACTATTAAAATGGATATCCTCTTCGCTCAGATCCAAGCTGACTTACGCTCCAATGACGCTCTCCGACAATCCTCCGCCCTCCTCCAAGCCCTCCAGCAATCCGCGGCCGGACGCGACATTTCCGTCCTTGCTAAATCCGCAGTCGAGGAGATCGTCGCGTCGCCGGCCTCTGCCGTATCAAAGAAGCTCGCCTTCGACCTCATCCGCTCAACTCGCCTCACCGCCGACCTGTGGGAGATCGTCTGCGTTGGAATCCGCAACGATCTTGACTTCCCCGACCCCGACGTCGCTGCCGCAGCCGTCTCCATCCTCGCCGCCATCCCCTCTCACCGACTGGCCAAGCTAATCCACGACTGTAACAAGCAAATCTCTGCTTGTTTCGACTCAACCGGTGATAATTTAAGGTTTTCGATCACTGAAACCCTGGGATGCATTTTGGCGCGTGATGATTTGGTCACTCTCTGTGAGAATAACATTAACTTGTTGGATAGGGTTTCCAATTGGTGGAATAGGATAGCGGGGAACATGCTTGATAAATCGGACAATGTGTCCAAGGTGGCTTTTGAATCTGTAGGTAGATTGTTTCAGGAGTTTGAGTCTAAGAGGATGAGTCGTTTAGCTGGGGATAAGTTAGTGGATACAGAGAATTCAGTTGCGATTAGATCAAATTGGATCTCATCAATGGTTGATTTCGTGTGGACAAAGAGGAATGCATTAATGTCGCGGTCATTGGTTTTGCCTATGGAGAGTTTCAGGGCCACCGTCTACACTTTGGTTTATGGTGTTAAGGCTGTGGCGTCGGGGTCAATTGAGGTTATTAGGAAGCTTTCAAGGGATAATAGTAAGAAGAGTGGTGGTGATGAGGTGGCTAAGGCAGAGAGGTTTGTTGGGGTTTCGGATATTGTATCACACTTAGCACCATTTCTGGCTTCATCATTAGATCCCGCATTGATATTTGAGGTGGGGATTAATATGCTGTACTTGGCTGATGTGCCAGGAGGGAAGCCCGAATGGGCATCCTCATCGATTATTGCAATTCTAACGCTTTGGGATAGGCAAGAGTTTCAATCTGCAAGGGAGAATATTGTCAGGGCTGTTGTCACTAATTTGCATCTTCTTGATCTAAGCATGCAGGTGACATGACTAATCCTATTAATTTATTTATTGATATCCGTTCATGCCATGGTAGTAATAAAAGTAACTTCTATATTGATATTGAGTTAGTACATTTGATTTTCATGAATCAGTATTTGACATGAAAATATGCCAGTGTATGTTATTAAGTGAGAGTCTCTGAATCAGAATTGAAATGGAATTGGTCGTTGTTGTAGGTTTCACTTTTTAAGAAGCTGCTTCTTATGGTCAGAAACTTGAGGGCAGAATCAGATCGAATGCATGCTTTGGCTTGCATCTGTCGAACTGCTCTTTGTGTTGATCTGTTTGCAAAAGAGAGCGTCCGCCGTGGTCAGAAGCCTCTTGCAGGAACAGATATTGCGTCACTCTTTGAAGATGCAAGGATAAAGGATGACCTCAACAGTGTCTCTAGTAAGAGCTTGTTTAGGGAAGAACTAGTTGCCATGCTGGTGGAAAGCTGTTTCCAATTGTCATTGCCTTTGTTGGAACAGAAGAGTTCTGGCATGGAAAGCAGGGTAATTGGAGCCTTAGCTTATGGAACTGGTTATGGTGCAATGAACTGGACAGAACCTGCTCTGGAAGTGGTTGAAGTGTGTCGGCCGTGTGTCAAATGGGATTGCGATGGGAGAACATACGCCATTGATTGCTACTTGAAATTGCTTGTTAGACTCTGCCATATTTATGATACCAGAGGCGGTGTGAAAAGAGTTAAAGATGGAGCCTCTCAAGATCAAATATTAAATGAGACAAGGTTACAGAATCTGCAACGTGAACTTGTTAAGGATCTCCGAGAGGTTGGTCTATTGTAGCTTTTTAAATTATATTCTGTTTGAGACTGAGTTGGATTTACCATTTGAGCTTAAACGTTGGATTTTCCACTGTACATGAGCCCAGTCTTCGAATGTTATGTTTAACTGAATCTTTAATCTGGAACCTTCATTGCTTTTATTGCACTGTTTTTTCTTGTAACCTTTCTAAAAGCTGCATTATTTCCTGGGAAAAAAAAATGAACTAGAAGAAAATTGTGTCATCCTTTTCTGGCAGATTTTGAATGCGATTCAAAATGTTTTTTGGATGATTTCATTTTATGATTATGTGTGCTGGTTGTGTCTTTCAGTATCTTCCTAGTTCCACTTGGAACTTAGTGCTTGATGGGTTAAAAGCATATATTGTGAATTTGCTGATAAATTTATTTGGCAGGTTAACACACCCAGAATTTGTGCACGTCTTCTTTGGGCTATCTCAGAGCATATCGATTTGGAGGGACTAGACCCTCTTCTTGCTGATGACCCCGAGGACCCTTTAAATATTATTGTATCAAATATTCACAAAGTTCTATTCAACATCGACTCGTCTGCAAGCACTACAAATCGGCTTCAAGATGTTCAAGCAGTTCTCCTATGTACACAGCGTCTGGGGTCACGTAATGCGAGGGCTGGGCAATTGCTAATGAAAGAACTTGAAGAGTTTAGGAGCAGTCCCTCTGCTGACTCGGTCAATAAACACCAATGCCGCCTAATACTACAGAGAATTAAATATGCTTCTAGTCATCCGGATGACAAGTGAGCACTCTATTGTAAATTTATATAATAAAATATTTTTAATGTTAAAGGTTTTCCAACTTCTTAACGTGAGATACATAACTGATAGTGCCGATGATGCTACTTTTCGCTTCAACAAGAAAATCATTTTAGTATATCATTTGAAATGGTTGGTGGATGAGTTTTTAATATCCGTTTCTGTCCAGATGGTCTGGGGTTAGTGAAGACAGAGGTGACTACCCCTTTAGCCACCACAAGCTAACAGTTCAGTTCTACGATTCATCTGCTGCCCAGGATCGAAAACTTGAGGGATTGATTCACAAGGCTGTTTTTGAATTATGGAGACCAGATCCAAACGAACTAACTCAGTTGTTGACTAAAGGAACTCACTCTGGTTTGATCAAAGTACCTCCAACACCGCTAACTTTGACTGGTAGCAGCGATCCTTGCTATGTTGAAGGATATCACTTAGCAGATCCCAATGATGGGAGAATTACTTTGCATCTCAAGGTTAGACTGTGTGTACTCTGCTAGTTTTGTAGTTATTTTTAGCTCTTTGACCGTAAATTATTTGTTCTTGGACGACCTGGATTTAGTTTGTAAAACAGGTCTGTCATTTCTTAGTAAAATACTTTTTGAGCTTTTCCCTTCATTAACATGTCATTAATTTTTAGGGATTAATTTTTTTATATGGATGCAGGTACTGAACCTCACAGAGATTGAACTAAGCAAGGTAGACATTCGTGTTGGACTTTCTGGTGGTCTCTATTTCATGGATGGGTCTTCTCAAGCAGTCCGGCAGTTACGTGATCTGAATTCACAGGTTTTTTTTTTATTCAAGCGTGTGTTTTTTTTTTATTCAAGCGTGGTTTTTTTTCTTTATTTGTTCGGCAATAAACTTGGTTTTGGATATGTATTATTGGATGTTATTATCATCGTCAATTGACTCCGTCATCTCATTCTATGTAACTGTACTTGCATTCCATTTTTATACTATCTCGACTCAAAATTTTCATCATCAGGAGCCGGTACCATGCAGTGTCACTGTTGGTGTTTCTCATTTTGAGCGCTGTGCCCTGTGGGTCCAAGTCCTATACTATCCATTTTATGGTAGTGGCGCTCCACTAGATTATGAAGTGGACTACCCTGAAGAAGATCCGCAAATTGTTAGACAAAAGAAAAGTCTGAAGCCTGAAATTGGAGATCCAGTGATATTGAGATGTCAGCCATACAAAATTCCACTGAGTGAACTTCTTTTGCCTCATAAAATATCACCGGTTGAGTATTTCCGTTTATGGCCTAGTTTACCTGCTATAGTTGAGTGCTCTGGTACGTACACATATGAAGGAAGTGGTTTTAAGGCCACAGCAGCACAGCAATACGGAGAGTCTCCGTTCCTCATTGGATTGAAATCTCTGTCGTCTAAGCCTTTTCATAAGGTTTGCTCGCATATTATCCGAACAGTTGCGGGATTCCAGGTTCGTGTTATTTTTCTTCAATATGGTTTGCTTACATACTCCACAAGTCCACTCAGATTATATGATATTTTAATCAGCTGTGCTATGCTGCAAAGACATGGTACGGAGGGTTTGTTGGAATGATGATATTTGGTGCCAGTGAAGTGAGCAGAAACGTGGATCTGGGAGATGAAACCACTATGATGATCTGCAAATTTGTGGTTAGAGCTTCTGATGCATCCATAACGAAGGAGATTGCTGCAGATTTACAGGGCTTTATGGACGATCTAACTGATGGAAGCATCGAGTATATGCCGGAAGATGAAGTTAAGGCGGCTGCTGCAGAGAGGTTGAGAATCTCAATGGAACGAATAGCTTTGCTAAAAGCAGCAAGGCCTCGTCCAAAATCACCCAAGTCAGACGAAGAAGGAAAAAGGGAAGAAGAAGAAGAAGAAGAAGAAGAAGAGGAGAAAGAGGAAGAAGAGAAAAAGGAAAAAGAAGATAAGGGACCTACGACGCTTTTCAAATTAACTCCGGAGGAAGTCGAACATCGAGCTCTTCAAGTGGCCGTGTTGCAGGAGTGGCATATGCTTTGTAAAGATCGCTCTACCAAAGTCAATTAGCGTTCTCTCTTTTCCCAGGTGCTACTTCTATTAGTGATTTCATTTCTAGTTGCTATTTGTTATTTTTTTATTATAATTTTCCGGCAGAAATTCATGTATTGATTCTATAGTCGACGTACTAAATGTTTTTTATTTGTATTGGTTTTCTAAAATGCTACCCGGGATATCTAAATGAATGAAAATGACCAAACAGTTGTGAAGGAAGGGCAATGAAAAATGAGTGGAATTGTCATCCAAACAAATTTTGTCTTCATCAACGAACTACTAGAAACAGCATTCGTTTGTTGGCGTCTGCCTCTCTGTTTTGAACATGGCAATCTATCGATGCTTAGGATGACGTATTACCTTAATAGAAAAAAATGCTGTGAGGCGAGCGAGCGATCTTCAGTTCTTGCTAGGTTTTCGTCCATCATTACATGCAAAAGTGTTTGTTAAATAAATATAGCAACATACATCATGTCATGATACTGTTGTTTTGTAAGACATTAAGATTATAAAATACGAGAAGGCGACAATAAAAGGCCCCTCGCAACTTTTATGAATAAAACTGGTAAGTTTTAGCTTGTATTATAATCTGCCTCAGCCCTCCAATGGGTGCTATCACCATCAAAAGAACGCCAAGAACGATGCATATCTGCATTAACCAACCAGCTCGTGAACGAAATGAAAGAACAAATTAGGAAGAATGCAGAATATATATGAAGTTCTAACTCACCCAGTTGGCGCACCAAGAAAGGCTAAACTTCTTTGGTTTGTAAATTGCCAGCCACATGATGCACGGAAGCTGATGAAACAAAGGTGGTTTTTTTTTTAGAGAAAAAATTCCAAACTATATATAATACATATATATATATATATGTATATGCTTACGAAGTATGTGGTCGGCGCGAATGCAAACCCTCCGAAGAATCCAAGAAGCCCGCCGAAGAAAGGAAATGTAATGGCCACGAACATTGTAAATGCTGAAGATTTCATGTATTGCTGCTTGAGAGGTGCTGTTATTGGGAAGAAAAGGCCTACTAGAGAAATATACCAACGTACCAACATAGAGATTCCTTGCAATGAACCTCAAGTACCATGTCGGCTTGAACCTCAGTTTCTTCACCAGAACCGTTTCTATCATGTCAAAAACTGGCATTGCATAGATCTGCAGCAGCCCGAATCATCAGTTAATTATCATATACATGAGCATATATGTATTGTATACTCGACCTATCTACCTGATAGCTACCAATAACATGGACGACAACAAACATGTTAGCCATAGCGATGAGCCACACGGGCTTGTTCAGTGAGATCAAGATATTATCTTCCACGGAATTCCCATACATCCAATACCCAATAAAGGCCACGGGGAAGTAACAAAGTGCAACCACGATATAAGCAACGATCACTCCCCTCCACATAGGTCCTTTCGATGGCTTCTCAGGGGTTGAAGGTATGGTTGCCTGAATCTCCAAGACCACATTGTGGCCGGCATATGCAAAAGCCACATCTCCTAAAGCACTGAAGAAATTGAACACTGTCCCGGCTGTTGTCTTAGCTTTGTATCCATACTGGACATCTTTTTGCACCCCTTTATCCACTGCTGCCCCCCAAGCAATTGTAGAATAACTGGGTGGTTGGCACAAGATCAAACCTTTGTCATCATAATTAAACCACCCGCCCAGCCTATCTACAGAGCTTGTTCTACTGATACAATTGTATTATTGTACCTACCTCAAGGACATGACTGCCGCTGCCAAAGAGACGCCAGATATCGAATTGAAGTTGGGGAGATGGGACAGTACGAAGTGGACAGAAGCGAAGATCATGATGAAATAAGTAAGCTTGATGTCCTTGCAGTTGTGCTTGCACACCAATTTATGGAACTTCTGGAGAGATTTTCCACCCGTGACCATGTAGACTATGTCAACTCCAACCTCGACGATCAGCTGCTGAGGCACGACGATGTAAAGACCGAGCTTTTCGCCGAAAGCATGCTGTCCGAGTTCGTGGTACCTGTCGAAACGCTTGCCAGGGACCATTTCGTGCATTTCAACCATTTGCCACAGCGTGTACAGTGTGATGATCCAGGAGATGACCATCACTGTTACGCCAGGACCCCTGCCATGCGACACACACATTAGCCCAATTATCGATCTGTTATTCATGTTTTTGGTGAAGTTTATTACCATCCTAGCTCGGACATGGCATAAGGGAGGCTAAGAACTCCAGCACCAACCATGGCCGTGACATTGTGGAAAGCTGAGTACCACCATTTTGCATTTCTTGAAGATGTAATGGGCAACCACGCATCAATTGCCTTCTCTTCTGCACTCTTCTCATCTGTCTGCGTAGGTATATTATTTTAGCTTTACAGTGGAAGTGATGATGATCCGGAGAAAAAATATTATATATATATATATATATATTTTTTTAATTTTGTTGTAATAATTAGTTAATGAAGATAAGATGGTGTATGACTTCTTCTTCCATCCATAGTAATAAATGACTTCTTTCATACAACAATATTGTTTACCATAATCCAATTACAGCTGTAGGGTAACAGTACCATAATTTAATGAAGAAGAAGAAGAAGAAGAAGAAGAAGAAGAAGACAACTGTGTCGAATCGAATATCAATCATTTTCATGAAATATTACTGCGTGTCATTTATTCTTAAAAATAAAATATTTCGCATATGTATATGCTCTAAAAATAACTCAACTTTGCCTATGTACTAGATTCACTGTACTGTAACTTGACCGTTTTCGATGAAAGGTTGGCAGACACTATACTTTCTCGTGTAATTCATAAATGCATACAACAAGCTCACATGACAATGACGACTTGGGGAATGTCAAAAGAGAATATATATGCAAAAAAAAAAAAGATTAAAATAAATAATGAAAAGAAGAATCAAATAACAGAAGGCTAGAGGTACGGAAGGTTGGGGTAGTAGTTTGGAAATGGCGATAAATAGTAACAAAAGAACATGCATGTAATCAAGAAATAAACATGTGTATAATATTGAGATAGAACGATGAGGAGAAGTATGTACTTACATTATTATTCGTATAGTATTTCTGTGAATCCTGATCACTTCCCATGGCTTTTCAACGACTTTATTATATTCACAGAAAGATCATTCAATATAAATATATATATATATATATATATATATATTATGTTGAAGAAAATTAATTTACTAACTTTGAAAATATCGATCTATATGGAGACAGATAGCTAGCTAGGCCCAGAAGAGAACGAAAGCATCTATGAAAACAAAGTGGTGTAGTGATGAGATTGAGAGGAGAGCGAGCTGAGCTGTGTTTAGTGAAAGAAAGAGCTAGCTGAGCTATTATTGTTAATTGTTTGTTACTTATATAATAGTAGTGGAGGTGATGGTGAATGTACGAGCGAGGTTCAAGTCGTCGTTCAATTAATATGTGTCTGTCTGTCGACTATATTTTTCTATGGAAGTTCCTCGAATCTTACATATTTTACTATTATTATTATAAGGGAATTAATTTTACGATTACCTCCATCCAACAACTCAAATAATTGAAATTTGCCCGGGCGGTAGAACTGAATAATACTTAGTTCCCAAGAAAAAGATAATGAACAATGATAGCGATATTAATATTATTATGACCAGACCACCACACGAAGATTATGGAATATATATATTGAATAGTCAGTCAATAACGTGGTAACTAATTATGAAACACATGGCTAGTCCATGGTTTGTGCCTGATTTGCTGCCTGCCTTTGATTTGCTTTGCTTTGCTTTCATCATCCAATCACATCATAATTCTTTTTTTTTTTTCCTCAGTAATTATACAGTTTGATCGGCATCGTTGACAATTGATTTAATTGCTAGAATTTCGTTATAAAATATAATAAATGAATCCTTTTAAGTTATTATAGTATTTTTTTCTGTATTTCCTAGGTAGGTCAACAGTCCAATGAAATATGGAATAATATTATCGTGCGCACACTGAATCGTCATTTCAAATGCGAAGTACATATGTTTCAGTGAGTATTATTTCTTAACATATTCGATTAGTTTCGAAGACAATAAATGAAAAAATAAATAAATATTCGCATAGAGATAAGGAAGGGCGTAGCCGCGTGCGTAACAAGGGTGTATTTCTTGTGTTGAGATGAGACCAAGACTTACATTGGTCAACGGTATTACATTTTTGGCCTTAATTGAATCACTGACTGCTCTGCTGGCGCTGTTAAGAAGAGGGTTTGATAATGAATTATTTACGACTATCAAACCACTTATT
The DNA here is from genome assembly GCA_028392965.1 of Lindernia subracemosa. Lineage (NCBI taxonomy): Eukaryota > Viridiplantae > Streptophyta > Magnoliopsida > Lamiales > Linderniaceae > Vandellia > Vandellia subracemosa. The sequence goes on along the minus strand of JAQPCC010000183.1, from coordinate 83,550 downwards.
ATTCAATCTCAAAATTCAACAATGTCACGAATTACATGAATATTCTTGGATTCTATCTTATGTTTGCATTATTATTTAACGGACAGAACTGATCGTAGTACTAGTTTGCATCTTTGGTTTCATTACCATTTTTACCATCATCAGAATGAAAATAGGATAGAAAAAAGTTGGTTCACTTGGACAAACATAAACATTCACGCATCCAACCTTTTAATCCTTAAGCTTATGGTGGACAGGACAGCTACCCTGAATTTCTACTAGAAAGAAAAAGGTAAAACATAGAAGAAATAAATAAAGAAGAAAATATCTAAGAGGAGGAACTAGAAAGCACATAGACTTTTCAACAAGTTGGCCCAACAATATATACTAAGACTAAGATCACTCAACTACTACAAAACGACGATCGAAGAACATATTGATAATGCTTCTTTTGAGAAATCGATCCATCTACGACAACGCACGAAGCTGCCCGGACGGCAGTTTTGTGGAAGCCTCCTCAACAGCCTGTCTGTCTCGGATCACCGAACCGAAGCAAAGGCATTCTTTATTCATTACTAACCTCCTGCTGCTGTGCTGGCCAAACCATGCATGTCATGTTTATTGAATGAGGTCTTTGGCCCAAACCCTTCCTTGTGTTGATTTTACTAAAGTAGTAGGTAGGGAAATGATACGAAAAGGATTGACAATACAATACAATACAATACAATACAATTCAATGCCTGTGGAATGCTTTCTGCTCTTGGAGTATACATCTTTGGCTTCCTTTCCTTCTCTGAATGATCATCAAGACATTCCTATTGCAGCCATTGCGTAAAAAGTTAAATCCCAAGGAACAGATATACGAAAAATATCCCTCCGCCATCAGATAACCAAAGCTTAATTTGATCTCCCACAACCGAATAATTCATCACAGATACCATGAAGGATCACACATGTGCAAAGTACTGAATCCTCAAAACCACGGAGAGCTTTCACCAAAACGAATTCGCCGCCACATGACATAACAACAATACAGTACAATGGGATCAAATCAACTTTCAGAGCACAGTTGGTCAGACAGAGAACTCATATGCGTACGTACCTGAAGCCAGGCCAAAAGTGAGGCGACAAGTAAACCATGCCTATGGTGGGAAATCTCCAACTGCGTATCACCGTAGCTTCTTGTACATTCTGATGAGTTACACTGTATTCAGCCACTTACACGCACACTGTTCAACGCATTGAATTCCTTGTTGCTCGCACGGCTGCCAGATGAAGTCATCAAGAAGCTGTACATGGACGAGATGACATAAAAATAAAATACGAAAAAAGAAACTCTTTTAATAACATTTTTAACATGGAAAAATACTCATGATATATTTCTTCACCCAAATGGCAACATCCTCGGCACAGGCCAGGCTAGGCCATTGAGGAATCTTTAAAAGCAGCATATCAAGTGTAGCGAATTCATGAACAGCAGCATCTTTATTATACTCAAGGACAGGAGCGGCGTCCACATTCATCTTTCGAAGCTCCTCCGAGTAAAGAAAGCTATCACTAGATCTCTCATCCAATCATGCTCAGCCACCACTGTTGACCACCTCCTCTATCGGGATTGAGTGGGTTTGCGGCGGGGTGGTCCAAGCTAACCTCCTCCTCGGGTAAGAAAAGCTTCCATGCAAGTGTAGACAGACATAGCCTTGTCATAAAAGTAGGAGTTGGCTAATTTCAAATCTGAATGTGTGTGTTTGGACAGCCTTGACATAACTTTCGAAACGATAGTTCAATATATTAACAAAGATATAGAGTTAAGCAGCCCAACAAACCCTATGGATACGTTAACTTATTTATAAACCAAAAACATGGCAACGATTATTCAAGGCATTTGAAACTCCAGCCACCAGCTTAAGAGGATATTACTCTCTGCATTGCTACTTGTACATCAGTCTAGTAACCAAAATGCAACACTCAAGAACCGATAGTCTTCGATAGACATTAGATTTACTTAAGCCAACATACAGGAAACCAAAACCATAAATAATACAAATTGACTGAAATGAAAGGAATTGCTACACCACACATTTTCAAAAGCAATAATAACCAGTGTCAATTACATTACATCAGTGTGATGTATTTACACTGGCAAAAGCATGCACACCCCACACACGCGCGCGGATAGATCATGCAATAAAATATCAGGTCTTTGAGGTTGTGGCAGCCATGACTACTGAGATTCCGAGTGACTGGATGATCGCCTTTTACAACAACTGCCCACTATTTTAATCTTAATGCTTCATCAAAGCTGTTTCTGTTTCTGACAAGGGAGCTGGAATGGAATAGAACAGGCAATGCAAAAATTCGATCAAAAATAGTATGTGAAGATATTTCTATCACAAAGATGACAATCTTTATTAGGCAAAAAGTCAGCATACCGAGTAAATCCTCATAACAGTCCATTGAAAATGCCGTCTCCATCAAAAGAGGAGGTGAGAAAACTTCATCCACAGCTTCTTCATCTATGTCATAGAATGAGGACTGCCTAGGAGCATCATAAACAGATGAATCTGAACCAGCAGCGGACAGGAAACCATTCACACCATCCAATGAGTCCAAATCATTTAATGTTTCGGCCACTCCACTGTACTCACTCCCGAAATTGTTCTCCTGAGCATCAGTCTGATATAACAAAGATTCTGCTTGAGATGGGAGTAAATGTCTGCTCTTGTATAATTTATGTTTCTTATCTTGTCCTCGATGGGAAAAACCAGCCCCAGAAAGTGGTACAAAGAAGTGCTCTGAGCTATCTTCAGACCGACTGTCTTGAGATGAATCTATGTTGGACAGTCGAGATGAAAGTGCAGCTTCTCTAACAGATCTCTTCAGGTTTTGTAGAAAGACAGTATCTTCATCTGCAGATTTAAATCAATAATGACAGGAAAAAAAGAACTAATAATAACTGCATGTAAGAAATATGGAAAAAAGAAGCCAGGAAACCACAAACCCTGCAATGGATCAGTGTGGCTGTTTTGAGGAGGCTGTTCTACGGGCATCATTTTATCTAAGGTAACGTCACTTTGTGAAACAACTCGTGGCTTTTGCATGGTCCCACCTTTCCCAGATGAATTTGGTGTTGAACTAAATAGAGGTGGCAGTTTCAAAGTAGGTGGACCATCTGATACCTTTTCAGGCTGAACAGATGAGAATCTAGAACTCATTTCAGAAACCTCATCAGCAGCACTTTCCTGGACATAACACTCATCACTCAGAGACGTCTAGAACAAGAATAAACTAAAAGACAGAGATGATCACCTAAAAACTCATCATGACATAATCAAAGATTAACTCACTAATGCCCTCCGACTGCTCTGAGCCCTGGCAGGTGAACCTGATCTTAGTTTCATACCAAAGGGAACGTTCAATGATATGCTGTCAACTTCCTCAGAAAGCTCCGATATTGAGTTTTGTAAAGTTGGAGCAACATCCTTCAGTTGATTGATGAGCACCTGTAGTGTCTCATCCCTCATTAGGAAGCATTTCAGATATGTATAAACTTGCATTACTAGCCCTACAATTTCTTGAGGTGGGAAGGTCCAGAGAAAAAGAAAAAATTCAAAAGAAAAGCTAGTGAAGCCAAATTTTGTCGGCTTCAACTTCAAGAAAAACACTGACATTCTGAAACATAACCTGCCTCAGAGGGAACATGTGGTATATCTACAAATCACCAATCACCTGTATGCTGTCTAGATGTTGGCGATGCTCAGCAAGTGTTGCAGCCAAAGATTCAGCATGGCTGCTGCTACCACCTTCGTGAACACTTCTTAGAAGCTCCGGACCCTCTCCGTCATTGGCTTTTGCCTACAGGTAATCATAGGATGTTGCGTCATGGCTAACACTAAGAATAGGACAAACAAAGGTGGAAATCCATTACGTCATTTAACAAATCCAAACTAAAACGCTTGATTGAAAACCAGTCATTAGTGCTTTGTCCACAACAACGTTGGTTTAAGTTCATCAATACTGTAACAAACTGGAAAATCAGTTAACCGAACTTTATAGTGTCATTAGAAATTAATATTTGTTAGGGTTAAAGGTTTGACAATCAACTTTTTAATTTTGGTCCTTATGTTCAAATTTATAGTTGATATTTGTAGTTATGTATTCAGCATTGAATTTTTAAATATAAAACGAAGGAAAAATTAAAATAGTTGGTCAATTTATTACTTCTCCGGTACCCTCAAAATTATGTTAGATTATAATTGGTGAGCTGATTCTTTGGTTCTGCTGGCAGCCATTAGCCATCTAACCAGCAAATCAGCTAAACCAAACGAAAATTAGGTAATTGAACAATGCCCAATCTTAACATCCAGTGAGGATAATGTAGATGATTGTATAATCAAATCTATCGCTAAAAAAGAAATAACTAACATAATTAATATATTCCTGATCATCATGTGAAGGAAACGATCAATAGAAGTCAAAAAGCAGCATACCAATTGAAGTGACTGCTTATGAATTCGTTGCAAGGCATGCGTCCAACGTCTCAAAACCTCCGCGATATCCACATTTTGTTGTCCTCTCGTACATCTTTCATCAAGTCGAGGTACTTTGTCTTCATTGCCATGGATATTATAAATTTTCTCTTTGTCTAAATCTCCTTGTGAGTTCTCGTTCTGCTCCTTCTCTAAGAGAGACATATTATTGGCTGGAACTGAAGAGCTCTGGTCCATTGCTGCAAGCAAAGATGAGCCAGAAATGCGATATCTGCAAATAAAATTTCAAATATTAGATAGACAAGGAGAATGCTTATCTGTAGGAAATATCCATTTAAGAGATCGTACCGATGCTCACGATGAGCTATGAGATCCTCAATAGGGCCTGAAGCTAAAATTTCATGTTGACCTATACAATACAGATGGTGAAAAATTAGCATCCACGAGTGAGATATACTAATCGTTACTTTTCATATCAACAGGAAATGGAAAAGCAACATTTTGTTCTTGTATATTGTGAAAGATCGTATGACAAACAATAATCCAACTTTTAGAAACCGAAAAAGCACGAACAACTTGACAAGTTAGTCCCAGACAAAGGATCTCAAAAGAGGCAGGATCAAATTGTGCAAATCACTTTTGTCCTTCCTTTAGTCTGTTAGTTAACATATTCAAGAATAATTCCAACTTTCATAAAATATTGAAAAGCATGAAATTTCGCTAAAAAGTTTTAGTGAAAAACTAGACTCGATGAAATCATGACAGGAAATCGAGAATATAAACAGAAGCAAATCAGACTCACTCTTTCGAGATAACAATGAGTCCCACAAGCGAGTGGCTTTCTGAACCATATGAGAATTCTGACTTGAGGAAGATACAAGCTCATCCCAGAGCTCTCCTTCCAATTTCACTTTGTTTCTCGATTCATGATGTTTTTCAAGCTCTTGTTGTAAATATGCCTAACAATACAACCCAGAAGAGAAGTTTGCAAATATATTGCCTTCAAAAATCATATAACATATTTAGATTCCTGATATGGGCCATACAATAACGTATATTACCTCTTCAGCACAGAGACCACGAAACTCTGCTGTCATTTCATGCGCCAAATCAGACCACATAGCCTGCCTTTGAACTGCAGTCTCGGCATTCTTCAGGAACGTTCTTCTTTCAAGAGCAATTCTAGCCTGTTTACAGTTAAAAAAATGCATCCATCTCTCCATTCACAAATTAAATTGGGCTGTTGTAACAAAAAGATAAGAGCAGCAGTTAAACCAATCACCTTGGTAACAGGAAGTAGTGTTGCTGCATGTGAGAAAGCTACATCAGTCAATGGCGCAGGGAGTGGATTTGACGCCGCGTCAGCTGCAAATGTACGCTTGTGAACCTCCCTTAACGCATGCAGGGATAGTTGCCATAAGAGCTCAACAAACCTGTAGCAGTAAAATTTCAGACGATCAATTATCCGCCCACAAAATAATCATGCCATTTTAAGGTCCTTCAACAAGTTCAAAATTTGATATTAAAATCCCAACTGTTCATGCTACTTTTTTTGCCAAAAAGATCTGAGTTTCATTTCTTTATCAAGATACGCAGCTGCTTCACCTCGACTCAAATATCCAGATCGTCACCACCACCAAATACGTCTATGATCACATACTGAAGGTCTAACTGATTAATTCGTTATTCAAATCCGCTTTGAAATTCTTTTGACAACCAAACAAAATGATACTTATTGTACACCACCAGCTGATTACTTAAATCAGATGTCCTCACATTAGTACATATACAACTGACAGTATGCACACAAGATTCACTACAAAAATTAAATAGCTACAAGGGTCCAAATAACACCTACACCATCCTCTACCTACTATCAGTCAACCCATTTTACCTCGAGTGAACTCAAATCGGAACTAACCTTGGTCCGCAGCAAGTCGCTAGTGACGAAACCCTAGAATTGCTTCTCGGCAATGCTCCTTGGGACTCCAGCTCACTGATAATTCCTTGCACAACCTAACAGAAAATCACCTATCAAAACACACATGGGCGAAATTCAGATATTGAACTAATTTCAGCTTCTTCTACCTTCCGAAAATCCCTGGACTGCGCCGAATCAAAAATCGGCCACACCTTATCAAAATCCTGTTCAAAAATGAGATCCAAAGCTCATCAGAAAAATACTTCAGACGCTTGCGGAAAAACTTTAAATAAAAAAAAGTACAATGATAATCAGACTTGCCTTGGCGGACTGAGATGGACCCCGAAGAGAAGATAGTATGAAGTAGAGAAGCTGTTCGCCTAATTTAGGGTTTGAGTGACGAAAAAACCCAACTCGAGGAGTTGAATTGTTCGAAGCCAGGCCGATTATGTTCGGATCCAATCCGAGCAACAAACAATTGGTGTACATTGCACTCTCTAATTCCAATTCCCTCTCTTTTTCCCTGTCCATCGTCATTCAACACGCAGAGGTACCCTTCACTGTGTGCGGGATGACTCAACGGAGGGGTTTGGTCAGTCTCTCTCTCTTTTTTTTTTCCTTCCCGATTGGATTTCGTTTTCTTGTTCTCCGGTTATGATTGCAACGTTTTTCGCTTTTTCTTTTTTTCTACGGAAAGAAAAGAAAGTTTGAAATGAAAATACAATATGGTCAAGGTCCCTGAAACTTTTTAAATTATGGGGAGGTATACCATTTCTTATAAAAATTCAAATTGGTCTCAGCAATTTATCACACAACATGAGAATCATTTTTTAAGGTATCTTCACACAATGACATCACATAATTTCCATAATTCGACTCAATTCAAACTGAATTGAATATAAATTTCACTAACGTCTATGTAAAGACTCGGGTCGAAACTAATCCTTTCTGATTCGACTGTCCCAATGATAATAAATGTTCGTAGAATTATAAACAATACCCTTCCTTCAATCATTATGCCACAAAACATTATCAACAACTGATCTTGGCAACTTTGTAGATTTGAATTTAGTGGGACCCCGCCCCGCGCAACAACGCGCCGGCCATCCTCACACGTGAGAAAAGCACGTCTGGCCCAAGCGTGTGAGATGATTGACTTCAACGGGCCTTCATTTAGAAACGAAAACATAAAAGCCCAAAGGATAACATGAGGAATCTCAGCGCAGCCCTTTGCTTTGGATGCAAGAAAGGAAACAAAATAATTGTAGTCGACGACCAGACCAGACCATCTTTGCATACTGAGATTGTTGTGTTGGGCCATGAATCCGAACTCTGACCCGGGTAAGACCGATAGTAAGTAGCTAGCTCAGTGTTTTTTGATCTAGTCTTGTCTAGTCTTGAGTACAATTGAAGGATTAATAAACAGCGAAAAGGGAACCTGCCGGATGACAAATGATTCTGTGCCTGCTTGGAAGCGCAGAAGATTCGTAGCTGTTTCGCAGATGGATGCTGAATTAGCCAAGGTTTTATATTGATTATCTCTGATTTCTGATGTTTTCTTTGTGTGTGCCATCAAAAAGTCAATCTTTTGGATGAACTTCTCGACTATTTGATTTTCTTGTACCCTTTGCTCTATCCAAGAGATTGAAGCATCGCCAGGCATTTATTTATGCAATCAATCTTTAACGAGTCTTAATTAGTCGATCGTTTTGCTCAACCAATTCATGTATCGCATTTAAAAACTTGTATCCAAGGAGTAGCTGCTTACATCGCATGTACCCATGTAATACAGGCTAAGCTCGCAGCTGCAAGAGAGAAATATGGACGAGAAATTCGAGTATTTGAAACAACAATAGCTTCAGCAACTCCCAGCAATGCTTCTGATATGGGTATAATTACTTTTTTTTTTCTTTTTTTTTGTTTCTCTTGATTCCTCCATGATATTGTATATCAATTGATGAATGTTTGATTGTCCTGTCTCTATGTAGCTTCAGAAGAGACCGATGACTTTTATGAGTTTACACCAGAAGACTACTACCGCCTTCTAGCAACTAAAAAAGAAGGTAATAATATAGTATTGCGTGTTGGCATTCAAATAAATTGAAGGTCCAGCTATTGTTTTATTGAAGAAAAAGTCTGAATTTTTATGTCATGGGGATGCAAAGATAAGTACTTGAAGACGAAAAGGATACGGGAAGCTGAAGAGGCTGCCTGCAGAGCAAAGATAACGAAGGTGCTGTATTTGTTTCCTACAACCATTGTTTTTCTTCCCCCAATTGACTCTTATGATAATTGTCGCCTTATCCTCTTATGATAATTGTCCGCTGTGTGAGAAGGCTGTGACTAGAGTATGTTTCCCTGACAATCATACTTTAGAGGCCTCATTTCATCCTTCTGAAACAATTCAAAGCTTAGTTGATCTAGTGAAGAAAGTCGTTGCTCATCCAGAAGTTCCATTTTATCTGTGTGAGTGTATATAGTAAAGTAATCCATGTTTCCATTTTATCTAATTGTTTAGCATGAACGCAAGCCTTAATAGTAATATATGCTTTTGTTTCAACAGATACAACGCCTCCCAAAAAGCAAGTGAAGGACATGTCTCAGGACTTGTACTCTGCTGGCTTTGTACCGGGTGCAATTGTGTACTTTGCATACGATGTGCCCAAAGGTCGAACACCATATGTTAATACATTCTTTTTCCTTAAATCCCCATTGCTACATGTTTCTTTGATATCTCTGTGATTTTCAGTAGGTAATGATGACACAACATTATCCGGCCCCTTCCTTGGGGAGGATGTAATGTCTTTGCAAGGCCTTGAGTACTTAGCTCGGCAAGCAGAACCGAACTCTGAGCCTCAGCAGCCGACACCTGAACCAAAGGAAACCAGCCCTTCTGTGGCTGTCGATCAAAAGCCGAAGGAGAAGAAGATGACCAAGCCCAAGTGGTTGAAAATGTGAGAGACAATAATCAATCTATAGCACATCCTCAGTTTCCTTTCTATCTCACTATGGCAATATTATAAGTGAGAGCATGACATTGTCCATATTGAAATTCTTGTGAACGGTTTTGTTATGTTTGATGTCGTTTTGTTTACTACCTAAGCAGATTTATTCAATTCAAGCTAGAAATTATATTTTCAAATACAAATTGAAAATAGTTTAAACGGGCCTGAATTATCAATCATTGGGCCCCCAAATGGGCTCACTTGCTGGTCAAAAGCCCGAGTCACGTGGCTTGGCTTAGATTAGACGCAAGCAAACTGGCCGAGAAAAGCGGTTCCTCGTGCAAACCGAAAAACCCGCCTCGACAATTCCGCTTACTATTAATGGACGCTGAAACGTAACGTCCATCCGTATATATATGTGTAAATACGGCGGGCATAGATCACACTCACTCACTAGCTCAATCTGCGCGCAACAAATACATTTCTTCAGCTCTCGCATATTTTTTTTTGTTCTCTATTCATCATGGGCAAGATCAAAATCGGAATCAATGGTTCGTGCTTTTTGTCATTTTTTGTCAAATTTCGTCCATCTTAATCTCAATTATCGTGCGTAGGATTTGGAAGAATCGGGCGTTTGGTTGCCAGAGTTGCTCTCCAGAGCGACGATGTCGATCTTGTTGCTGTCAACGATCCATTCATCACCACGGATTACATGGTATCTGTGTTCATACATCCTATGGTATTTGTATCTGTTTATGTGAGATGATTGTATGGAATTTTGTTTTATAGATCTTGATCTGTCTGGCCATCATTGAGTGTGGTGTTTCTTGGATATCTTCTCTCCTGTTCGTTTCAATAGTAAATATCTAGCCATTATCCAACATTTGGTTAGCAGATATTATAGCCTCGCCTCGGTATTATAATTTTGTTTAGCTAATGATGTCCTGCTGAACAGTTTTGCCTGATTTTGAGAAATGTATTGTGCTTTTCCGATTGAATCTACACTAGAGTCATCTGTATGATTTTTGTATTTTGCTTTTGTATCGATTGCATGCTTCCAACATTAACAGAATGTTTACTTGAGTTGAGTTAATATGCAGTCTGAATCTCATGGTGATCATCTTCGGTGTTGTACAGACCTACATGTTCAAATACGACAGTGTTCATGGTCAGTGGAAGAAGCACGAACTCAAGGTTAAGGACTCCAAGACCCTTCTATTTGGGGACAAGCCTGTTACCGTCTTTGGCATGAGGTTCATTTTCAGTGTTTGTTGCCTCCCCTAGGATCTTTTTGAGGTGCAATTGATTTCACCATTCTTATACATTGCACATTTGTTGTTATAGGAACCCTGAGGAGATCCCATGGGGCGAGGCTGGAGCTGACTTTGTTGTGGAGTCTACTGGAGTTTTCACTGACAAGGAAAAGGCTGCTGCTCACTTGAAGGTTCACACTATCACATTTTTCTTTTTATTTATCTTGGAAGTTCTAACACCTTTATTAGATCTGAGTCAACTTTGAGGATGCTAAGATGTTGATTTGTGCCTGTGATCTTTGTTGACATAGGGAGGTGCAAAGAAGGTTGTGATTTCTGCACCGAGCGCTAATGCACCCATGTTTGTCGTTGGTGTCAATGAGAAGGAGTACAAGTCTGACATCAATATCGTCTCTAATGCTAGTTGCACTACCAACTGCTTGGCACCGCTGGCCAAGGTTTGTTTTCTGACTAGTTTCCAACCATTTCAACTTTCTCACTTGCACTCGTTTAATGCCATTTTATGGCACAGGTTCTTAATGATAGGTTTGGCATCGTTGAGGGGTTAATGACGACTGTCCACTCGATTACTGGTAAAAAAGTTTCCTAATGCAATCATTTGGTTTATAATTTATATTTGCTGGGAATTGACACTTTTATATGTCATGTAGCAACCCAAAAGACTGTTGATGGTCCATCAATGAAGGACTGGAGAGGTGGAAGAGCTGCGTCCTTCAACATCATTCCTAGCAGCACGGGAGCTGCTAAGGTAACTTAATGCCGTACCTTGTAATAGATATTGTGGTCATGGATACTTGACTGAATCAAATATGCTTTATTTTTTTACGTAGTGCATTCAAGTCATTCTTAGCCATGCTGGTCTGGTCATTGTAATTTTACAGGCTGTTGGAAAAGTGCTTCCCGCTCTAAATGGAAAGCTTACTGGCATGGCTTTCCGTGTTCCAACTGTTGATGTTTCGGTGGTTGACCTAACTGCAAGGCTCGAAAAGTCAGCCACGTATGATGAAATCAAAAAGGCTATCAAGTAAGAAGTGTTTCCATCTTGTATATATTATGCAGGTAATTTTGCTGGTCATATTCCAATGGTTCTACTTAAGTTATTTGCTGTTATGCCAGGGAGGAGTCTGAAACTAACTTGAAGGGTATCCTAGGATACACAGAGGAGGAGGTGGTTTCGACTGACTTTGTTGGTGATTGTAGGTAAGGAATCTTAGGAGTTTCAAAGTGTCTATATCCTGAACATATTCACTTATGTAGTGCAAAAGGTGGCTTCTGTCTATCTCAATGTAATAATCTCCTTGCATTGTTGTGTGGTTTGAGCAGGTCAAGCATTTTCGATGCCAAGGCTGGGATTGCTCTTAATGGCAACTTTGTGAAGGTTGTCTCTTGGTATGACAATGAGTGGGGATACAGGTAAGAGTGTTGAGTTGGAACATTCTTTCACTGGCAATATGGCTATTGCAAGCAAGCAAATATCATAACTATATTCTGCTGGTAATTTGCAGTAACCGCGTGATCGACTTGATTCGCCACATGGCATCTGTTGCATAGGTTGGTTGCTGCAGCAGAGCAGGACGGATGTACTTTGTGCTTTCGTAATTTTCTTTTGAGCGTCTGATTAAAATGTTGAACATAATCATTCTTGGGGCATAGTTTGTTTCCCTTTTAGTTATTTTGTATTTAGGCTTATTACAATATTAGTTAGTTTTCCCATTGTTATCCTATAATATGGTCCAGTTCTGTGCCAAATGCTGCTCCTCTTGTGTAATACAAGCTTTTAAACTTCAATGATACGAACCTAACTCATCAATCTCATCACAATGATAAAATCAAGTGTATCATCATCATATGAATGTATAACAACGGAACAAATGCTTGTACTTGGCTATGAATTTGTTACAAACGGGAGAAAATTCGATATGGATTTTATTATTAGAAAAAAAAGAAGCACAAGTGAAAATGAATCCTAACCTTCACTGCTTAGATTTCACATAGCTTGCTTGCTTGCTTGCTGCTATGCTATGCTTACTAAACTTAATCCACCCCTTTCTTAATGAACGAGTAGTGATCCTTACCTTTTGCAGCATGATTGATGCTACTACTTGCTTCGTCGATGGTAGACTTCTTTTTTTTTTTTTTTTTTTTTTTTAAATAATTGGATCTCGAGGATTATCATATTAGTTAATCTAAATCAAGATAAGACATCCATCCCACCTCTACGTACGACAAAGTCAACCCAATTTTAACTGTTCTTTCCTTATTCCCACGGTGTCAGTCAGCTTATTCCTGAACACTCCTCACCGGAAAAACGATTGCTGGATTATTCCTTGCATCTCTGTCATCATCACACCGCCAAATCTTTCGACTTTGACCCAACCTCTCCTCTCATCCCTCCCATCCCAGATCATTCTCCCTCCATCTTCGTTATACTTGCTATAATCTCATTTCCCTGCCGATGCGTGCCACATTGAACAATGCTGAAGAAGCTTCTATATTTAATATTTACGATGATGCTCCCGTCCCTGATGGCCCAAGAAGAATCGTCGTACAGGATCCACACGCTGTTCTCGGTGGAGTGTCAGAATTATTTCGACTGGCAGACCGTGGGACTCATCCACAGCCACCGAAAGGCCCAGCAGCCCGGCCCAATCACGAGGCTCCTCAGCTGTACGGAAGAAGAGAGGAAGAGTTACAGAGGCATGGACTTGGCTCCGACATTTGAGGTGCCTTCGATGAGCAGGCACCCAAAGACTGGAGATTGGTGAGTTTGATGCCTCCATGTCTGTGTTTGAAAGTTGTGTAAGTGAGTTGAATTGTATCGGGTTGAATGAGCTGGACTGAAATTTTGCTTTTTGCATCAGTTTAATAGTTGATAGAGAAGAGAATCATGCTCCAACGGGATGTTTATCGAGTCTGCCTAACATTGACTATGGTTGGTTTGGTTTTGACGATTTCTTCCCTTTTGGGGGAATTCTGTTATATTAAAGGTATCCAGCAATTAATAAGCCAGCTGGTGTTGTCCACTGGCTCAAACACAGCGAAGATGCACAGAACGTTGACTGGGTGGTTATTCTCGACGCGGATATGGTCATTCGCGGTCCAATCCTGCCTTGGGAGCTGGGAGCTGAGAAAGGCAAACCTGTTGCTGCATACTATGGGTAATAATCTCTCATCTGACTAATTTCCACTTCTCAAATCCGTAAACTAGTATTACTGTTTGTGTTTCTTGTACAGCTACTTGATCGGATGTGATAATGTTCTAGCTAAGCTGCACACTAAGCATCCTGAGATCTGTGACAAGGTTGGCGGGCTTTTAGCAATGCACATAGACGATCTTCGGGCTTTGGCACCCATGTGGCTTTCGAAAACCGAACAAGTGAGGGAAGATAGAGCTCATTGGGCAACTAATTATACTGGTGATATTTATGGGTCTGGTTGGATCAGTGAAATGTATGGTTACTCGTTTGGTGCATCAGAGGTAACATTCTTTTCCATGTCTGAAACATGGAATTATCATCTATGTGTCCTTCTTGTGATCAAGTTGTAATTTTTTTTTCCCTCCATGCATCTCTAGCACTTAACTTCAGTATTATTATTGTACCGATGGTATGCCTGATGTGTACTTCATTTTTGTGGCTTGCTTTCATCAGGTGGGACTCCGCCACAAGATCACTAATAACCTGATGATTTATCCGGGCTACGTTCCTTTAGAGGGTGTAGAACCGATACTCATGCACTATGGCTTGCCTTTTAGTGTTGGAAAGTGGTCGTTCAGTAAATTAGAGCATCACGATGACAATATTGTGTATCAATGTGGTCGGCTCTTTCCCGAACCTCCATATCCTATAGAGGTGAGCTGAGCATTTTTCTTTCAGTTTTTCTTAGTTGATTTTGTCAATACCCTGGATGATTGTTTATCGTTGCACTACTCATGTATCTTCTGATATTTAAGGTGAAAGAAATGGAAACTGATGGAAACAAAAGAAGGGCACTATTCCTTAGCATAGAATGTATGAACACACTCAACGAAGGCCTGCTGCTGCATCATGCTGCGCATGGTTGCCCCAAGCCAACGTGGTCCAAATATCTGAGTTTCTTGAAGAGCAAAACTTTTGCTGAGCTAACTAAACCGAAACAATTGACCCCAATAAGTCGACAAATGATGGAGGTCAACGTTCGAGAGCAAAACGTCGTGGAGGAAACGAAGTCGTATCCAAAAATACACACCATTTTCTCAACTGAGTGCTCTTCGTACTTTGATTGGCAGACCGTGGGGCTTGTACACAGTTTCTACCGGAGCGGACAACCCGGGAACATTACAAGACTCCTAAGTTGTACGGAAGAAGACTTGAAGCAATACAAGGGGCATGATTTAGCTCCTACTCATTACGTACCCTCCATGAGCCGACATCCACTAACGGGTGACTGGTAAGGAACTCGCTGCTTTATTGAGATTGACAAAATCTTGATTGGATGTTCATTAAATATCGGTTTCAATGATCCTGGAGTTCATTTAATTGGCTGTATTGTTTGAGATTTTTTTAGGGAAAACGGCAACTTACTAGTTGCGAAAGTTTCCAAACCGCCTATCGCAACAGAAAACTTCCAAAGTAGTGAGCGAACTGACATTTTTAACGTAGTATAGATAAATTATTTTGGTGGGATATTATTCTTATTTTGTTATTCCCTTCTGTTGGTACGAGTCTAACTTGCTATTGAGCATGAATTTGCTTCCCCGTTTATTTCGTCGTTTATATTGTTCAGATTGTATAGGTATTATAGAAAAGATCAGTCATCGACTAACCTGAGTAATACATCATCAGGTACCCAGCAATCAACAAACCAGCTGCTGTTTTGCATTGGCTCACCCACGTGCAAACTGATGCCGAATACATAGTAATACTCGACGCTGACATGATAATGAGAGCACCAATTACACCATGGGAGTTCAATGCAGCTCCGGGTCGACCTGTTTCAACTCCCTATGAGTAAGGATCTTTTATTCTCTTTAGACATTTCTACTTGAATGCCTTGAGAGCATGTATGGTTTACTTGAATCTTTCATGTGCAACCCACAGCTACCTCATAGGCTGTGACAATGAACTGGCCAAGCTCCACACTCGCCACCCTGAAGCTTGCGACAAGGTTGGTGGTGTGATCATAATGCACATAAGGGACCTGAAGAAGTTTGCTGTTTTGTGGCTGCACAAAACCGAGGAAGTCCGAGCAGACGTGGCTCATTGGTCCAAAAACTATACTGGGGACATTTACGAATCGGGTTGGATCAGTGAGATGTATGGTTACTCTTTTGGTGCAGCAGAGGTATCCATCATTCTCAAACGCGATCATATAATTTTGTGAAAGACAAATCGCGATATGACAAGATGCTGAGTCGTAAATTGATATTACTTGTCATTTGCAGTTGAATTTGCGGCATACTATAAGGGGAGACATATTGATATATCCAGGATACGTGCCTCAACCTGGCGTCAATTATAGAGTGTTTCACTATGGATTGGAATTTCGGGTTGGTGATTGGAGATTCGATAAAGCCAAGTGGAGAAGCACAGATGTAGTCAATAATTGTTGGTCGACATTCCCGGACCCGCCCGATGCATCAACCTTAGACATGTCCGACGAGAACTCATATCAGCGCGACTTGCTTAGCATAGAATGCATAAATACCTTAAATGAGGGTTTACGTCTTCACCATGAGCGTCAGAAGTGCCCTGATCACAATTCCCAGTCACTTAACCCACCCACATTGACCACTGTGACTCAAGAAAGTAGCGACGAAGATCCAACTAGAGAAGCTAACAATGACAATCCAACTCGAGAGACTGACAATGACGATCCAACTCAAGAAACTAGAAAGGATATTGAGTACCCATCATTGCCGTTGCCAAATGGTGATGTAACGGCTTCAAGAAAGTTTGGAAAGATAGAACAAGTTGGTTCTTCTAGACACGAGCAAGAGCTGAGGGATGAGTCTCGGGAGCTATCAAAGTCTCCACCAGAAGAGGACAGTCAGAGCTTAACGTCCATGAGACTTTGGATGATTGGTTTGTGGGCATTTTCGATCTTTGGATTTGTGTTAGTATTGTCTATGATGATTTTGAGACGCCGGGGTCAACGAAAAAGAGGTAAAGGCGTTAAATTCAAGAGAAGGACTGGATTTTGGGATGCAAACGGGAAGGATAATAATAGACATAAACGTATTGCAGAAGTATCATAAGGCACAAAAAGATACTCGTTCTCATAGCAGGGTATGTCCTTGTATTGCGTTTTGTCCTAGAAAGTATCTTTATACATACAAAGAATCCAAGTGCAACCGTTCAATGATATCTCGTAATCTTGTCTGCCTGGTAGATTTATTATATATTGTCCACAATTTGTAATTCAATGATATGCCCAGGTGAAACCATTCTGTATATTCTGAGATTTAAATGCAGTATACGGAATTTCGGGTAATAGCATTTCAATGTTGTAATGAACAGCAAAAACACAAAGATTATATGAATGATTTTGTTGTTTCTTTTAGAAACAGACATGAGCCATGTAATCTCAGTACAGATATTATAAAATGTCAAGACATCCTCAAACGTTGAGATCGATCGATCGAGCAACTACGTGAATAGTCATGGCAAGTCATCTTCATCCAGCTCATCCGAGTTTTTAACAAATGGTTTCTTGCTCAAAGCATCATCAATTTCTTTCGGAGAAATATTGGTCTTCTCGGAATCACGGTACAACACGAAATGCTGGATCATGAAGATAACGTCGAAGAAGATACTCACCAGAGATAGCAAAGTCTTGCCCATGTTCCCATAAAGATTCACAGCAGATCCTGTGGATGGATTGGATCATAATGGGTTTCTATTCTAGTCTGATGTAAATGCTGAAATGACTCGACATACGTCCATGTTTAGTCTACAAATCACTCACTTTGATCTATTGACTCAACCACCATCTGGAAAAAACTCATGGTGCTTCCCGTGAAATCAAGCGTAACGTAGCCTATACTGAACCCCCTCGTGCTCTTACGTTGAAAGTTGAAGAATGCCTGCAAAAAGCAAAAGATAACACTTGAAATTGCCATTTCTTAAGGGGGTGAAGGGAAGATGATAAAAATAGTCACACTAACCTGAGGAATGTATTTGATTGTTGTCATAACAACTTGCAACGTGCTACCATAAAAAAAGAATTCAGACCATACAGAATCAGAATTGCATCTTGTGAGTAATAAAGTTACTATTTTTAACAAGACATTGCTTTCTTATATTGGACAATGTCAAACACCAGGACATAACGATGCAACACAAGAGACGCTCGTCCATTATCCATATCAAGAAACTATTATATAGTTGGAACCAAGTGAAAAAAATATGATTTTGACAGATGAGATTGATTACTAGTGCTTGCGAACCTATTTGCTCTGCCATCTGATTTTATGGACATCATTTTAATTATAGATCGAAAAAGTAAGACAAGCAAGAAATATTTTCACAGAAGAGGCTGCCATCTTCTTACTTGAAGACGGAGATAAGCCAATACCAAGAATGGTTCGGCAAAGCTACGAACACGCATACTGCGACCGACAACAACGCTGCAGAAACAATAGCAATCGCAATTTTGGAGACTTTTTGATCTCCACGCTGCAAAAATCAAAACCATAACTTTATAAACTTTACTTGCTCGCAATACATGGTTTTGCTAGAGATAAAGTGATCAATGGGAACATAGTATTACGTCGTAGATTGCGATTTGGAAGAAGGCTACAGCAATCAGCAGGACGGAGTGCACGGAGAAAGCTACGTCATTTGCAGCTACGGGTATCATCTAGAGCAATAATAGAATAGATATTGGAGATGCTTAGACGACACTCAATAAACTTTTTATTGCTAGTAATAAGCAAATCAAAGCTGCAAATAAACCTGGTCAAACCCATACTTCTCACGATACTGTCGCTGGACAGAGGGACTAAAGAATAGAGAGGCGTTGTATACTAAATAGGATGAGTGCTTGATCAAGTTTAACACCAGAAAATCAAAACTCAACCCACGAACGCTGCACAGAGAATCTTGATAAAGAGCATGGACGAAAAACTGTTAACCAAAATTGGAATCATACAAGAAAGAAATGTAGGACCTTTTCCTCCGAAAATTTAAGATGGCCTGAGGGTAGAAACAAAGAGCCCATGACAAAAATGAAATCCAGCCCAAAGCGTAGTACAGAACTTCAAGTTCAACGGAGTTCCAAGAACCGCTGCTGCTCATCCCTTATTCGACGATAACTACTAAGCAAAGGAAAAGATTTGATGAACTATTTTATTGAGAATGATTGGCAGAAACGCGGCGGCGCGGGGTGATAGGGGGAACCATTACCATGTCATGTGCGGCCAGTTGGTGGGACCCATGACACCTACTTTCGTCGTATTCTTACACTACATGACTTGTGTATATTATATAATATTCTCGGGCTTATATTTGGGTCGAGGCCCAAAACATGTAACTCCGACAAGGTGTTGATATCGTCAAGCCCAAATTATATCCCTCAGCTCAGCCATTACATTACACGCTCAGCCGAGTCAATCCGATCGGCAATGGCGTCGTCGATGGTTCGCCGAAGCGTAAAAACCCTGGTCAGATCCACGAACCTGAGAACTCTGGCGGCAACCGCCTCGCCCTCTTCGAATTTTGACTCCGGCTCGGATGATCCCATATACGTCAAGGGGCCCAAATCCTCCACTTCATCGTCGTCAGTCACGATGCCGATGTCTTTCATGACTGGGTCGATTGTGGGAAAGCGATTCTACAAGAATGTTACGACCAGAGAATCCGAAGAAGGCACCAGCTGGAACGTGATGCTCGATTACAGGTAAGGTTACTTCTGCTTTACTTAGAAGCTCGTTTAAGTGCTAGAAGTTGAGATAAGCTCGGCCGCCCTTGTTTATTTGATTAAAGATCGTTATAAGGTGGATCTGTTTATGCTAATGAGAGACGAGATCGAGGATCTTTTCTGAACATACGGACAAGGTCGTACCTTGACTCGGTTTTTTGCACTTTGTAACGTCAGGACTCTCAAAACGCCATCCAAGAAAAAGCTTGACTGTCCGACTTTGGCACTAGCTAAGGCCATTGCTGCTGAGTGGGAGTACCAGGTGCTTCAAATTTTTTATTGTTATTCCTTCTTTCATCTTTTTTAAGATAATTGCACTTATTGAGCGGATCGTTTCATGAATGGCCTAATTTTTTTCGGTAGCAAATGGACGGGATTAGGCCCTTCACTATGCCGCTTATGAAGCTTGCTTGTACAGCATTGGAAAGAGTTCCGCTTACTAGGACAAAGATAGTGGAGCATTTGATGAAGAAATTCCATCAAGATTTGGTCTTTTGTCGGGCCCCAACTGACAATGATATAACTAAGGATTTACGAGGTATGCATCGCAATTCTAAGCTAAGCACAACTTGCCACTATATATTGCAGGTCCTTTTCCTCCAATCTCTTCATTTTCAAATCAGTTGCTTACAGAATTTGCCTTGCTTGGATTTAATACCTTCAATTGTTTGCTTACAATCATCTACAGAACTTCAAGTGGAGAAATTTGGTCCTCTCATTAAATGGGTGGAATCTGAATTTGGCCATAAGCCCATCGTGTACACTAGTTTTTTTGGCGGTAAGCAGGACGAGGGTCTGGTTAGAGCTCTCGAGAACCTTCTGAAAAGAACAGATAACTGTGAGTTGGCTTCGATTGATGCAATTGCAGCGGCTGCACACTCTTTGCTCATTGCGATCGGACTTTGCCGCGGTGGACTTAATATTGAGCAGGCCATTGAGCTAATTAGGCTCGAGGAAGATATGCAGGTCAATCGATGGGGTTTGGTGGAAGGTGGGCATGATATTGATATTGCTGATCTTAAGGTTCAGATATCATCTGCTGTCGTGTTTCTTGGACTTTCAAGGAGGCCTTGAATTTCCCAAGATTCATGGTCCTCCTACCTCATCCATCAGGGAGATTGTTGATATTAATTTATAATGGTTGTCAAGTGACTGCATAATTATTATAGATTTGATTGTAGCACAATTTTGCAGAATGACTCGCCGCAAAGAATAAGAAAATGTGAGGATACCTCTTGTATTTGCATTTATGTCATGTATGTATTTTCTTGCACCCACCTTTGATGGGTTTTCATTACCATATAACAAGCTATCCATCCCATCCATGTTTGCAAGCAAATCAAAGAAAGATTGATTGATCAATTGTTGGCACAAGGAAGAGTCAACCATGACCGACTAACCGACCCACCAATGAGATTTTGATTCTCTGTTACGAATATATGTTTGCTAAACAAAGGAGATGAGACAAAATTGGTTAATTATTTCTTTGCAGGCACAGCACATGGGTTACATTACATACAATACATACCATCCATGGCTAACGATGAAATGATTCAATTAAGCCTAGCCAACCACCAAATTTGTATTAATTAATTAATATAAAACCACAGCTTATCATTAATGTGGGTTGCAATGTCATTGTTAGCTTTATTTATTTATTCCTAAGTTAAATATATATATATATATATATCAATTTTTAAGACGTCGTGACTTCTAATCAATTGCAAGAGATTACAAGACAAATAATGGTTAAGTAGCATCGTAATCCAAGTTTAAATAAAATATTCAACCGACTCAATGATTTTGAGAATACTAGAGAGAGAGAGAGAAGCGTGTATCACTCTAATTAGCCCGAAAAATCAGCAAAGTGATTAAATTCGGCCATCAAAATTATAGATTAATATGATTGGATTCAAGTCAACATGATTGTTATTCTGTAAGCTAAGGCTATTGAATATTATAGTCTATAATAATGCTATAAATATTACTCTGTTCCCTTCCATCATTGACTTCCCCCCGGACAGACTTAACAATTGTACTGTACTGTACTGAAAAAAGAGAATGATCAAGCTGAGACCAAAGAGGTTCCTCTCAAAGAGCAACTCTTCTAAGCCTGGCCGTGTCACTTCCGCCTCCACCACCATGGAAACCAAGTGGGAACTCCGGCCAGGAGGCATGCTTGTCCAGAAGAGAGAATGTAGTGATCATAACAACGGAGGAGAAGGATTTATTACAGTAAGAGTCTCCTCCACTGCCACACGATGTCATGACATATCAGTCCAAGCCACTTCAACATTCGGTAAGAAGTAGCAATCAAACATATGCTATGTACGTAAAAGCAAGCAACCCTTTTTTCTCATATAATGAATGGATCATGGAAGATGCAGGGGAACTGAAGATGCTGCTTTCGTTATTGACAAAGGTGGAACCTGAGGAACAGCGATTACTGTTCAGAGGCAAGGAAAGGGAAGATGACGAGCACCTTCACATGGTTGGCGTTAAAGACAAAGATAAGGTTCTTATGTTTCTTATTCAAGACCCAGCAGCAGCAATAATCAAACACCAAGTAGATCATCAATGTCGAACGATTGCCGTCAATCATTACATTGTTCGACTATCATGACTTTAACACAAGATATTATGATATGATCTTCATCTAACTCGGCTTTGATTATATTATTAAATGCCAGAGCCGAGAGAGCCGACGCATTCCATTGCATGTATTTTTTTTTTTCTTTTTCCACCGTAGTAAGTGTATGGTTAAATCAAACCGTTGATCTTCTGTCTGTAACTTTTCATTCGATGTTATGTTAGTTAATTAATTTTTCTTCCCATTATTAAACAAAAATGATTATCAAGAAATTAATGTCTTTTTTTGGAATGTCAGCGATTACTTAATGTCAAGAAATTAATTTCATTATCAAGAAATTAATGTCAGCGATTACTTAATTCATTATCTTGGACCCGACCCGACCCGACCCGGCCCGCAATTTTTCTCTCTCCCTTCCCTCCTTTTTCTTGTTATAGAGTGACGCGCACGCATAACACAAAAACGTTTTGGTTACGTCGCCGTCTCCTTTTTGCTGTTCATCATCATCATCATCCTCAGTTCGTTTGATCGGAAGCTAAGCTTTTATTATGTCGTACGATTATCTCTTCAAGTACATAATCATTGGAGATACAGGTAAGAGGAAGAAATAAATTCCCTACAGAATATTATTCTAATTTTTTTTTTTTCAATTCTAAATAGTTATCGTGGTGTCAGGCGTTGGGAAATCTTGTTTGCTTTTGCAATTCACGGATAAGAGGTTTCAGCCTGTCCATGATCTTACAATCGAGTTGAATTCGGTGCGCGAATGATTAATATTGATGGGAGGCCCGTCAAGCTTCAGATTTGGGACACTGTAATTTAATCTTCCTTTTTTCTGAATTGTTTTCACCCTGTATAGTGAGCTGTAAATCAACCCCTCGGGACTGTCAAATGGTATAGGTGAAGTGATAAAGAACTCAAATTTGAAGGATAGATAGTTTGTTGTACTTGCTCTTGGAATAGTATCGGGCAATCCGTTTTTGGGAAGTATACTATATTTGTTAGCACATGATTCCAGTTTGTTGCTGCCATTTTTATCATCCGTGTACCATGATTGTAGGCTTCTGCACCTTGTGATTTTTATTGCGTTGTGGATAGGTAAGTGGTGAATATGAATTCTTGAGAATATAGCTTTGACGAAAGACTTTTTAGTTGATATCGACGGTGACTGAAGACCAGGCTTTATTTATTCGACTGTTGTATTGTTAGTACTTCTGACGAATTCCATTCCATTCCATTTATATTCTTTAAGGCTGGTCAGGAGTCATTCAGATCCATCACTAGATCATATTACAGAGGAGCAGCTGGGGGCACTTCTGGTTTATGACATTACTAGGTAAATGAGTAACAATTGTAGAAAGAAATTATCTCTGTTGGTTCCAGTTTGGGACTTCCGACTTGAGCATTCTTTTGATAATTTCGTGCTCTTGTCTATGAATCCAACAAAATCACTTCTTTTGTTCTTTAGGAGAGAGACATTTAACCACCTTGCAAGCTGGCTGGAAGATGCTAAGCAGCATGCCAACCGGAATATGACTATCATGCTCGTAGGAAACAAAAGTGATCTCGCTCACCGGAGAGCTGTAAGTAAGGAGGAGGGAGAACAATTTGCAAAAGAAAATGGTCTTCTTTTTTGGGAGGCGTCTGCAAGAACGGCACAAAATGTTGAGGAGGTAAGCCTTTTCCTCAACTCTTATATGATGATGGCTGTTATCCACAAATTTGAAACATCAATTTAATGTGCAGGCATTCACTAAGACTGCAGCAAAGATACTTCAGAAGATCCAGGAAGGTGTCTTCGATGTATCCAATGAGGTAAGAATGCGATTCATTCATTTACTCACTTGCAACCATGGTTTGATATATCTGCTTTAATGTTTTGCGGTAAAACTTGCAGTCATCAGGTATCAAAGTAGGTTATGGCCGGCCACAAGGTCCTGCAGGTCCTAGATATGGAGCAGTTGCACAAAGAGGAGGATGCTGCAACTGATTGTGTGTATAATAATAGTCTTACGCCTTTTCTCTTTGTTAACAACTTTTATGAATGGAAGCTGTATATCTAGTCTTGACTGGTTGTGATTGAATGTGCTGAAGTGTAATATATCAACCGCTATTCCATTGTGAATATCTATTTCAATGTGGGAAATTTGATTTGGTGTTTCTTTGCCTTCTTTCTCTACATAAAGAAAAGAAACCACGAAATGCAGTTCTAACTAAAGAAAGTAATAAAATAAATCCCAAAGAATCACTGTTAGATTCATGGGTGGGAAGATACATATCTGGTACGGTTAGATTCAAGAACTACAAATTTTTTCCATTACCATGCAATGCAACACCCCTCTTCGCAACTTTCTTGTGTAGCAATGTCATGCAACATCTTTCTTCATCTTCTTCTTTCTTGAGGCAGAACTACTGGGCCCAATTTCAAGAGATATTCGCTTTGTCCTGCAAAGTTAAGAAAACACCTTGTTCCAGAAATAAGGTGAAAGCATGGTAGTACTGAATTGCCAAAGGTGTCAAGCAATAGAACAGTCCGTACTGTTTAGGAAGCTCCCCAGCTTCATGAACATTCTCTTCAGCTCTAGCTTCTGGTAAAATATCATACCACATGATGATTAGTTACATAGCAGTCAAAATTACAATGCACGAGATTTGGTACTTATCGTGAGCAATAGATTCCTAGATTAAGAATCTCTCATCCACATATATATAACAGCCACACAAACGCGCGCGCGTATAAGTAACTACTGGCATGGCTGGTCAATCAAGAGAAGACACAAGGCAGGCAGTAAGCATACCTTCTTCACTCTCCGACCCCGATCCCCATCGATCGTCCCCGTCATCATGATCCCAGCGTTCCCCTGGTGGTGGCGTCCAAAAGTCGACTTCATCATCCAAGCCACCACTACCATTCTCCGTTGAATCTCCAGCTTCACCAATAATTTCATCTATGTTTTTATCCTCTTTTGCAATCTTCTTATTTTTCTTCTTTAAATGAATGCCCTCGTTTTTCTTCTTCTTTTTATTCTTTTCTTTAATGTCACTCTCCTCTTCCACGCTACTATTCAGCATTTCTTTCTCTGATTCCTTCTTATCTGTTGTTTGAGTTACAAACAAAACACAACGTCACTCCAACGACAGTTCACAATAGAGAAGTTGCAGATAGAAAAAGCAATAGTTTAGACAAACCTAACATGTTGAGGAAACGCTTGCCAGTCATATGCTTCCATATATGCTCCTCTGACTTATTAATAGTATCTCCTGTTAATTTGCATATCAACTTCGAGCTGCAGCACCATAAAAACTTTTCAGGAAAAGAGAAAAAAAAAATATAGCTATGAACAAGTAAAATTTGAGATAACATTCAAGCTAAGGCTAGGCCTTCTGTTCAAGTACAATGTTGTTATTCATTACACATAGTTACGAGCATTACTTGGAAACACTAACGTCTAAATAATCTCGTATTTTATAACTACATAGTTCACCAAGATTACCCTTTTACAGCAACCCGAAAAAAAGATTAATAAATTGAACACGCCGTGCAATTGCAGTTCGATTTTTTCTTTTATCTACTTAACCTGCCTACAATAATACATTATCAAATGCGATATTTATACAAAAGGGCTGAAGGACCAATTCAACAGCGTTGATAGTACAGTAATTACCGTGAAGAGGGATCTTGCTTGAACATGTTAAGAGGGGGCTTTTTGCGAGCCAAGGCCGAGTCAATGAGCCCAAGCCGACAGTGCTTTGCCCGAGCGTAAGAGTCTATGGACTCAGCCTGTAGCTCGTGGCCGGTCTCGACGCACCTGAACCGGCCGTTCTCCAGCGGCTCGAAGGTCGGGCAGCCCAGTAAGTTATGACCCTCCTTCGACTCTCCGACGCCGTTAGCGTTTCGTTCCGATTTCTTCTTACCCATGGAAGAACACACTCAGCAAAATCTCAGCTTTTACCAGGCTTGCTATGCTAGTGATGATGGATGATGGTGGCTTTTACCCGATCATGTCTGTCGTTTTGGGCTAATGGCCCAATAGTTTAATAAAATATGCTTGAACATCTACTTGGTGTTGACCTTTTTGCCCCTGGGCAAAAAAATTCTTACGTTTGCTGAAACTGATCTACAAAAACAGCAGCTTCTGAGTTCATGCGCCATTGATGTAAGAACTGCCATTAAGAGAAGGATATTTGCTGGATTTGATCTATCTACAAGAACAGTATCTTAGTGGTAGTTGAAGGGGTAGGTCCCCGTGGGTGATATGGACGTAGGAGGATTTTGCTGAAAAACTGTTAGAACGGAAATGTTGGTTCTAATGTTGAAACAACATTCGAGACCTCAAAGTTTTCGCACAGCGGATTAAAGTAAAGTTAAAAGTAAAAACGATTGAGACACAGTTTTAAAAATTCACAGCAAGTGAAAAACTTGCTACGCGCCTTCAGGGCAAAATTCCACTCACTCGAAATGGATTACAAAAACAAAATCTATCGAAGATAGAAAACTAGCCTAGAAAAGATCCTACGGACCAAACTATATCCCTACGAACTACGCAGGGGTAAACTCTAGGCAAACCAACAAAACACAATAAACGTGATGGTGAGAGCTCTCTCTTTCTTTTCTTTCTTGGTTGCTTCGTTGTATTTGATCGGAAAATGAATCTTCTTTTCATATGCTCGAACTCGGCGGCCATGGTCTTCTCCATGATCTCCACACTGCCCATGATCTCCACTTCAAGCTTAAGGGACGTTGCAAGTTGGTGATGGGAAGTCCGAGTCTATTCTTAGTAAAGCCGAGAATAGCAAAGGCTATTTTTAGTAAAGGCCTTTCTATTTTTAGCTCCACTTCCCTTGATTAATTCCAAGCTCGAAACTAAGTCCTGCACACACTAAAATAGTGTCATGATTATAGGAATAACGGTTTTTGGGTTTGAAAGACAAAACCGAGGGTTGACCAAGTCTGAGTTAACTCGTGTTGAGTCAGACGTCGTCCCAACATTGTCAATGTCGACATAGTCAACATTAACAATCTCCCCCTTTTTGTCTTTCTTCCCAAAACCCGTGCAGTGACTAAGTCCAAATCAAACTCCCCCTGAAAGCAAACACACTTAAACAAAACAACTAGCTAATATCCGAGCTAACATCTGCAGGCACAAAAAAAAAACAAGTCAGTATACAAAAGCACACACAAAAACACAAAATGAAGGATCATAAGTTAAGTAAAATTATAATCCTCTTCGTTCTCAGCTTCCTCCTCGCCTTCTCCTTCAGCTCCCCCTTGATCTGCTTCGCCATCAGCAGCTTCACCCGAACTCCCTGCCTCATCTGCACCACCTTCTCCCCCTTTTTGGGAAGAAATGACCTTTCTGAGTGCTTCCCTTTGCTCAACAAGGGAATCAATCGTCGCATCGAGGAAGTTGAGTTGCTGCTCCAGATGGGAGAGGTTTGTTGGGTCTGATGTTGACCCAACATCCTGTTCAACATTTTCTGCCGATCGCCAGGGCAGATCCACCACCTTGTGCTTTCCCAGCAGCAGGTTCCCATTAACAGCATAGGGAAGTCCCTTGGCATTCACCACATCATCTTCAGATGGTTCGAACCCTGCTCGACGCAGCACATTCCAGATGATGGAGGGAAAAGGGAGGATGCCGGTTCCTTCTCGTTCGGCCTGCCAGGCGATTTGGTTCAAGATGTATTCTCCCCAATTGATGGGGAGGTTCTGGCCTAAGGCGTAGAGGAGTTGCACCATTGGTTCGGTGACTCTGCTATCATTGGCCGTAGGAAGCCAATTGAAGATTGCGACTTTGAAGAGGACAGAGTACAGTGATGTGAGCAGCTTGGTCGAGAAGTTTCCGGCCCATTCATTTAGACCTCCTCCGGTGATGAACGAGACAGCATCATCAAGATCCGCATTTGGAAATTGATCGACCTCCGGGGTTCCAAGAAGCTCATTTATAGAACGGGATGAAAAATCGTAAAGAGCTCCCCGTAAATAAACATTCCCGAATTTCTTTGAGTTCGGTTCATTTACTTTGGGAGAAAGGTTTGAATATACCTCTTTGACGACGAGGTCCGAATACTCTCCCAAGATGACGCTGGATTTTTCGAGGTTGCGGGTCCTGAGGAACTCTAGCACACTATACTTGCGGAAGCTGAGTTTGTCAACCACCCTCTCTACTCGCGGCTTCCTATCCCTGAAAGATTCCCAGAGCTTCTTGTGCATCGGCGAGTAGAATGTGGGAGCATCCGCAGGAATCTCCCAATCGACATCTTCCTCTGGATGATTTTCTTCTGGAGATGCTGGATTTGAATCCGCCCCAGCATCGTACTCAACATCATCATCACGCGCAAACGAACTTCCAATTCCATCAACATTCTCAGACTCTCTTGCCAATGATGCGCGTTTAGTGACTTGGACGATTTACGCGAGCAAAGTGGAGAAGACCGTTCTTCAACAATCGCTAAAAGAGAAATATAGACACTAGACACAAAATAGTAGATATATGTATAGACATTACCTAAGAATCAGACAAACACACACAGATTTTAGCGCAATCAAGCTGGTTAGTCACACATGTTGTCCCAACATTCGACTCAACATTCCCAGAACGACTCCCTTCATTTTCTGTTCAACACCCTAGATCTCGACTTTCTTTCATTTTCTGCCTACCCTCACATTTATTTAGCTCGCATAGAGTACATCGTCACCGTGAATGCCGTGTACCTAAGGAGTTTCAATAGCTCGACATGCTCTATATTGATATCTCTTTCTTCAAAGTTCAGCTCTTTATTCACGCATAGAATACATCGTCACAGCGAATGCCGTGTATCTAAGGAGTTTCAATTGCTTGAACCTGTTTCTAGAGTAATTTTGATGAGAGCAAAGTCATATGCAAGTGAGAAGGTCATTTCAGAAAACGGTCTAGGTGAGTCAAATCATTTTAGGAAACCACAAAGAGTAATTAGAATCAAATATCAGAACAGTAACAACCAAGCTTGACTTATGCTAATGTTGGTCCAACACATGCACAGACCAATAGACTTTTTGAGGCTCGAAAACCTCTCGAAGTCTAAGGCTTTAGTAAAGATGTCCGCTAATTGATTCTTAGTATCTATATGCTCTATTCTAACCAACTCCTTTTCTACCATGTCTCTCAAAAAATGGTGCCTAATATCTATATGCTTGGTCCTAGAGTGCTGGATGGGATTTTTCGAAATATTGATGGCACTCAAGTTATCACAATACATAAGTATCGTCTCACTTTCTAATCCGTAATCGCTCAACATGCTATTTAACCAAACGAGTTGTGTACAGCAGCTTCCTGCCGCCACATACTCAGATTCGGCAGTAGAAAGTGACACACAATTTTGCTTTTTACTGTAACAGGATACAAGATTGTTACCTAGGAAGAAACAGCCGCCACTCGTGCTCTTGCGATCGTCTTCGTCACCTGCCCAATCAGCATCACTATACCCAACAAGGTTAGTGTTAGTATCTTTTGAAAACCAAAGACCTAGACTACAAGTTCCGCTCACATATCTCAAAATTCGTTTCACCGCATGCAAGTGTGACACTTTGGGCTCAGACTGAAATCTTGCACACACACAAACAGAGTACATGATGTCAGGTCTACTCGCAGAAAGGTATAGAAGACTGCCTATCATAGAACGATACAATGTTGGGTCAACATTTTCCCCAACATTGTCCTTACTTACCTTCTGCGTGGATCCCATCGGCGTTTTCATTACCTTGGCAGTGTCCAGTCCAAATTTCTTTACAATGTTCTTGGCATACTTCTCCTGGGACAGAAAAATTCCGTTTTTTCTTTGCTTAACCTGCAGACCTAAGAAAAATGTTAGTTCGCCGATCATGCTCATTTCAAACGTAGAGTTCATAGCTTGGACAAACTCATCCGACATATGTCGTGAAGTCGATCCGAAGACTATGTCATCAACGTAGATTTGAGCAATCAAAATATCGGAACCAACTCTTTTTACAAAGAGGGTTCGATCGGCTTCGCCTCTATTAAAACCAAAGTCTAACAAGAACGATGTAAGTCTGCCGTACCAAGCTCGTGGCGCCTGCTTAAGACCGTAAAGGGCCTTTTGTAGTTTGAACACATGATCGGGATAGTGAGGATCCTCAAAACCTTTCGGTTGCTCAACGTAAATTTCTTTGTCAACGTAACCGTTTAAAAATGCACATTTCACATCCATCTGGTGGAGTATAATGTTGAGCCAACATGCGATACCAAGAAGTAGCCGAATCGATTCTAACCTTGCTACAGGAGCGAAGGTTTCATCGAAGTCTATTCCCTCGACTTGGGTATAGCCTTGGGCGACTAAACGAGCTTTATTTCTAACAACATTGCCATACTCGTCAGATTTGTTCTTAAAGATCCACTTCGTCCCAATGACATTGAAGTCATTCGGCCGAGGGACTAAAGTCCAAACCTGAGCTTTATCAAACTGTAAAAGCTCTTCTTGCAACGCATTGATCCAAACATTGTCCTTGAGGGCCTCAACGACATTCTTTGGTTCAATCTCCGAAACAAAACAATTAAACCTAACCTCACTGTATACGGACGTCATGCATACATTTTTCACCATCGAGCGGTAGTCTTTGCGCGGTTTGTCTCGTGTTCTACGGCCTTCATTCACACTTCCAATGATCTGGTCAGTTGGGTGAGCTTTCTGGATTCTCGCAGGCGGATCTCGTCGAGCATTCATGTTCTCGTCATCAGTCTCCTGTTCGTGTGCAGATGTTGAAGCAGATGCTGACTCAACATCTGACTCAACATTTTCGTCTGCATGTTCTGTAGCTGGAACCACTTCTATAATTTCAACCTGAGGAGTATTCCTGCTAACATCATCATCAAACACGATGTTCACAGATTCCTGAATGGTTTTCAACCTCAAGTTGTAAATTCGGTAAGCACGGCTATTGGTAGAATACCCTAAGAAAATGCACTTATCACTCTTCGAGTCAAACTTAGTCAAATACTCTCGGTCATTCAATATATAGCAAATAGAACCAAACACGTGAAAATACTTGACCGTAGGTTTCGTACCCTTCAAGATCTCGTACGAAGTTTTCTTCGTGCCATGACGAAAGTAAACTCGGTTCGAGATATGACAAACGGTGTTCAACGCTTCAGCCCAGAACCTTTTAGAAAGATTCTTGGAATGTAGTATGACACGCGCCATCTCTTGAAGCGTGCGATTCTTCCTTTCGGCGACCCCATTTTGTTGAGGCGTCTTAGGAGACGAATACTCATGGATAATACCCTTTTTATCACAAAACTCTTGAAAAAACTGATTTTCGAACTCTCTACCATGGTCAGACCTAATACGAAAAATCGGGGCACAAAAGTTGTTTTTGACCATAGCACAACAAGTTTTGAAAAAATCGAAAGTTTCAGATTTTTCTTTGAGAAAAAATATCCATGAAAATCTCGAAAAGTCATCAACCAAAACATAAGCATATTTCCTACCAGCTATGCTCTCAACTTCCAAATGACCCATAAGATCCATATGGATAAGCTGAAAACAGTGAGCTGTTCTGAAATGTTGAGCAGAATGTTGGTCACCATTATGCCCAGCATGCATTTGCTTGCCTTTCAGACACTGTTCACACACGATCTTACCGAACTCCTTTAGCTTGGGGATCCCTCTGATTGCTTCGTGACGTACCAGCTGCTCCAAGGTCCGATAATTCACATGGCCCAACTTGTTGTGCCACAAAATGACCTCGTCCGATGGCCTCGACAGTTGGCAGAGTTCGTCGTTTCCGCCTTTGTCACCAACTTGGTAACAATTATCGTTAGAGTGCTTACCTGCCATGACACACAATTTCTCAAGTTCATCGTCGCAAAGTTGGCTTATACTGATCAGATTCGCCACAAGTCCTTCCACATGGAGGACGTTCTTCAAGACAGGAAAACCGGGAACGTTGAGCTTGCCCCGTCCGAGAATGCGACCTTTAGCGCCACCACCGAAAGTCACTGTTCCACTACTTAAAGGCGTATAATCTAGCAAATAATCTTTGGTACCCGTCATGTGGCGTGAACAACCACTATCGAAGTACCATGACCCTGAAACGTTAGCCTTTAAAGAAGTGTATACGACATTGCAGCAAAGAGAAGATTTTTCAACCCAAACTTTCTTCTGATATTTGGGAACCCAAACAGACTTGTAATGAGCTGAATTAGAGCTAGAGGCTTCAGAAAGTTCTCCAGACATTCTGTTAGACACTGATCTCTCAATGTTGGGCAGAATGTTGGACGACTTTCCAGCCAACATTTTCTTCCTGACAAAATCATCTTTCATTTTCCAGCAAAAAGGTTTTATATGACCAGGCTTAAGACAATAATGACATCTAAAACTCCTTTTTCGGGACTTATGAACAGAACGCTTAGGTTTTTCAACCAAATCAGACGGAGGTACGAAAACAGTTTTAGGTTCAAAAGCGGTTTGTAAATGATATCCAAGACAATGCTTAGTAGTAACACCTAAAGAAAGTACCTCATCAAGAGTAGACTTACCTTTGTTCAACTTCGTGAACGTATCATCGACATGATCAACGTATTTCTGAATTCTGTCCAACTCCAGGTCCTTTTTGGTCAACAAAGCTTCCATTCGGCTCAGTCCTTCCCGCAAGTCATCAACGAGCTTTTCCCTCTGTTCCTTTTCTTCGTTTAGAGAAAGGATGGTCTCAATGAGTTTTTCGTTCAGCTTTCTTTCCTTTGACAATTCAAGAGAGAGAAGTCTGTACGATTCATCCGTGAGATTGTCAGCATCTTGCACTTCTACTGCCTGTACTTCATTATCATAAATCACATCAAAACAGTTTGAATCATCATAGTCAAAATAAACAAGTTGTTCAGATGTTGACTCCAATGCTGGATCACCATCCGATACAACATTTAAACCTATATGATGTTCCTCTTCATCTTCAAAGTCAGAGAACGATGGATTGTTACATCGCGTCAACTGGGCCATCTCTTCTGAGTCTTCTACTGGATTATCTTCTTCATCGTCCGAAAGACTCACCCAGTAGTTCTTTCCGTACCTGCGAAGAGTGTTAGCACATTCATTTGCAAAGTGCCCCTAACCTTTACATGCATGGCATTGAATCTCGTCCTACTTCGTCTTGTCAGCTTTCAGTTTGTCTGCGGAATTTCTCCCGAAGACGGGGCGTTTAGGCGCGGAAGAAGTTTCCTTTGTGTTGAGAACCCTCTTGAATGTTGAGTCAACATTCAACTCTCGTTTATTTTTCAGAAACTTCCGGTAGTTCCTTACCATCATAGCCGTCGCCTCATCCTCGCTAGTGTCGTACTTTGGTTCAGGTTCCGAAGACTGAGCTGCAAATGCCAGGCCTTTTCCCTTTGACGCATTTTTCTGAGCATCAAGATTGATCTCATTGTTCTTGAAGATGTTCATGAGGACATTAAAATCGAGAGTCGCCAAATTGTAGGATTCCTCAACAACTGAAACTTTGTTATTGAACTTTGGGGACAAAGAACGAATGGCTTTCGAGTTTAAGGCTTTGTTTGAAATCGGTTCTCCTAAACTTTGGCACTCGCTCGAAATGTTTAAAAGCTTTTCAAAATAAGAAGAAATATCCTCATCCTCACCCATCCTAAGACTCTCTAGTTGACTGTGAAGAAGACGAAGTTTTGTTTCTTTTACGCCGCATCTCCCTCACAATACCTTTGAAGAATGTCCCACGCAGATTGAGCCGTGGTACAGTTTTGAATGATTTTAAACATGAAAATATCGACAGTAGAAAAAATCGCATTAAGAGCTTTTTCATTGAAATCAGCATCTAAACGTTCTTGTTGCGTCCATTCGGCGACGGGTTTGTCAACGACTTCTCCATCACCGTCCGGAGCGGTTTTTGGCGTAACATAGCCAGTGAGAACAGAGTTCCATGACCGGACGTCGATTGACTTGATGGATTGGCGCATCCGAACCTTCCAATAGGCATAGTTCGAGCCATCCAAAACGGGAATTTTTCCAAAAGTGTTTGGGCTAAAAATATCCATATCAAACTGATCTGAACGCTTAGTGTATCAAGCGACGGCTCTGATACCACTTTGAAGGGGTAGGTCCCCGTGGGTGATATGGACGTAGGAGGATTTTGCTGAAAAACTGTTAGAACGGAAATGTTGGTTCTAATGTTGAAACAACATTCGAGACCTCAAAGTTTTCGCACAGCGGATTAAAGTAAAGTTAAAAGTAAAAACGATTGAGACACAGTTTTAAAAATCCGCAGCAAGTGAAAAACTTGCTACGCGCCTTCAGGGCAAAATTCCACTCACTCGAAATGGATTACAAAAACAAAATATATCGAAGATAGAAAACTAGCCTAGAAAAGATCCTACGGACCAAACTATATCCCTACGAACTACGCAGGGGTAAACTCTAGGCAAACCAACGAAACACAATAAACGTGATGGTGAGAGCTCTTTCTTTCTTTTCTTTCTTGGTTGCTTCGTTGTATTTGATCGGAAAATGAATCTTCTTTTTATATGCTCGAACTCGGCGGCCATGGTCTTCTCCATGATCTCCACACTGCCCATGATCTCCACTTCAAGCTTAAGGGACGTTGCAAGTTGGTGAAGGGAAGTCCGAGTCTATTCTTAGTAAAGCCGAGAATAGCAAAGGCTATTTTTAGTAAAGGCCTTTCTATTTTTAGCTTCACTTCCCTTGATTAATTCCAAGCTCGAAACTAAGTCCTGCACACACTAAAATAGTGCCATGATTATAGGAATAACGGTTTTTGGGTTTGAAAGACAAAACCGAGGGTTGACTAAGTCTGAGTCAACTCGTGTTGAGTCAGACGTCGTCCCAACATTGTCAATGTCGACATAGTCAACATTAACAGTAGTTTATGATCTCAAGTAAGAAAAGTAACATATTTCAGTCCTAAGAAAGTAACATTTATATTAGAACCAGAATGGGTTGATTTGTAAGTAGTAACACTTGATAGTACTAATAGCAATACTAATGGAGGGAGTAAAGGCCTTTGGATGGACATTATTTTTACAGCTAACAGACATCCCAGCAACCTTTACTCTTTCTATCAAACATACGAAATCTTCAAACACTAGTTGAATTCAAGAAAATTTAGAAGCAGCAGAAGAAAAATCCCTTTGGCTTGCTGTTTTCTTCCATAGGCGTCTTTGGTGTACCACTAGTGTCGTCCCTCTTGGCCATTAAAGAGCTTGTACCAGGTGATTCGGGTGGAAGAACAGTGTTTGAACCAGAAGTCAAGATTCTGCGGGGTAAAGCAGGCTCGGGTGGCGCAATTGTGGATAAACAGTGTAAGAGCATTTGTATGATCTGAGTGAAGTTAGGCCTTGCATTGGGATCTTCTTCCCAACATAGAGTGACTATTCTAGCTAAATCCTCGGGGAGACCATCAGCGCTTGGCCTTACATTCTGAAAATAATATATCCAGTTAACGTACTATACACTGTCCCCAACCTCCGAATAATCACACTAGAAGAATGCATGATCAAACAGTTTTAAAGGAATTAATACTTACTTTAAAAGCAGCGGCATAGGCAGCCTGCAGATTGGACATGCCTTCAAAAGGTAATTTATTGTGTATAAGCTCCCATAGAACAATGGCGAAACTATATGCATCCACTTTGTGGTTATAGTGCTTCTTCTCTCCTTGTCTAAGCGTTACTGTACTGTACAGCTGCAATCACAACATTGAATTGAGATGGAAAAAGTTGCCACTTAATAATCAAATTGTGCGATGAAAATTCTTGAAAAACTACCTCTGGAGCCATCCAACGGTAGGTTCCGGTCTCAGCAGTCATCATTTCGGTTAATGACTCCTCTCTTGCCAAACCAAAATCTGCTAGCTTTACGGTTTTATGGTCTTCCGTCAACAGCAAATTTTCTGGAGCAATTAAAGTAGGACTGGCAGATTAGCTAAGTCTACGAAAATGCAACTAGTGGTCAGCTTAAATTACACAGAAAAAGTAAGAGAAAAAAAAATCATGTCTCGGATGAATCCAAGTTCCACAATCGCCAGCCTATTACTGCAAGTTATCTGTTCAGATTGTAAGCATATAAAGTCAAGAACTTAAGCAACCATTACCAGGTTTAAGGTCACGATGAATGATTCCATGAGAGTGCAGGCATTCCATTGCACGTGCAATGTCAAGGGCAAATAGGATAGCTACTTTCATATCGAGACAGCCCGGCCTCAAGTTAAGCAAGTACTTACGAAGTGTCCCACCAAGCAGAATCTCGGTTACAATGACCATCACAGGCTCCTTGCAAGCTCCAATGAACTGTAGAGGAAAATAAAAAATATCACAAAGACGTAAAAACAGCTGCATCATCTCACTCATCTGGCGATAACTGGCCAACCTTAACTAAGTTCTTGTGTTGAACTCTTGAAAGCATGGCAACTTCCCTAGCGAATCTGGCCTCCCTCTTGGTAATTTCTTCAGCTGTCTCACCTTTGTTTACAATTTTGATGGCAACACTCTGGTTTTTGTATCTGAAAGAAAAAAGGACCAATAATTCAAAGGATATTGAGGTGCTCCATATACTAAAAGGCTATTGAGGTGCTCCATAAACTAAATAATGATATGAAAGGTCTTGATCTTCTTAAGAAATCATTTAGTGCACCCGCAAACAGATAACAACAGATTCAGGCCAATATCAAGCAAAAGCGAGATCTTTACAGCAATATCCGAAGCAAAGAACAAAATTATCAGTAGACCAAAACCAAGCTTCAATCGTCAACAAAATTCGTATTTTCTTTTTCATCTATTCTTTATCACAATTACAAACATTTCCAACCCAGAAATAATCATTAAACCAGCAACTTACTTTCCTTCGTACACTTTGGCATGTGCTCCTTCTCCTATCTTAGGTCCAACAAAAAGAAGCTTCGGATCAATCAACCATTTGGGGTCTAAGCTGAACTCTGCTCCAGAATAATATCCATTCCCAGATGCCATTTTTCACGACGTACACTTCACTTATAACTCAGTCTCTGAACAGAGCAGTTTCATTTACTGAACAGCTCCACAAAAAGATGATAACTTTTGCTACTTGCACATACATTCAAATCGAATCCCACATCAGTACCTTACAGAATGATTTTGCTTTTGAGATCAATAAATAGATTGACGAAGATCTAATAAACCTTTATTCAAATTATAAACCCATAACCTCAGTCTTGCGCAGAGATCACAAAGACTACAAATTCTGTACGTGCACGCTGAAGAATGTAATCCCACATGCTTAAAGAGAATCCCACCACCAAAAAAATACTTCTTTTCTGCAGAGCAGATCAACTGTTATCGGGAATAGAAAGATAAGTACTAAAATAAACCAATTGAGGCAATAGCAGATTAGAATCTTGAATAGGAAACTATAAACAGAAAAAGAAAAAAGAAAGAAAAAAAAAAAAAGGGAAAATGTTAGAGTTTGCACAAGTCCTCCCACCGCGTGAATATGGGTGGGTATGGTTTTTAAGTACCGTTTGATCTGCGGTATAAAGCCGCGGTTAAGACTCTATTCCGCGTCACGAAACAGTGCCATCTTTTCCTTTTTATTTTTCCTTTGCGTTTTTCTTAAAAACAAAATGTAACAATATAAAGTAAAGAATTGATACTGGGAAAGAAAATGAAAGGGGGAAAATAGAATAGGTATTAAACAATATAACGCACATGGAAATTGATACCCATAGAGGAGACAATGACACCAAACAAGCAGATCATCATGATTCTGTTTATACATTTAGATTCCCATTTTTCATGATTATCATTGTTTTATTATGTATTATGTTAGGTGATTAACATATGTTCGATCCATTCTTCTTATCCTGGCAAAATACAAGAAGAATACAAATTAGTTTTGTGGAAAATAATCAGATTAGAAGTGTGGTTTGAATTGATTGATACTTTCCAAGACAAGAGTCAACTACTACGTTGGCTTGGCTTAAGCAACTGCGGACGTTTCCATGCGTCGGTGGTTAGTTTGATAGAACTGATTGATTGATTGATTGATTGAGGTGTGACATTAATACTAACATATATATACCGAATCTTTTATTCTTCTTTCTTTACACAGGTATATGGGCCGATGAGTCCACCAGTCAAGTCCATACAGGCCAGGCCCATCTCATTATATATGCCACAAAGAAATAGGTGTGGTGTGGCCCAGCCCAGGCTTATTCTACTAAATCGTGTAGTTTGTTTTGTTTGTCATTAAATAAATAAATACAATCTTTCATGAGCACAATATCGGGACACAACTCGATTCTCGCACCTTATCAAGAAAATCCAATCTTCATGCAATGGAAACTTTAATGCAATGTGTGAGTGAATCACCATCCAATGCTCATATCGAGGAAATGAATTTAGGGCCATGCCATGTGTTTCTTTTCTTTCTATATAAACCTCTGTTGATTCATCGACCATTCCATCCACATTCAAATTTACTTTATCCAAGTTCAAAAGAAAGATAGTTACCAAATAAAAGATGGCTCCCACTGTGAATGAAGTCACGGAAAAGGCTGAGCTGCTGGAGATTGATCCCAAGAGTGGTGTTGCTCTCAAACCCATGGCGAAGAAAGAGGACGTTGAAGCCAATTCGAAAGACGATGAGCAGGAAACAGAGATTGAAAAAAGCCAGGAAGAGAAGGAAGAGGAGAATACTGCGAAACAAGAACAGGCCATGAAAGAAGAGGTTGAACCCAAGACTGGAGTGTCTTTTCCCGCCAAACTTTGTGACGGAATGCAGCTGAACGCCGTTGGTTTGAGGAAGAAGAGCATGCTCGGCCTTGGGATTAAGATATACGGTTTTGGTACGTGCAAAAAAAACAAACAGTCGTTACATGAAGGAAGATGCCAAAACCTATATGAATTACTATGGCATAACAAGAACAAGAAATTAATATCTGATACGCAATTCATTCCCTCAATGCAGGATTATATGCAGATAATGAAAAGATGGGGGAGCTTTTGAAGGCTAAAATTGGGAAAGCACCATCCAAACCAACGAAAGAAATGTATCAAACGGTGATCGACTCTGACGTTGGGATGATGGTTCGTTTGGTCATCGTATTTTCTGGCCTAACCATGAGCATGGTAAGGAAAAACTTCGACGAAGGGCTAGGTTCTGCCATTAAGAAGCTCACGGGAGGGAAAAATGAAGAGCTCACAAAAATGTATGTATGTTACAGACCATTTTATGAACTCAGCCCAAAAAAAATTACTGAGACAGAAAAATATACCTGCATGTTATTTGTCAATTCCAGGATCATGGGACAACCATCAGATGACATAAAGCTGACACCAGGTTCCCTCATTGAGATATCTAGGCGTCCAGGATATGAACTCCAAACAAAAGGTAAAAAAAACACCTCACTTCATTCATACAGCAGCTGATAAATGGAAATGAAAAACTTACATGATTGAAAAATGCAGTTATGGACGAAACCGTGAGCACGGTTGAAAGTGAACTGCTTTGCAGAGCTTTCATCTACATGTATCTTGGTGAGGATCCTTTCGACAAGGAAGCAAGGGAGAAATTTGGGGTATCCCTGCTTTCTCTTTTCTAAAGGCTAATGACTATATCTATGAGGAATAAATTAAAGAATCATGATAATCTACTTTGTATCCCCAAATAATCAATTTCTCCCAATAAGAAGCCTACTATGATGATGATGCTTCCAAAGTCTCAATGCTTCATTGCTATAATAAATTTGAATGATTTTGCCTTTGCGTGTATAAATATGAATTTCCATTTCCCATCGTCAAGCTGCACACATAATCTTATTCTTCGTACTTGGAAAAAGAAAATGGCAGAGGGTAACCGAATAACATAACATGCAACTAAAACATCTAAAATGACTGACCATACATTTGCCACATAAACAGTTGTATGTATACAAACAAAAGAGAAAAGTGACCTCATTACATCAGGTAAAGAGACAGAATAGCAGGAGATCACTTAGTGGTAGCCATGAAGAACTTTACTAGGATCTAACAGCCCGCTGCAGTAACTTGAGGAGACAATCGACAGCTCTTGGCGCCCCTTCCACTCTTCAAAAGGTTTCAATACTATCGGGGTTTCAACACAAGCAGAATTAATGCATAACATGCTTTTGTAATCTTCATCACTTAAGTCAGGAACAACCTTTCGTTTCTTGTCCCATGGATTCCATACAGCTGCACGCCATGCCCTCCGTTTCAGACCAGTTTGCATGAAAAGAATAAAAGCTTAACCAAATGAGAATAACAGTAAATACCTGCATCAGACATGCCTTCTTTGCGCAGAACTAATGTTCTTTTCTTCTCATGGTCTATTATGGCAATCTTTGTTGGAGTGCTTAGATATACTCGATCAATCTATAATGGAAAAACAAAATAAGAGGACAGAGGTATACTTGAAATTTAGAAGGAATTCTTAAAGGAAAATATAATTAACCTTCCGCATAACCAATGAAACGCAATGGCTAATAAAAATAACAAGTGAAATAGAGACGTATATCTTGCTATTGACATTGCTGACCATAAACAGAATCTTAAAACGGAAAAAAAAAAAAACGGTAACCTCCCCATCAAAAGTAATTGCATCTGCCTGCTCCGTGTATCTCTCCCTACGAAGCAAATTGTCAAAGTAGTCAAGCGTCTCCAAGCCCTCAACACGCACTTCACTGCAAATCAAACAGCATCATGCGACCTATCTGGAAAGGGATTGTAGAGAGTCTAGCAATTTAAGATCTAATTAAAATTCTGAAAACACAAATCTTCACCAATGGATGACATACTATAAGAGATGAAACACTAAAAAATTGTCATAGAGCAAAAATAAGTATATTGATCTCATAACAAATAATAAACGGCTAACCTGATATCAGACACAGATAAATGATTGCACAGAGCAAATGTGAACGTGAAGGCTTTGTTATCTGTGTTTCGAACACGAGGAATCAAGGTCAGCTTGCCTGGAACCAGAGAAATTCGTAGGCGCAACTCAAATCTGCAAATGAACCAGAACCAAGCTCCAACCTTCATAAGAATTTCCCAAGTCACTGTAACATCATTACGTTTCATCCTCACCTATGTGGCCAAATCTTCAGATCCTCTTCAACAGATTTAAGCAGAAGATCCACGGTTGATTGATTATTAGCTGGGGGCAAAGGTGAAGGATCACTGTCCAATGACCAAATTCTATTCCTTGCAAATCCAGGTTGCTCCAGTGAACCAAAATTGGCAAACTGAAACATATAAATATGGGATGAGAAAACGCATAAAGAAAATGGAAATGGAAGGACTAAAATTTTTGCTAATCGTGTTAGTAATACTCACCTGTGGGAAGCAAATGGGGATTCCACCCTTAATAGCTTTAGGTTGCTTCCACAGAGCCTGCCCAACATAGTAACGACATATACATGGAGACAAGTAGAGGATGATATCAAAGACCACACACACACACACACACACACACATTTAAAAGCTCTATTATATAATCGCAGAGCATATCAAATTTTTATAAACACTTAAAACTTAACTAAACTAGTCAAAGTGTCTGTATATATTATTACAATTCATCCGATTGATCACCTTCTTATTTGTGAAGAGCAACTCTTGTCTTTTTTCATTCTTTCAGGAAACCACCTGACCACCACACAGAAGCACCTACACCAATGAATAAACATAAGCTGCATCAGATCCTATCAAAAATCTTATAAAGAACGCTTCACCGTGACTGTGCAGTTCGTATTCGTAACCCATATAAAAGAAACAAAAATGGAATACCACTCCAATAGAAAAAACAAAATAATAATTACCCACGTTAATAAGTAAAGAAAAAATTCATTGATTGAAGATAAAATGGGTAGGAACCTCAGCTGTTGAACCAGTAGGTTCAGACAAAATAACTCGTGGAGATCCATTGCCATCTTGAACTAAATTAGCTGCCATCGTTTTCTGCTCGTATACTCCCTTCGACAGATTAAAAAGAAAATTCACAATACAATTACCTAGATAGGGCGAGAGACAAAGGAACGATATATGACACAAACGAAGCACTAAACGTCCGCAAACAAAAAAACAAATGATTAATTACAAAAGGGGAGAGACAGAAAAGTTAAGCATAGATTTAGTGCTGAATGTTCGATTAGGTTACTTTGGTAAATGCTGTTTCGAGGGCGGAGAAACTGGCCACCAGCTTGCCGAGCTTGTTTTGTCATGTAGAGAGGTGTTGTGTTGCATTAAAAGAGAAAAAAAAAAAAGAAAAGAAAAAGATGTAATATTTAAACAAAGATGGGAGAAATTGTTTTGTTACTTCATAACAATAATTAAATTGTATTTAGTATGGGATGATTGTAATTACGGAACTATAGCGACGTGAGTGTGCAGACCGACTACCTTAATCATGGGCCGTGAGCGAAGCCATTTATCGAACCGCTTAGGCTGTCAATTGCGTAACGCTCTGAATAATAATAATACATAAAATATAATCTTACTTGTATTACAATGATTGAGTGGGCGGCTGCTGCTTGCTTTTCTGTTTTAAGACTCGAGAGAAGTGTTTAGAAGTTCGATTTTGGCTAAATTTAATTATTGAATCTACCGTTTTGTTTTTATCCCAAACTTAGTCACTAGAATGTACATGCATGGTAAGAAGGCGTGGCATTTCATGAAAAAACGCAGTGTATAAGAAAATTTGTTTATCAGCTTTTTGGGTGAATTTGGAACGAATTTCGCCTGACCATGAGGATTAGTCTCATCCATGTAGTGTGTGTGACGTAAGCTAACTTGGGTGGAAAATCCAAAAAAAAAATATATCAAGAAAGACACGCAAACCCTACGTGAAGCACCAACCAAGGATACAGTACAGTACAGTACAGCCATTTGGTCCGTGCATGTCATGTCATGACAGAGGTAGTAAATGTAAGCTTATGTCTATCAGAACAAACCCATAGAATAGTGCGGATACTTCACATACTAGTGAGCCGAGATTATTTGTTGATCTACTAGTGAGTGCCTCAAGACCGAAATGATATAATGGAGTGCACACGATTCTCGCAAGGATCAGATCAGATCAATTTACCTTGATTTTCTGTAAATACTGTAAGCAACAACAACAGCAGCCACAGCTCCGGCTATGGCAACACCCGTAAGAACGTGAGTTTGTTCCAACTTGCCAAAGGAGAATCTGCCC
The DNA here is from genome assembly GCA_028392965.1 of Lindernia subracemosa. Taxonomy (NCBI): domain Eukaryota; kingdom Viridiplantae; phylum Streptophyta; class Magnoliopsida; order Lamiales; family Linderniaceae; genus Vandellia; species Vandellia subracemosa. The sequence continues at coordinate 40,249 of JAQPCC010000183.1, read as the reverse complement.
ATTGCTTTCTTAACAGGTTTCTGCTCTGCGTTCTCGTCTCGGCAGCACGAAAATCCTTTAGCACCTTGGCAACAGCCCCCAGCACTCTGAGGCGGCTTTTCCCCATCTTGGGACTCTTTCTCCTTCTCCGTGTACGATCCATTGGCGGTTTTGGGTTCATTGTCCTTTTCGGATTCTTGGACGATATGAGCGCCCATTTGGCCCCTGCAGATTGGCGAAATTGCACATCGGAATCATCCAAAACATATAATCTAAACAAATTTCTTAAATTAGCCATTAATCCGTGGTCTACACAAGCAGATGTGGAGAACATTCAATGTCCATAGAGAAAGAGAGAGGTTAACACGATATACAAACCTCCAAATCCGGTCGATGATCTCTCCCTTGCCAACTTGTTTATCGAGCAATTCCCCAACGTCGTCCGGTGTAACGTATCCATACCTCCACGAAGGAAACAAACAGTCAACCATTACATGATTCACATGGAACAGATACATAATCGCCAGCAAATTTTTAAATGGTATCCAGAAAGTAAATACAGAGTTGTTCAATGATAACACATATCCTTACCAGTTACCCGCAATTTTCCCCCCAGCATCAGCACTAAAAATTATAACGTTCCCTGCATATTTATGGCCACCCACATGCGAGCAAGCAGTCACATGTACCTGGTCCGTCAAACTCTTGATGCCAATCTCCTCCACGAACTTCTCAATCAGGATTGGGCCACAAACGCCGCACCTTCTGTCACGGTTGTTATGAGCACAAACAAATACATAGGAACCAGTTATTTTCTCCGGAACTCCAGAAGCCCAAGGCTTGCCACCAACAAGCACATCATCAACGAAGCCATCCACCTCTGAGTCTTTCAAGCACCTTAAACAGAATAAACAGACAGAACTTGTAAATCTAAAGGACAGTCAAAAATACGATATGCTTATCACTTATCATATAAGTATATAATCTATCCACAGTATCCCACCCACACCTCCAGGTACAACTCAATGAAATATGCAAGACCTAGCCCAATATCAAAACGTAAAACTGGATTCGTGTCAAGATGTGGTGCAAGCAAAAGACATACTGGAATTGGCAGCATTAGCACGGCGTGTGGGAACAAAGTAGACCGTAAGCATACTTACCTGTACATAATCATCTCAGGGAAAATCAAGACATCTCCATCCGACAGCTTTACATCATCTCCTCCTTCACATATAGTCAAGCGAGTCTACGAATAAAAACCACCAATCGTAGAGTTAACACGTCTTAAATAAAACGAGACACAATCCCATCGTCAAAAGGAGAAAAGAAAAAAAAAAAAGATGTAGTAGAATCAAATCGCACAGCATCGAGAAACAGTATCGAAAATAGAAGGCCAGCCAAACATCAAGATTCAACTCACCTTGATAAAAAATGTGAATATCTATAGCCGATACAGTCATACAGATAGAAGTTTAAGAACAGCAAAAATCTTAGAAACAATAAACATCTGCGACTCTTCACTCTTCAGAGATTAACCGACAAATTTGACTGAATCACAAGCATTAAATTTCAGGAAAAAGGTCATGATATAAGACGACATAAATACACAAGTACAACTGCAGCTTATGATGTGAAAATTAGCAGATCCACCTTAACATTCATATCATTTTTGCGAGCCTTAATCGCGGATGCAAGGAGCTTGGGCAGCGGATCCGCATCGGAATCCTCGACTCTCGAAGGCCACGCGTCGTGCGACTTGTAGCAGAGGAAGACGTGGCGGTCGTACGGGTCAACGGTGTTTCCCAGACTGCTCTGGTACATCTCGGTCCTCGCAAATCCGTACTTGGCGTTATCATCCTCGATGATTGGGTTCTCGGAAGGGTCTGTCGACATGGTGGAGAAGGAGAGTTGTGTGAGAAAATAGAAAATAGTACGACCGTGTCCGTGAGGTTTATGAGATGGTCGACGAATGGGGATGAGGGGAGAGATGATGACTTGATAGGGGGGAAAATGCAGGTGGTTAGCTAGTTTGGGTAAAATCGTTGCGATTCTCATAGCGTGTTTAGTTTGAACACGCGCCTTTGGTACTCCCCAGTCCCCACTCCAGGCCAGGAAAGGATAGCTAGATACAAAAATCAACTCCCAAGTCCGCTCGATGCATTATCGCCCAAGTTGAAAAGGGTGGCTCTATTTATTACCACCGCTTTTGAAGGGCGTTCGACCGAACTACATCAGAAAATGCCAAGTCCACCAATCTACAACAGTGCTGTCACCCTCTTTAGCATTGCGAATTCAAGGCTAGAATCCTAAACCATTGCAAGGCGTTACCAATATATATATATGTGTGTGTGTAGATGGCCCTTTAGCTTTCTGATGAATGATACTTTCTGGCTCAATGAACAACTGGCAAGCGTTACTGCACAGTTTAATCGTATTTCCATTGGACTGGAGAGCATGTAATCATTGATTATTCCTATAGTCGTAATGCATCATTAATATCTGTTATTGCTATTACGCATGATTTCAAAAGTCTTATCGAAGGCATTACTGGAAAATGTCCGATCGCTACATATGATTTAGCCTGAAGGTCTTACATTTACATACAATGTGCAGCATCTAATAGTCGAGCATCTCTTATCAACATAGAAGCTAAGCTGCCTCGCAATAGGGTAAGGGTAGGGTAAGAAGAAGGAAATCAAGATTGTTGGAGCAGATTTTCCAAATACAAGTTTAGTATGTACCTTCCAGTTGATAGCACATCAAGCCTTTTCTCGCTGGGCTCGTACTTACCTTTCCTGAGCTGATAGCGGTGAGTCACAGCTGATATGGTATAGGCTTGGCCCTCTATGGTCACGCTCTCTCCACATTGCAGGTTCTGCCAAGAATAAGAACATATTTATCAACCACCCTTTTTTTTTGTTGTTAACAAGTAGTTTGTCTAAGAGTGATGATCGCTGCTAATGCCCAACCCGACGAACAATGCAGCTGAACAAATCTATTCTCAATCTCAATTCAGCTCAATAAAAAGCTTTACACATGCATGCTCATATTTCTCAATGGATATAAAGGAGATCTTACTGGCAATGATGCAAGTTTTCTCTATCCTAGGCTCGCAACAGCTAGTATTGCAGGCAATCCATATATTATTGAAATCATACACTGTAACGTTTTTTTGTCATCTATAAAGACGCATTGCATTCAACACAAAAACAAGTTCCAATCAAGAAAACAAGTATGCACCATTCCTCGTCAAAATTCGAGCAACGAGCCAGTTCTAAAATACTATTCGAGCATGATTTAAAGCCAAACTTGGACACTCAAACGCGCCTCTCAAAGCGCATAAGTCATAAAATAGCAAAAAATGAAAAGGGAAAATCACCAAGTACAGGCTCTAGCAACCTAATGAACCACATCACATATATGTTTCAGCTCATACACCAAATTTAGGAGCTTGAGACGATTATAGACATATAGCTTCGCGATTTCAATTCACTGCAGCACGCAGAACATTATTAAATTAAATAAAAGAAATGCTCACAGAAGGAAAGCAGCGAATGCCGAGGTGTTTGGGCGGAGGAGTAATTTCGATGACTTTATAAGGATAGTTGTTGTGTCCGCCTCTATCTTTCTCCTTCTTTTTGCACACAATTTGCGGCATTTTCGTCTACATTTACACCGCATAAGAAGAAGGAAAAAAATTCATATTTTATGAAGAATTAAGAAACGACATGACGATGGAGAACAGTATTAGGCGTGAGAATGTTCACCTTTCGTATTGTAAAATATCCGGAGACCGAGGTTGCCATTGTTGCACGGAGATGAAAGCTTTGCCTTGTTTTATTATTATTATTATTATTATTATTATTATTATTTATTCTAGTATTGTGGTTTCTCTGTTATTTCTCCTCGCCGGAGCAGTGTGGATCAATCATTAATCAGAGGAGAGAGAGCTGATAGATATTTTCTTTAGTACAGTACTTACAGTTACCCTCTGATTGGTTGGGTTCATAGGTGAACAACATCAACACGTGTCTCTTTAAAGCCCATTGAGAAAAAAACATCACAGATTTGAAAAGCCCATTAATGAAACTTGGTGGTGGTAAGAAAAGACTGAAACAAAGCGGAAAGCAAAACCAAACCAACATGGTAGTAATGTGTAGATTACGAATGAACGAACGAGAAACTTAATGGGAGGCCATGCCATGCAAGCAAGCAAGCAAGCAAGGAAGCATCCAATCCACGTCACACCCTCCCCAACCTCTTCTTTCATGCAGTTGAACACGTGGCAGCTTATAAATTCATGTGCTTTTATAGTACATATCTATATCTTTGTCGTCTCCCATTTGGCTTACGATCTCATCCAGAATTAGCAGAAACAGATTGATCCTCTATTATTCAGCTCTAATTATTAATCATTCGCTCCCTCCAATTTCTTCAAGATCGAATGTATAGTATAGTTTTACTACTTTCCACAATATCTATATCCCGAAACATCAGTACAATAAGGATAATTTGAGAAACTATATTGGTGATCAATGACCATGAATTTGTATTCACATCGCAAAAATAGTTATCTTATCTTATATAATAATGTAAATGTAGTTTTCCTATTATTCGCCAGGTGTCCATTTAAAAAAAAATATTAGTCAATTATCCACTACTTTGCTATCAGTTACTACTACACAACTCACCAACACCGAAAGAGAGGATTATACGCTCAGAACGGCGAACCCCAACTCTGTCGTTCTTCCCGCCAACGCCGGACGGACCCCTCCCTCCCCCTTCCCCAACGCGACACGTCCCTCGCCATCCCCTACCCTTACCCCCTCCAACATCACACACCATCAGTTACGGAGACCTCGAGCGTCTAAGCCGCATCGGAGGTGGCGACGGTGGAACCGTGTACAAGGTCCTCCGCCGCCCCACCCACAAAATCTATTCCCTCAAGGTCATCTACGGAAACCACGAGGACGCCTTACATAAGCAGATGTGCCGAGAGATCGAGATCATACACGACGTGGACCATCCAAATAACGTAGGTGTGAAGGGAATGCGATGGATCCCATCGTACTCGATCTTTTGGGCTTGGCCTCGGACCTTTCTCTCTGGGTCAATCCTTATTTTCCCTAATTCCTTCAGTTTCAGTAGCAAATTTGTTTAATTTGATTGGCAAAAGCTTTTGTTTTGTTAGGTGACGCAGGCCATGCTGTCGCAATCGTGTGTGTCCCATTTACTAATTGTATTACTAGGATGAAAAATAAAGTTTTTTTTCCTCATGCCTAATTCATGGCGCAAATAGTCAACCTTTCATAGTTTCCTGTTTGATATTGATGTAGTTTGTGATGTTTGTGTTTGTCTAATATTTCAGGAATGCTGATATGTGACGCCTTTGCTCAAATAGAGCATCTTCCCGTAATTCATGCTGTAGCAATCTTACTGTTGAGAGGTTGTCAAGGGAAGAAGCTTTTTGTGGCGATAGAGCGGTTGGATCTAAGCCTCGAACTTCAGGGATAAAAGGATGAAATTTGAGATCTGCCTTTCATAATCAACGTTTGGTGAAGTTGCTTCCTTGGGCACCCTAGAGATAAACCAGTTTCAGTCTCCACCATCTATGAATATATGAATGCGATAATTTCTTGGATTGGCTGATTTTACGGATATTGGATGAAAATAATGATAGATGAGCTGTCTGCTTTTCTTGATTTTCCAGAAACTTCCCTGATCAGGGAGACCCAATTGATGGCGGTGGTAAAATAAAATTCGTGGAGCATATCGTGTTGATTTAGAGCGTTCTTCTGGTGCAGATGATAAAGCAACCGAGACTGGCACCTACAATCTAAGGAAGGCATCAACACCATACAAACTTCAGATTACCGATCCATTCACGTATTTGTCCCGATCGAGATTTGGCGAGAATCATACCAAGCGGACTTCGGACTAGAGTGTTTTTCTAGGTATTCATTCTTTTCTATATTTTTTATGATCCAAAAGTTTTTTTTTATATGTAGAGAGGGGTATTTAATTATCTTTTCTTCTTTACATTTCAGCCCATATTTTGAGTCTCATGTCTTTGGTGAGAGAACTGCAGTCAAAGAAGTTCAAGAAGGTATAGATAAGACATGGTGATGCTTTTTTATCTGCTTGGGATCTTCTAATTTGGGTCATGATTTGTGAGTTGTTCTTGATCAACCTTTATTTGCTGCAGTTGCTATCATATAAGCCATTGAAACTAATAATACTGGAAGCCATCTACCAACGGGTGATCAACGTTGGAAGGGTAGTATTATTTGAACAAACTGATGCAAAAGAGGTTAGCTACTAGCTGTATAATAATATTCCATAAATTAGGATTTCATATTAGCTTCGAGCTATTACTTTGTCATCAGAATAATATGTTTAGGATTATGCTCATCGTGAATTAGAATTGTATGGTTGTGGATTCGTAGCTTATTTTAACAACAGCTTTGTGACATGTTTGAATAAAATGTTAATTTCAAATTTTCAAATTGGCCTATGTAGCTTATTGTTTCTTTTTATGTTACTTCTCATCTGATTCTTTTCTTCGACGTGACATCTCAAATCGTTATTCTGTTACATTCTTTCTTCTATACCACGTTCTTCCCTTGCATATTTGTCTGTGCATCATTTATTTTTTTCTAATAATGTATATATGTATATATATAATCCAAATCCATATACTAAATTCTATTCACTTGCCTTAATTTAGCATATATTTCAAATTTAGGTGTTTAGTTAGTAAAGGTGAAGTTAGGACGGGGAAGTTGTATGTGTTTTGCAGTTTATGGTTACGACTAACAACGTTTAATATGTAGCAGGTAACGTTTTCTATCATGAGGAATGTGTCTCTAATTATATATCTACTGAAAGTGAAAAAAACCTTGATGATTATATCTTTTAAAAAAAATACATATAAGGAAAAATGACTGCCTGGTGGAGAGAACTCCCTGAAAAATGATGATAGAATTGTCAGGGATATTGAAAGTAATTATGAAGTTTCAAATAAACTGAAATTTTTTGAATTTTCATACAATAATTTAGAAAATGCTATGTCCACTGCAATCTACGCCTCGCGACTCATATAATCAGATCTGCGATTATGAATTTCTTGCTTGAATAAACATGATGCATTTATACAGCTCAGTCATGTCATACGCTTATCTGCAGTTTTGTAACATAGGTTGACAACAGTTCATTTAAATAAAACTGAAGGATAATGAAACTTTATTTATTTATCGAACACTATAACTTTTTTTGTACAATATTGAAAAAACATGCATAAGAAAAAACACTAAAGGTAAAAATCATTCCTTTCAAGGAAATTATGTGGTGCATGTGCAGCAAGATGATAAGAATGCCATCATAGTCATCATACCTGCACCTACAATGAATTCAAGTTCTTTTGTAAGCTATCTGTCTTTGCCTGTAAATGTCCTCTTTGTATGCAATGTTTAGCTATTCAGATCTAAATGAGTTGGAGAATCTATTCTTAGCTTCTTTTTCTGTATTCACACATTATGTCAAGCATCTGGCTTTTGAATTGGCTATTTGAGGCGTATCAATAACAGTTAGCAATCCAATGCTTTCTTAATCAATTCACTTAATATTCTTATCTATCCTTTAATATTGCTGTTAATTTAAATAAATTTATGATATTGCTGCTAACATACTGCTATCAAAGGGCTGCCACTTTCTATGATATTGCCAAAAGAATATTATGATATAAATTTTTTTGCGTTATGAATGTTTGTGCGTCTGTGTGCAAATAACATTCCGTAACTGAAATTCTTTATCGGTTGTTTTCTGATGGTATTGTTGAGTGGATTTTACAAATAGATTATTCATACGCAAAGTCGCAAACATTATTAATAATGGCAGTTGACAAGTTTTTTATTACTACAGGTAAAAGAATCAGGATTCTATTTCAGAACATGAATATTTAATCGTAAATAATAACCTGAATTTTTACTTGCAGAATTGTTCATGTTACAGTTAATCGGATATTGGTATGCTTTGGTTCATTTTTTTTCCGATAAATAATTCCCCATCGATTTTCAATATTGATCATCTGCTTGGCCTTTTGATCAAATACAATGGATTCGATGTCATTTGACAGTTGCTTACTCTATTAGTTTTGCTTCCAAACTGTTGGCGTGGATCCTCATTCGATTATGGGAGCATAAGTTGGATTCCGAATTGGCTGATGGAATCGCTTGAGAGACATTGTTATGAAGTTCAATGAAGTATATTGTCAGCTTTATATTATTTGATTGTACCTTATTTGGTATACTAAGAAATCATTTCATTTAACTTTGGACTGAATAAAAATACATTTTTTTTTGTTGGTGGCTCTTATATTTTCAGGGTGCTGTTGAAAATTCGTATCTGTCGGTGACGTCAGATTAAGTATGCGCAGTCCTTACTGAAGCTTGGATTTGGATTCATTTCCTGGGATCCAAAGTTGCAAGTCCTAATATGTGACTTGGAAATTGCAAGATCGAGAAATTCCCACTGCTCAAGTGGATGGTGGTGGCAAATGTGATTATATTTCTTTCTATTCATGTGACAGTGTTTGTTCTAGATAAAGTTAAGTTTAATGCTTATTCTTCTCTAATACTTTGTTGTTATTGTTCATCTGCATCCTATTTTTGTTTGCATCTAAATGTTCAAAGATGATTGTAAGAATACTTCTTTTCTATACCCTGTTGCAGTGCCAACATTGTAACAATCCGCTCCGTAATCACAAGCTTAGGCGCACATAGAACAGAAAGTGGGAAACATGTGTATTTAGGTAAGGGTATTCATCATTTCATTCAAATCTCTTATCATTTGCGGAAGCTAATCAATTATGAGGTAGTTTTTAGTTGATTGTCTTATGGTTTGTATTATCGATTGAATCTGATTTCACCATTGTCATCATCCAGGGCTTGCGATCGTGTTGCGATCAAGTTCCGAGGAATTAATTCAGACACGTACGATCGTTGGGATGTCCGAACGAGTCAATTCCTTGGAAAAAAAGATTAAGTGGCCCTTTTCTTTTCAGCTTTCTTAGCAATTCCAATTCTCTGTTTTGTTTCAGGTCTTACGATAAATTAGCCATCACAAACTATGATTGCAGGGACATGAAAATCTCTTTGAAAGATGTGGGTAATAAATATATTATCTCTTCAATCATTACATTGTAATAATCCAACTTGTGGGCTTATTGATCTTGGTTAAACGCAGGTATCGAGAGCCTTCTTGACCATAAAAATGTAATGTCTTTATCGTCTGATGACAAATATTCTTACAAAAGTTTGCATTTTCCTTATTCATCATCGCTTCGAGTCAGCAATGGAAAGCAAGTAAAGGTGCTACTGCTCTCAAACTCTTGAGAAATTATCTGATATTTGCAATCCGATGAACTTGAACCTAAGTAACAATATGTTTATGGTTTATATTTTTTCTTAGTGTATATCCCCATAATTGCGATTCTTTATTTGCTTTGTTTTTCACAGGTTTTGAAATGAGTATTTGAGTGAGCTTCGAATTGCAGAAAATGGCAGAGCAACTTTTATAGGGCTTATTGGTTTGTAATATTATTTTACGAATAACAAATGTAGAATGGAAAAAATAAGGAGATGATCATTAGGCCGAACCCGTTCCACCACCTAAAATAGATTTGGTTTTGATTAAAGAGAAAGCTGATGATTCTGAAGTTTTTAAAAAGGGTACATCGGCCTTAGAGTATGAGAGGAATAACATTTTTAATTGAAATAGTAATATAAGTTTGTTTGATGCTTGTGGATGGTATCATTTGGAACATTTTTTCTATCATAGTGTGGAATGAATGTTGATTGGTCTCATTGTTTTTTTTTCTAAATCTTTTTAACAATATATTCATGTGACTTTCAAGGAATGTTTTTTATTTGCTCGGTAGCTTCGTATGCTTTTTTGTAAATTTGCGAGAATTCACGATTCATCACATCACGTCTTATTCGGGACTGGTTTGCAGGTAAATGCTCTATCCAGAAATCCCAATGAGCATTCCTTTAGTCAGAAATCGATCAATAGAGAAAAATAATTCAAGTTTTTCATACAAGAAATTGATGCAAATAGTCTGAAGAATTAGAATAGGTTATTTCCTTACCCTTTTTTTCTTGATTATCATAAACTCGGGCTGTCAAGAGTTAAATTTAATTTTTTTTTTACCGTCACAAGTTGGAAGTGATTGAATCATGCAATAAATGCAACTGCAAGAAATCGAAATGTCTAAAGCTGTAAATTCAAAATGCTCTTTTACTGCAACCTTTGTATGATGTGATGAATAAAAGGTATTGCGAGTGTTTCGCTGCAGGCGTTTAATGTACCGAGCCATGCGCGTGCATCAACTGCTTCAATAAACTTATGTACGCAGAGACTGCTATTACACACGAAAGATCCACTCGCTTTTGCGACAAATGTCATATAAAGGGCAATGCTTTGCCTTTTCATTCCGATGTAGGGGTAAGAAAATCGCCGAACCTTGGCCTCTCTTCGTTTTGTTTTATCATACATATTTATGTTTAATTATCACATTATAGGAAAGCTCATGCTGAACTCAATGGAATATATACGTATCTGATTTGTTTAACTAATCCAAATTCTTTTCGGATCTTAAACTATGTGTAGTAGCATCAATGGAAGTCGAATACGATTCTAACAAAGAAGAAGATGAAGATCAACGCTCGATAGGAAAGCCTACAATTCGTTCTTTTCCTTCGACTCGACATATTCTGAAACAGTTCAAAGATTCAGATGACGACGACCCGTGCATTGCACGGGCAAAAAACTAGTACCAAAATATATAAAAGTAAATTCAACACAAGGCCATCCTTTTATTACACCACCATGAGATGATCTACGTTATATCTAACTCCGAATTATCCTTACTTGGCTGGTTGCCTTCAATTCTATTGCTCTCTAACTTGCTGCTTTTATGCTGGAAACTCCAAGAGCAGACTTGAATTCAAGTAATATATTTGATTTCAGTAAAAATGAATGTTCTTGAAAGAAACAAAAAAAAAAGGTCCTTTTTTAGTTGAATTCTAATAAATAGGAATCAAGACAAATATACTCACAGTATTAAGAAGCCGCAACGCAGCAGGCCGTGTAAACTTTCTCGCAAAGAGGAAGCAGCGGGAAGGATTGCCCTTACTAGTGCACCATTCTCTGCGGTACTCTGTCTCATAATATATGTTGTCTGTATCCTGAAAGGAAAGAATAATCATGCATATAACGATGGATCTAAACATGGTTTTATCCATGAGGAGAAGAGTTCTATGATTTACTTTGATGGATTGGATAAGCTCGGGAGTAGCATCAGCCAGTTTGTAAGTAACAGGGTGCCACCCTCGTCTTTCAGGGTCTCTAGAGGACGAAAGATCCCATGAACTGTGAGTCACTGACCTCCTTGTGATTTCTTTCTCCAGGCCTTCATGCTGAAATTTTAATGAAAAAAACAAATGGGGAGAAGAGAAATTAATTTGGAGGGAATCTTGAAGCAATACAGAAGGCGACGCCGATCGGTTCGGACTATCCGAGAGCTTACAGCAAGCAATGTCTGAACGTAGTGTTCATCTGGTATGCAGTTATGTTGTCTTGACGCGTCTGTTGTCTGCAAGTACAAGAGCCAATTTCAAACAAACTGTGAACATATATTTTAGTAATCCAACAATTAACTGCTTTTACAAGCCTTTGCAAATCATAGCATAAGCCATGGTTGTTCAAAGAAGCCGGTGAAAAAACTTACAAGGGGTTGATCACGCCAAAATTCCGGTAAAGATCTTCTCTGGCACAAAAAGGAGAATATACGCATGACCAAGGTATTAGAATTCAAATGACAAAGAGACTGGAAATGGAAATTCATGGAAAAAGGATCGCAAAGAAGCACATCAGTCACTATGCTTAAAAACAACTGTTACTCATTAAGAGAAATTGTAGAAGAAATAATGATTCAGAGTAACGCTACTTGCCTTGCAATGCCGTTGAAACGTGGGAAATACGGTCTCATCTTTAACTACAATCCATGCATGCTTTCTTGTGAGGACAACCCACTGTAACGAATCGAAGACAAGATCAAACCACGTAGCAATAGACAAATAACAAGTCTTTGGCCCCTTTTGATCATCACAATGCTTTTTAGTTAACGGAAACCATCGTAAAAAAAAAGTTTAATTCTGTTTGCTGGGTTTTAAAAAGCAACAGCTTATACTACCTGAGAACCTTTTCTCCAGTTGTCAATAGGTATTACGGGATGCATTTTTGGATTGTAACGACTTTCTTTTGTGTCAGCGAAGCTGCTTCGATCATTAAAAAGGAAATAGTCTTATACTTCCAGTGAATTTTTAAGATTGAAGAAGGAACGACTGAGCAGAAAATAAAAGAAAGCCACATAAAATTGTTCGTGTGGGTGGTGTTTAAAATTAAAATCAACACAACATACTCACTAACCTGTCCACAAAGCTAGTTGAGGAAGACATTATATAATCATATGTGTAGCTGAAATTGTATAAGGGTATGCAGCTGTCGCGAAGGAGAATGATGTTAATAATTGATAAGTTGATCGTCACAGACATAGAAAGTAAAAACTAAACACTTACCTATCTGAGAGGAAGACAAAGCGCTCATTTAGTGGATCCTTAAGGGCCTTTTGAAGTAAGATACGCTCAGCCTGGATCATGCTTGCTTCTCCCCAGTCTACCTGGATATAAAACACTATCATTGAATGTTACCCTTCACCATGAAAAAGAAAAAAGTATATAACACAATTTCGATACTAGGCTCTAGTGTTCTTTTGTTTTTTCTCCAATATTTGCTCTTAATACAATATTCCCGCTTTTAACTTCCATTACAGCACCAGCTGGTGCCTCATCTCGTCATTGAATAGATGAAGGTTCTTACATGAGCAGATCATCAGCAACTAAGACCAGAAATCCAGAAAACTATTCCTATTTGATGTGTCCAGGTCCAGTCAAGTGTTGACATATTAACAGCTGTTATGAACACTTTCTACATTAGGGAGACGAACCTGTATGCTATTATTGATCTGACGATCCAAGAAAAATTTTGATCTTGTGGTTGCAGTGCTCAACACAAAACCAGGCCTGGAGTGGACATAGATTGAAAACCTTTCTTCCTCATCATCTCCCTGCAAAAGCAAGATAAAAATAGATAGGAAAATCAAGCCCATGCCAGCTTGGAAGGATCAAATGTTCGAAATGGATTAAATAACATGCTCATTGGAAATTAGAATTTGAAACTAAGACATATATCAGAGAAGGGAAAATGAATAAGCCCACTAGAGAATGCATGTAACATCACATTTATGACTTCTCACAAATAGAAAGTAGCACAACTAATTTCCATTTCAATCATATTTCCTAAATAGTTTACTCCTTAAGTCCAAAACTAATTAATGCTCTTATGCAAAACAAAAATACACCTGCTTTAGAACCTATCACTCGAAGCTGCTAAAAACAGAAAAGGAATGCGACAATGGAAACATCTTCAGCATAGCATATTTGGACGTCTATTTCACACACTATCGGAATCATACTCGATGATGCTAGTAACCAACTTATGACACACAGCCAGCCATTCCATCCAAAATTCCAGAAGGCTAAAAATGAAATCTTTCCTCTTTTATACAGTATGGCAAGCTGCAACAGTCGTATACACGTTACAAAAAAATAATATAAAAGGCAAAATCTGAGAAATCACCTGAAAGAAGGCATCCCAGACCACATCGACCGGAATCCGATTCCGAGCAATAAAAAGGAACGCGATTTTAGAGTTTTGTAATGACGATCGGGATATAAGCGACAGTGGCTTGATGCTACTGTACTGTGATTCCATCAAAACGAAAGAAGCCAAGCAAAACGCAAGTAACAACGCAGCAAAAAGCTTCCGCTTCCATCTGTGGTGAAGCTTATGCGAATTCGACCTTCTCATCATCAGCTGAAAATCGGAGGGACGAATCGCACTACATTAACATAATCACGTTGTTTTGATTAAGTGTCGCTCTCGTTTGTTGCAGCCTCATTCACTTTGATTGCTACTTACGCAAGCAGATCAGAACTAAAAGGTAAAATAGTCGCATCAAGTCGAGTTTCCGTGAAATTTGTCACGGATGAGTAGAGAGAGAGAGAGAGAGAGAGTTGTCTGCTGAGAAATCCGTGGCAAGACAGTCAATCGGTGGATGCTTGAGGAATGAATACTTGACTTGGAAAGTGGGAGTATATGATGATGATGCTCCTACTCTCTTTTTTGTGAGCTAAGCTAGCCTGCCTGCCTTGGTTTGGTGTATTTTTTTAATAATAATTAATTCACTGTAATTTCTATTGTTTTATAATACATTTCAATTATTGCAAACATTTTTTACTTACTGACTTTGATTAATTAAATGATAGTAAGATGCATTCTCATTGACCTTGATTACTAAGTTTTTGCATCTTTGAGCAAAAAAATCGCTATTTCCAGAGCAAAATATTGATTTTGATTTGTCACCACACGGAAACCTTTACTTGGGCCGTTGAGCCCAATTAACAATCCTCTTGGGCTGACGAGCCCAAGTAACGCTCGTTGACTCCACAAAAGAAAAAGAAGAGGAGAGCTCATCGACGCCGTCCATTCCATTCACGAAATCGACGAGGGAGGGATTAGAATAGATTACGATTTGGCGAACATTTACAACGAACGCCACACATCATTTCATTTCTCTCTTTAATCTTGCTTTGGGAGCTCTTTGATAAATTCTTCCACTTCTCCTTGACTTGTAGAAGGTATGATTTCGATGATGATAAAGTTTTGGTAGATTTCCTTTTTTTTTTTACCTCGAGTTAGAATTTTGCTCGAGTCAATAATAAAGCGGACTTCGGTTGACTGCTTGGCTTTAGCTTTTTTTCTTTTGCTTGTGTAAGATGAGCTGATAGCAGCTTGACCCCAAGGGTTGTGTGGGTTTACATAAACTGGTGTAGTAGTTGTTTCAATTCTGTTCCTTCCTGCTATATATCTCTGTGCTGTGACATCTGATTGGCTTGCTACGAAATTCTTGATTGTTCTCAGTTTGGGATTTGCTTAATTGATATTTGACGACCGATTTGATATGTGGCGAATTGTTTGCCCAATTCAATTCAAGGCATGATCTTTTTTTTTATTATTATTCTTTTCAATGTGTATCTCTTTGCATTGATTGAATTGAAACTTGAATTGCTGCTGCAGGAAAAAGGAATGGGTGCTCATGTAATTTACAAGGGTCCGAGTGTAGTTAAGGAGATTCTTATCGGCATCAGCCTGGGCCTCGTGGCTGGTGGGTTTTGGAAGATGCATCATTGGAACAACCAACGAAGAACAAAGGAGTTTTACAATCTTCTTGACAAAGGTGAAATATCCGTTGTTAGAGAAGAAGAAGATGAATAAATAAGAAAAGAGTCAGCTTTTACTTCTTCAGTAGTTTCAATTCAATGAATATCTGATGTCTGTTATCCTTTTCATGTAATTTTTTCACTCGCAAGTAATTAGGTCAAAATACCATCTTTCTTTAATGGATGTGTAATAATATTCTGTTACCATGGCGATCTTGAGCTGTTGGTTTCTTCGGTACATCTGTAAATTGATTCAGGCACAGTCCCCGCATTGAGAAATATAATTTTGTGTTGGTGTTGAAAATTTTTATAGAGGATGAGCTGTCTGTCCAATTGCCTCCTATCCTATCCTATCCTATCCTATCAATAAAGATGAAAAGAATGTGTCTCCATTAAGTCAAAATCATAATCAAACCTCTCACCTAACCTAACACCAAAGTAGTAGTAATATTTTGACAATACATTTCCATTTACACGCATTTCATCAATCTCACTGCCAAAGATAACGATGTATTTTGTCTCTATAGATTCAAAAAAAAAAGAAAGATAGACTTTACCCCGCGGCATACTGAGACCTAACTTTTCTTCCTTTTCTTCTCAATGCAGTTCTTGGAAAAAAACAGTAATTTAACTTTCGAACTTTCTCACAGAATGTAGAATCACTCAACTAAGAAAAGTGGAGTTTAGTAGAAAATGGACTTCAAACTTTTAAGTGTTGCCTTGTTGACTTCTGTATTGGCCCTCTGAAATCTGAAAACTAGAGGAGTCGGAGGATTGGTAAGAAGTCCCGGCTCTAGCCATCTCGTGGGATATAGTCGAACTGTTGACGCTGTAAGACGATCGAGTCGTACTAACGGACAATGCGCCAGTGTTCAAGAACGGCGGTTGATTGGGCTCTGGGATGTCGTAGTTATCTTCTGTAAGCATTCGGACGACTTCATCCATGGATGGCCTGTGAGAAGCCGATGCCTGCGTGCACAAAAGCCCGCTTTTCAAAACCTTCGATGCTTCCGTAGGTGGGAAATCGCCATGTAAGTTGGGATCTACTGATTCTGGCAATCTCTCCGTCTTGTAGAGTTTCCAAACCTATATATAGCCAAGTAAGAACTTTGATCCTGGAATGAAGCTAACGACGAGCACGACATTAGTAGAAATTTGAAGTTATCTATTCAACTACCGTTTGCAGAAGTGATCCAGAATCCTCCACAAAGGCATTGTTCCTCCTACTGCACACGAGTTCAAGAACCACCACGCCAAAACTGTAAACATCGGCCTTCTCCGTAAGCTGTCCTTTTACTAAATATTCGGGCGCCATATATCCTCTGCGATAGATTATGATATATAAATATATTAATGTTGGTACTAAACTTTACAGAAATATGAGTTTCATGCTTTATTGATTTTTTTTTTTCCTTACAATGTGCCTGCGATTCCAGTGCTTAAATGACTTTTATCATCTGCAAAACTTCGAGCGAGACCGAAATCTGCAATCTTGGGCTCGAGATTCTCACCGAGCAGTACGTTGCTGCACTTAATGTCCCTGTGAATGATTCGCAACTCTAAGCCTCCGTGTAAGAAGGCGATCCCTTCAGCCATTCCAACAATAATATTGTAACGTTCTTTCCAGTTCAAAATATGAATCTTCTCCTTATCTGCAACACGAGCATTTTTCAGAACATTTAAGACAATCGCCAATTGTCAATCGAAAAAGTGTCATTATGACTACATAAACTAAACTAAATTGGGCTCTTAATCACAACCAATATAGGAGTAGGACTGCTGCAATGCAGGTTATTGCCAAAATAAAAGGCTGAGAACTCACCAAAGAGATATTGCTCGAGGCTCTTGTTTGGTACAAATTCATAAACAAGAAGGCTCTCGGGGCCTTCGATGCTACAACCCAGAAGCTTCACTAGATTCTTGTGCTCGACTCCGCTGATAAGGTTCACCTCATTAAAGAACTCATCTACCCATTGTCTGGTGCTAAAGAACAGTCTCTTGACAGCCACAGTTTTTCCATTAGGTAAGGTTCCTTTGTATACAGAGCCAGCTCCTCCTTGGCCTAGTTTTCTTGATGGGTCGAAGTAGTTCGTCGCCTTCTCCAGGGTTTCGTATTTGAAGTTCAGATTGGACTTGTTGTAAGAATACGATATTTTCCCGAGATTAGCACGCACTGCATGTAATTCGTACGTAATTAAGTTAATCTTTTGTTAGTTACTGTAATTTTTTATCGGATGGATTCTCAATAACTTACCAAGTTTCCTTTTTCTCCATCTCGCATAGATTGCGTAAGCAGCAAAGAGACATATCATGGTGAAGGCCACCACAGATAAAGAAATGGCCAGTGTTTTCCCTGATCTAGTGATCCCTGTAAGAAGCAGACCATTAATCTTCATTTAAAATAAAAATGGGATAGATAAGTCAGAACATGATAAATCAAATCATCAATTAAAAATGACTTCTTGTTCAAAGAAATCAACTTTTCATGCTATCTATCATGCACCAAGAAACATAAAATAACAGTGAAGGAAATAAAAAAAGAACATACCTAACATAGCCTGCTTAGTATTCAACAACTAAACAGTGGATGTAAAAGAAGAAACCTTTGAGAATTGAGAAGTTGAAATCATAACAAGAGGAAGCCTTTCGAATTTAGAAAAAAAAGAAAAGCTTTAACGATCCCTCAACATTAATGCTCACAACCAAACTGGAAATAGAATCTATCCAACAACAACATATGCCTAAATACACTGGAACATTGATTCAAAATGCTTTTTTTTTTTTTTTCACGCAATAAAAAATAAATCTTTATTGTTATTACCGACTCACCGTTAGAAGATGCGCCGATCTCCGTAGAGTTATCAAAGAACTTAACCGTGGAATACCTCAGATAGCAGCCGGCATTCATGGCCCTCCCTTCTCTACTCGGCAGGCACTTGTTAATTTCTCTACTCGCCTTCACCAAACACTTCCTGCACGCGCCAACGCTCAAACTCTCCCAGCACTCGGCCAAAGCATAGACCCCTTCGCTCGCGCTCCCACCCACCGCGTGTCCTCCACGCGCCACCGCGCTCGAACTCACGTTCTTAACAAGCTGCTGCACGCGATTCTGAAATCCCACCTCGTTGCCGCCGGTGTTACCGATGCTGCTGTTACAATTGACGGCGTCGAGCGATCTATCGACGCTCTCGTTGAAGAAATCGTAGTAATCGTATCTAAGGAAGCAACCGTCTAGGAAGATCCTCCCTGAGCGTGAGGGCAGGCACCTGGGAAGGCGCGTGCGGCTCTCAGCGTAGCACTGGAGGCAGTCGTCTCTGGACAGGTCGTGGTGGCACTGGGCTAGGGTGAATATCGAGACGTTGCTTCTGTCGAGCGAGGAGTGACCCGAGAGATTGGCCGTCACCTGTTGGGATAGTAGCTCCATGTCTAGTACGAAGAGAGGGATGAAGATCGTGGAGTTCGCGGGTGGGCTGAGGCTCCCGCAGAAAAATCCAGCTTCGGATATCCTCGGGTCGGGCCGCGAAGATGGGAGGCTGGAGAGGATGATGAGGATCGTCACGACGACGGAGAAAATGCATGATGGTGGTGGTGAATTAGCCTGATACATGGACAGCTAGTGGTACGATGATAATGATCTGAGCTGCTTGCCTGCCTTTGTTTATGTTTTGATGGTGGTGGTTGTAATGTAATTATGGTGGCAAATAAAAAGAGGGAGGGTTGGTTTGGTTCTTTCTTTGTGTTCTCACAGCTGATTGATTAAAGATTTCATTTTTATAAAATAGAAATATATTTTATAAAAATAAAAATAAAAATGAAGGTGATGATGTCCGTGACGTGTCCATGATCGTGATTTTATACAAATCACGTTGTCTTTAAAATATTCAAGTTATTTTGAAATAAATTCCTACTTTTGAAATTAGAACATCATAGCATAGCAATTGTATTTCTTAGCTTCCATATATTATTTTGGTAATTAGCGATTATAATAATCTGATCAGCAATCCCAAGTTTATTATTGATTTGAAACATTGGTGTTTGAATTGATTGCCTCAAAAATCAGAATAAGGCTTCTATTCTATCTAATACATAAATTGAATATGAAGTTTCCATTTTAATTCCAGTATATGCATGTATGGCCTCATCATCACATCAATATTGTATTATTAATTAATTAATATATACTTGTAACGTTAAAGAGGGTTAAGCTATTTTTTTATTACGATACGGATGGATGGTCCCTCCCTTAATACAACTTTTATGCTTTTTTCAAAATTGTCGGGCAAAACATGCCCTCCTATGAAATACTTTATTTGTTTGAAAAAATATGAAAAACTTATTTGTAAGAAAACGAATAATTGGAGCGATTGACACTAATATATAGTATTAATTAATCAAATCCTTCTAGATTTCGGACACGAGAAAACGACTAGTCTCCCCAAGTCAATTTTATACACTTAGCAATTTCATCAAGTTTTACACAACTTGTTCGGAGTGACATGGAAATTCAAGTTTTAAATTACAAAAAAATAACAATATACGAATCAAATATGTTATGTATCGGCGGAAATGTTTGGAGTAGTTGAGTGAGAGACGAATTAAGCTAGTTATTGGGTTGCTTTAGGAGCCATTTGAATAGGACCTTACACCTACATCATCAGCATTATATGTAATAATTAAAGTTCATATAGAAATTAAATGCGACGGACATTTATTTCATTAATTGCAAAAAGTCCAAATAATAGAGGCACGGCACGGCCACTGCTGTCAATTTCATGCATTCCACGTTGAAGACTTGTTTCTGGATAGATCCAAAAAACATATATAGCTTCGTCGTGTTATATAGAGGAATTTTATGGTGCTCGCCTTGCGTGGGCACCTGTTGATGTGGCACTGATTCGTGCCATATCAACATGCCACGTCAACATCAGATGTGACGTGACATTAGTTGACACATTTTAGGTGTCATTGATCGACATTTTCGATGCTGATGTGGCACGTTGACGCCTTATGTGGTACCCGGTGTGTGATATTGATATGTGCCACGTTAACATGTCCCATCAGCATCGAAAATGTCGATCAATGACACCTAAAATGTATCAACTAATGTCACGTCACATTTGATGTTGACGTGGCATGTTGATATGACACGAATCAGTGCCACATCAACAGGTGCTCACCTCCATAAAATTCCTCTATATATATATATTATATATAATATATCCGAGCGATAATGTAGTCAACAACCTAACTCTGTTTGAATAGATTATTTGTGTTTGGGTGTATATGTGTTCGTCAATGCAGCTGGTAATGAAATAATAGCTGTCCTGTCTGTCTGTATATTACAAAGTTGACTTCCATTATTATTATTTTCCTATTTAGATTATTGATTATCCAACTATACTATACTCCGACCCGAGCTGGAATGGACTTACTTGGGTTGGTAATAAAGTATAGTATAGGTTGCTCCCAAAATATTTCAAAAGAAGTGGCTGCTACCTTTGACTATTTTACGCCTAAGGTCAACACAGAAGAAAGTTGACATAGTCAGAGACTCATCGTACTAGTCAACGCCTTCATCCGTCTACTGACAGTCTTGCTTGTCCATCCCTATGAAGGGTTGGTTTGGCTAAAGTAATATTAATGAACCGTACGTTTAGGGCCACAGCTAGCTCGGTTGGGCTCGTATGGAGTTGCCCGCCCTATTATCTTTCTGTTTAGACATGAAGCTCCTTATGTAACTAACTAATAGCTTTGCATTGCAAGGGAAGGGAAATAAGGGGCTATACTATCTATCATCAGATTTTGAATCACTGTTTTGTGTTGTTGTTTTCCTGCTACACAGACATGAAAGTCGGTTGTCTCCTCTTTGTTGCGTTGCGTTCCATAATTAATGTTTCTTGATTATTAATTAGTTCTCCCTTCTTCCAGTCCAGTCCAGTCTAGGCAAGCAGCTTTCTGTCCAACGGTTGCTTGCCTATTTGTCTGTTGGCTTCCATCAAGATCATGTCTTCTCCCTCATGCTAACAATTTTGAAAAGTCTTTTTTTTTTTTTTTTTTTTTTTATCTACTAAGGGTGCGTTTGATACGCGGAATTCGTGTGTGAAAAACGCGATGAAAAATTAAGTTAGCGCATAAAAAAAATTGTACTTCGCGCTTCAATCGTTGTATATCTACACCTTTCATTTTCTTTTCCTTATCGAATTCTGCAAACCAAATGGAGTATAAATAACATTTATGTTAACTAATTGAATAGTTAGTTACATATATTGACCTGTAAATGACATATTTTTCATCTACTATAAATTATTTTCGTGGGCAGGCGCAAAGGCTAGGCAAGGTTGGCTGTTTTTATATTTTCTCTCTAGTTTGGTTTGGTTATAAATCCAATAGCCGAAGAAAAATAAAAAATAAAAACTTTTCAAACCACAGACATGCTGTATAGGCCAGGCCCAATACTACTCATGGCATAATATTGGCCGATGATGAGTTACTAGCCCAATAACTAATCGACAAACAAACAGTCCATAAGATAATTTAATTATTTTCCCTAGCAAATTGGAATTTTTCTTTTCTAAATATGTAAGGGAGGATGTGGCTGGGCTGGCAATGTTAGGAATCAGTCTCTGATCGATCGAGCACTTAATTTCAATGATCATTTAATAATAGCTTAAGTGCAGACAATAGATGATAGTCGAGTACCAACCAGTCAGTGATTTTATCCCTTTCCTCTCTCTAGTATCCTTGTTATGATTTTCGTGTGGATGACAAGTGTACTGTTTATGCCTAATTATTCTTACATGCTTTTTTTTTTTCATTATTAAATAAATGATCACTTGTCCACTTTCCTTTTTAAGATCTATTAAATCGTAGTAACACAGCTAGCTAATGCTCTTCTCCACTCCACAAAATCTAACGTGGCAAAAAAAGTTTAATGATGAGATGAGGCACTATTGTCTTTGGGATGTGATGTGTACTTTGTTGAATTTAATTGTAGGACTATTGTCTTTGGGATGTAAATGTATTAGTTACCAGTCCACGTGAATGTTGCTATAAAAGATCACATGGCAGGCCGGCTACTGGAAGAATATTCATCTGTACTGTATGTTGGGATTATCATCACATTTAATTAAAGTATTTATTTTTTCATTCAACCAACGTTACTTATATAAATAGCTATAAATAAATAAAATGAGAAAAGACTAATGAAGAACCTATTCATTAGGGGTGAGCAAATGCGGATATTCGGATTTTCGGATAGCTAAAAATGAATACCGCATCCGATCCGATTTTATTCGGATATCCAAAAATTGGATATCCGATTTATTCGGATATCCAAAAATTGGATATCCGATTTATTCGGATATTTAAAACCGTATATCCGCATCCGCTTTTTAAATTTAAAATTGAACTTTATTTTTTTATAATTGATTTTTATTTTTTTAAAGTTGCGTATTTTTTCTATTTCTTACCCAATAAAAAAAATATATCACCTATCCTACACATAATAATTCATGCAAAACATAAACACAGTTAAAATATATTAATATGTTAAACGCACTTGGTACATGTGCTCTAATTATTTTATAATTTAAGTCTTTTAATAAAAAAACATTTTTAATTTTAAATTTTTATTATTTATAAAATAAAAATTGATTTGTGGGAATATAATTGAAATAAATAAAAATAAAAAGAGTAAAATTGTAATTAGAAATTATATACCAAATTATTTGATAAGTGATTATAATAGAGTGTTGAGAGTTTATAAATAGTATGTCTATGATCTAAATTGCATCACAGGATGGTACTCTATTAAAAATTCACACTATAATTCTCTCATTTTCCGTTCTTCTCTTTTCTTCACTTTCTTTTCTCTGGTTTTTCTTTCTTCTTTTTTTTTTTTTTGAATTTTATATTCACGTTTTTGCAAGAACAATATAAATTATATATATTGTATTATGTCATAGTCCAATAATAGATGTTGGACAGCTTTTTTCTTTTTTTTTTTCCTTTTGGGCCATATTTTTCTTTTTTTTGGGCCATGATTTAATTTATTGTATTTTTGAAAATATAAAACCGGATACCGGATATCCGAATTTTAGGCCGAACACTATCCGCATCCGATCCGATTTTTAAAACCGGATATCCGATTTTTGGTTTTTTAAAACCGAATATCGGATCGGAATCCGATTTTCGGATATTTTTCTCACCCCTACTATTCATTATTAGTCCATTTGTTAATGGGCTATTAATAAATAGTCTCTTATTATGGGCCTATTGGACTGACCACACACTAATGCTATTGAGTTGCTTCTTCACCTCACCCCTGCCTCGGTCGCTCCTAGGGGTGAGCAAAAATATCCGAAAATCGGATTCCGATCCGATATTTGATTTTCAAAATCCGTAAAATCGGATATCCGATTTTAAAAACCGGATCGGATATCCGATCCGCTTGATTTTAAGATAAACCGGATCGAATGCGGATAGTGGCCAACCTAAAATTCGGATATCCGGTATCCGGTTTTATTTTTAAAAAAAGGGAGAACTTCACTTAAATACCTAGTAGTATAAAATTTTATCACTTAACTCCCCATGTCATAATATTTTTCACTTAAGGACCAACTGAAAACTTATCTTTCACTTAAGGACCAATTGGACGAAAATACCTTTCAGAACTTAAATTATTACAATTTTACCAGGATTTTTAATTTAAAAAAAAACAAAAACAAAAACCACATATGAAGACGAACGAAAGAATCAACTCACATGCTTATCACCAAATCGAACAACAATCCCCCAAATCAAACGCTCAAATTGAATACCCACGAAAAATCTCCACCTCCAAGGAATGATTTACGATCTCCTCTCTCATTTGATCCCTGTATGTATCGTTTCTATTTCAAATCGTCTGATCCAAGTCATCCAAATCATATCGTCTAACCCAAATCGACAATTTATTTGTGTTAACTTTCAGTTAATTACTCGCTTATGGTTATTATGTATTGATTTGAGTTATTAGGTCTTGATTATGACATTTTTTATGCTTAATTTGGGGTTTATTTAGGTTGTTGCTCGCTTATGACCTTTTGAGGTTTAAATTCGGTCTGTTGGTTTCGTGTTTTAGGGTTCTTTACGTTTTCAATTAGGGATGGCGACTTTTATTTTTGATACGGTGTGTGTTTATTTTTTGTACATGTTACTTGCAAATTTAGTATATTATATGCATTATAATGGTACTATATGTTTTTGTATCTTGGTACTACATGCTTGAACAGAATGCTAATATAATTTGATTATGTTGCAACTTGATTATGTTTCAATTAACATCCAATACAGTGATCTGCCATTTTATGGAAAAATTAGCAACGGTACCCGTCAAAATATAATAAATTTGTTGGACGGGTTCATTGGAAGGGCTGAGACGGAGAATGTAGATAGGTTGCAGCGAGCGATTGGATGCCTAGTTAAGGGAGTGAGCGCATGTTATTAGAGATCTAATAGCGCGGGTTCACGAAGAGATTAGTGATGATGAAGAGATTGGTGATGACGAGCGAGCACATGAGGGAGGTGATGAGGTTGCTGCAGAGGCACGTGATTTGATTGTTGTTGAGGGCCGGGTAGTGGTAAAACACAAGAGATTATCCATATATTTGAGGGAAATGAGGAGGAGGTTGCTACTAAAGTGTGACTTTATGTTGGATGTTGTTTATTTGTTTTGAGACTATTTTTGTTTGTTGGATATGTTGCAAGAACTAGCTTGTAATTTGCTTAGTGATGTTCATGGAATTTTTAGATTTTACAGATGAGGTACGACATAATAATGTCGTTATATTGCTCAATCCATTCTTTTGGGCATATGTTTCATATAGGTTATGACATATTTTTGTCAAATGTTGCATATAGGTTATTCATTTGTTGATATTTTGATTACGAATATGTTTCTGTGTTGGTGTAATGTTGGATGTATTTTGACATTTTATGCCTAAAATTTTGGGTACGTTAACAATGTAAAAAAAGGTACGGTAATCGCATTTATAAAGTACAATACATATCAACTAAATGATACGGTAAATGCATTAAAATGATACGTTATATTAATAGCTGTAAAAAGTGATGAAAAAGACAAAAAAAACCAATATTATTAGTATCTGACATTTTAACGGTATATGGACCATATTCTGACACTCACAGAAAGTTCTGGCAACATAGAAAGTTCTAACGCACAAAAAAATGTAATAAACTTGGTACGATTTGTGTACTTATCTTGGTACGACAAAATACTTAAATGATGTACAATATATGTCCACTAAAGGTACAATCACATGCTTCTCAATGATACATTATACACATAATATTTGGTACAATTTATTAGGGTAACCGTTTTTTGTCACGTTTGAATTAGTTTTTCATGCAAAACTATTTTATTATACGTATATATATATTATATATTTCACTTGGTATCAAATTTGATGGTTTAACCCTTACACACATGGTTTTTTATTCCGAACCCCAACTTTCATAATAAGATAATAAACCTTGTAAGAACATCTCACTATTGAAGCTTGAGTTTAAACTACAAATCCGCGATTTTGAGGGTTAACCCATTAAATATGATACGGAATGAAACTTCTAACATATTTATATATACTGAAGTGTTTTTACATCGAAACTAATATAAAATCGATGGCGACATCCCTCCCCGATCGGAGACGCACGTCCCCCAGACATCGGAGCCGCAGGTCCCACGGCCATCATGGATTGACGCTCGATTTACGGCGATTGAGTCCAGCATCATGGCGATGGCTAGAAACATTACGACGATGGATGCTCGGCTGACAAGCTTGGAGGGAGTATACGGCCTGATATTGGCGGAGGTGAAGGCAATTAGGCGGGGGGGAGGCGGAGATGGCGACGGGAGACGCGGTACGTATTGCCTTTTTTGAGAATATATTTATAAAGTTTTATTTTTTAATATTATATGTTATATTGTAGATGACGGAGACGACGGAGATGGTGGCGATGGCCACGGAGACGGAGGATACGGCGGAGATGACGATGCCGCCGGAGATAGAGAGGGTCGCGGATATGACCACGCCGCTGGAGATGGCGAGGCCCGCGGAGGAGTCGACGCTGCTGCAGACGGAGAGGGTCGCGGATATGACGACGCTGCCAGAGATGGAGAGGCCGCGGATATGACCACGCCGTTGGAGATGGCGAGGCCCGCGGAGGAGTCGACGCTGCTGGAGACGGAGAGGGCCACGGATATGACGACGCTGACAGAGATGGAGAGGGCCGCGGAGACAGCGAAGGATACGTCGGAGATGGAGAGGGCCGCGGAGATGGTGATGGCGGAGACTCCATGGATGTGGACTTCGATGTGGAAGTCGAGAGGGAGGTGATGGCGGAGGAGGAGAGGGCCGAGGCAAAGAAGAACGCCGAGGATGAGGCGAGGAAGGCCGAGGAGGAGAGAAAGAAGAAGGCCGAGGAGGAGTCGAGGAGGGCCGATGCGGACAGAAAGAAGAAGGCCGCGGCGGAGAAGAAGAATGTCGCGGCGGAAAAGAAGAGAAAGGCTGCGGCGGAGAAGAAGAAGAAGGCCGAGGAGGCGAGGGCCCAGGCGAGGATTAGGGCTGAGGAGGAGAGGAATTCCGATGTCGAGAGGGAGAGGAAGAGCAAGGCCGAGGAGGAGCCGAGGGTCCAGGCGGCGAAGGAGTCGGCGCCGCCGCCAGATACTACGTCCACATCTACGGGGTCGGGTGGTAAGTTCATTTTTTTAGTTATTATTTTAATATATAAGTAGATAGTAATTAATAATGTATAAATCGCAGACACATCCCTGAGCACTCCGCCACGTGAGAGGAAGCGTTCCCGTTTGTTGAGGTCGCCGTTCACGGCTTTGCCGGACTCGACCTCAGTTGTGAAGCCCCCCGTGTTGCCCATCCGAAATAATATCGAGATGACTGTCCGATCGGGATGGGGTCGAGTGGAACCGTACTTGAAGGTGATCGAAGCGGACCCTAAGGAGAGGGACAATAAGGTGCAAGGACATGACGGCTATTTCTGGTATGAGCTGACAACGGCTGGAGTGTGGCTTAGTACTGAGGTATGTCATCGAGTTTATTTCGTAGTAAATATAGTTCTTGCGACTCATTTTTATTTTATGCAGCATGTGGACGTGGCATTCATGGGGTTCATGAAGATGCAGGATAAATATAACCTGCCCGTCAAGGACATATGCTTCATCCCAACAACCTTCACGCAATTACTCATGCTTGCGCGTCAGGATGGGGCCCCGCCATTCATCCTCGATCATTTCTGCGATTTTTCTATCGGTGCGTTCAGTGGTTGGCCGTCCATCAATTGGAAAGACGCGGAGCTCATCCTCGTGCCTTTGTGGTTCAACAACCATTGGGCACTAGTAGAGATTCGTATGAGGTTCGTATTTAGATATTAATATTTTTACTCACCAAGGATTACTTTTTAATTATTTTGTTATCGTTTCAGATTGGGGAAATTGAGGATCTTTGACGCGGACTGGTCATGCGACTCCGATATGCGCTTAATCAACATAGAAATCGGATCAATTAAAGAAGTGGTATCGAGGTTGCTCCTGGACTTGAAGATAACTTCCAGTTTAGTAGAACTGGAAGTTATTAGAGCGCCAATGGCTTAGCAGAAGCAAAGGTATGTTAGTTTTACGTATGTTTTTCATTTTTTAACGGGATGCAATTATGTGATTTGTTTCAACTGACTATTGTTTCTTTTTTCAGCGGTGAATGTGGAGCCTATATGCTGAGGGCGGCCATTGCATTGATGTTCGACCAGAGCGATAATTTACAGTCGCTCAACGATCGTCAGATTTTAGAATTTAGAAAATATTTAGCTGTGCGTTTATTTGACGATAACTGGCAATGGGACGAAAATTTTTGAATTTAGTTATTCTTTTGTGTCAAATTTTTGGGATACAGAATTCTTGAGCATGTTCGTGGCATGCAAACTATCGAATTAAATTCGAATATCCGTCGAATAACATAATAAATCGAAATTTAACTCGACTTTAACTCGATTAATGTTTAAAAAATTCACAGATTATTCAAAAAATATAATGAACATTGAGGTTGTTCATACCACATTTACGTATTTTGTCGTACTAAGATAAGTATCGATACCGTACCAAGTTTTATTGGACCACATAATATATAAAATTATGAGTCAACAACGTCAACTATTAAATGTGAAGCCCTAAAAACAATAAATAAATAGAATAATAAACAAAAACATCTATAATAAGTTGAACATTTTGAATTTGACAAACATCTTTCTATTTTATTATTGGTGATGATCTTATAGTAACTGTTTTGGTGTGTCAATTTAATTTGAATAATTACTATATTACCCTTATTTTAATTATTTATTTTAATTCAAAAAAATAACCCTTCAAATTTATTATTTACTATAATTATATCCTTATAAATCAATTTAATCTTTTTACACGCGCAAAATAAAATATAATTAAATTTAAATTATAATCATATTATATATATTTATATATTATAGCACACGCATCGAGTGTGCGTAAAATACTATTATATACTATGTTGTAGTAAATTGTTCATCCTCTTCTATTGAAACTTGAGGTGTATAATATAAAAACATGAGTATGTGCTTACTCCCTCAAATTTGATACAAAGTTAAACATATAACATATACATATGAAAATATGGTTTTTCCAACAAATAAAATTCGAATTGCGACGAAAATGCTTACCCTAATAAGCTGTACCAAATATAGCTTGTTTATTTTACCACTGGACAGTCTGTGACTGTACCTTTTTGTGGAGATATATTGTATCACATTTAAGTAGTTTGTCATACTAAAATTAAGAAAGACAGAAGCTGACATAGTACAATTTCTGCCAGGAGAACTTTCTATACATGTCAGACCATGTCAAAATTTGTTCCAAACATGTTAGATATCGTTAAAAATGTTCATGACTTTTCAACATATGTCTTTTTGTATTTTTATCATTTTTTTACGGCTATTAATATGGCGTACCATTTTAATGCGTTTAGCGTACCATTTCGTGGCATTTGTTGTACCTTGTACACATAATTACCGTACCTTCTTTAGCATTGTTACCATACAAAAATTTCAGGCATAACTAACAACATTTTAGCCATAACAATTGAACAATCTTTTTATCAGAATACATCCACCAACATTACACCAATACACAAAAATATGTTCATAATCAAATTATCCACAAACGAATCAACATATATGCAATATATGGCCCAAAATATCAACAAATGAGTCAATCTATATTCATCATCTGCTTATTATCATACCTAATTTATCCCAGTTGAACGAAGGTAGGTTATATATGCTAGCATGATCTCGGGATGAGCCGTGTCATGTGGTGCGAAGGCCCAGCCTCGTACCATTGATGCGTTCACCGAGCCCTTGAACATGTTATGAAACATTTATACTTTGTTACCTTTCTTTTTGCGAACAACAATTAAGAATTGAGTTATGAGAGACATGTAAAAGCCTTCTACAGTTTGTAATCAAACTATATCCACCAACAATAATAAACCAGCGAATGCTCTTTAGCCTCAGTGCCAGAAACTGATGCAAACCATAAAAAGGTACGTCATAATAAACAAATATGTACAATAACAACAAGTAAATAGGTACACAATATACATAAAATTAGTACTGCAAAACAATAAAACTAAGCTAGAGGAGCAGTAAAAACCAAACATTTACATAATGATAAAAACTCAGCAGACACCATAGCCAAACTTGCATAGCTTCACTTCTAAAAAACGTGCAAGGAAAAAAATAATTTCTAATGGAGACCACATTAGACTGTGCAAACCCGTAATTTCAAACAAACTCATTAAGGACTAACCTATATCGAGCAGACCCACGAGAAATTGGGACGATTTTGATTTAATTTTCGGAACCCAATCTGGTCTTGAATCAAACACTCTTGAGCAGGCTGGATCGTGAAAATTATGGATTTGTGCATAATTTCTCAGCATCCTCACAAAGATCAGTTGCACGTCGATCGAATCAAACCCGTCTCTCCCAAATCGCACTCTCTGCTCACCTCTTACAGCAATCTCCCAAATCGCACTCTCTGCTCACCTCTTACAACATCTCTCATCTGAACTTTTTCGAAATCGCAGATCGAAAAAACCCACATAGACTAACTTGGATCAAGAAAGCTCTTGATGGACTCTTCCTCCACTTCTTCTTCTTCTTTCCACGCTTTCTGTTTTTGATTTATTTCTTTGTATTTATGTTTTTTTTTCTGTCTTTAAGTTGTTTAGTTATATTAAAAAAGATAAAATAAAATAAAAATTATAAAGTAAGGGGTAGAATAGTCTTTTCATAAAAACTGGTCCTTATTTGAATGAAATGTTTCCATTTGGTCCTTAAAAGATATAAAATTCTGACAGGGGAGTTATGTGATGGATTTTTATGCTATAGGGATTTAAGTGAAGTTATCCCTTTAAAAAATATAATAAATTAAATAATGACCCAAAAAAACAAGCGAAGAGTGGTTCAATAAAAAAAAAGAAAAAAAGTGGTCCATCATCTATTATTGAACTGTTATACAAAATACAATATAAAATTTATATTATTCTTGCAAAAACGTGAATAGAGAATCGAAAAAAAAAAACAGAGGAAAGAAAGTGAATAAAAGAGAAAAAAGGAAAATGAAAGAACTATCGTGTGAATTTTTAATAGAACACCATTGTGTGATGCAATTGTTAGATCATATCGACCCTATTTATAAACGCTCAGCATTCTATAGTAAATAATAATCAAATAATTTGCTATGTTATTTCTAACTACAATTTTATCATTTGTATTTTTATTTATTTCAATTATATTCCACAAATCATTTTTTTTTAAAATAATAAACATTTAGAATTAAAAATTTTTCTATTAAAAGTCTTAAATTAAAAATAATTCTTAAATTATGAAATAATATATATATATATTATAACACACGCATCGAATGCGTATAAAATACTAGTATATTTTAACTGCGTTTATGTTTTGTGTGAATTATTATGTGTATAAATATTTAGGTGACATATATATGTTTTATTGGGTAAGAAATAGAAAAAATGCGTAACTTTTTTAAAAAATAAAAATTAATTATATAAAAAAATAAAATTCAATTCTAAATTTAAAAATGCGGATGCGGGTTTTAAATATCTGAATAAATCGGATATCCGGAAAACGGATATCCGAATGAAACCGGAGCGGATGCGGTTTTCATTTTTAGCTATCCGAAAATCCGGATATCCGAATTTCGAATATCCGAAATTCCGAATATCCGCATTTGCTCACCCTGATCGCTCCATCCAAAAGTTTCCTCGTATATATAGATAGAAATGGTTAATGTTACGATAATATTTCCGCCATAAAACTTGCAAATTGTGGAAAAAGGGAAGGGAAAAAAAAAAGGTTTATACTCTGCGTGTTGAAGTTATGGCGAGTATCTCAAGGAGATTGCTCTGTTTTCAAGAAAAGAAGTGTCTGTGTTTGTTCTTTTCTCGATTATTAAGAAGGCGAGGGCCGAAGAGAAGCAGCTCGTTTTCTATTGCATCGCAATACTCCGAGTAATAACGCGTACCTCTGTTTTCTGGGTTTTTCATGCGTGCATAAATCTGTTGTAATAAAATGAATAGAGCTTATACGTATGTCATAGTTGGAGGTGGCGTAGCTGCTGGTTATGCAGCACACGAGTTTGTGAAAAGAGGCGTTTCTCGTGGTGAACTTTGCATTATCTCTGAAGAATCAGTAACTAACATCTCTCCTTGCATTCGCATCTATTATCAATTGATTTATTATTTTATGGGCGTGTGCTTTTCTATGTCATTTGAATGTAAACTTTGATTGTTATCAGTCCAGTTTGCTGCAATTGTTCATTGTGGTCGTATTATCTTTTATTCTTGGCAGGTTGCACCATATGAAAGGCCTGCCTTGAGCAAAGGGTATTTGCTTCCCGAAGGTATATTTTGTTGAATCAGCTTGTCTTTAATGTGTTGTTTTTTTGGCAATGGCTGAAAAGATGTTATTGATTCCCATGAAAGCCATATGCTCCTTGCATCTTGATATAGTGACAACCTTTCATGTTCGGTTATTATGTCTTTGAAATTCCAAGCTCTAAAAGTCTGAATCATGATAGATAGATCAAAATGCTGTACCTTATTAAATCTTTCTGTTTCATTACCATAGCTCCTGCTCGACTCCC
This sequence comes from Lindernia subracemosa, assembly GCA_028392965.1. NCBI lineage: Eukaryota > Viridiplantae > Streptophyta > Magnoliopsida > Lamiales > Linderniaceae > Vandellia > Vandellia subracemosa. The sequence continues at coordinate 7,594 of JAQPCC010000183.1, read as the reverse complement.
TTCTTTTCACTGTTGTGTCGGTTCAAACGAGGAAAGGTTGACTCCAAAATGGTATGAGGAACATGGTACGTTGCTTATAACCACCAAATTTCTTTAGGACTTTTTACTTGTACACAAAGGTGTTTTTGTTTTTATTAGAAATGCTCATATTGGATTGGCTCATAAAGAATGTGATTGTGCTCGAAAAATGCATCTCCAGGTATCGAGTTGATACTTGGCACGCGAGTTAGATCTGTTTATGTGAGGCGGAAGAAATTGCTTACTGCATCAGGAGATTTTATAAGCTATAAATATCTCATCGTTGCAACAGGGGCTCGGGTATTAAATCGAATGAATCTTTTCATAATTTTTGCCTATTGAGCAGTTTATCCCTCATGGCATGATCGAGCATTTTCTGCAGAGATGATGTTCGATTCGAAACCTGATAAAAAGTGAAGAGCTTTTCTTTCCAACAATCGTCTCACCTTTCATGACTGATCATTTTTTTTTATAGGCTTTGAGTCTTGAAGAGTTTGGAATAAGGAAACATCGTGCCCCTAATATCTGTTACTTGCGAAACTTGGCTGATGCCGAAAAACTAGTAAGTGCGATGCAATCATGTCGCGGTAAAAATGCAGTTGTCATTGGTGGAGGCTATATATCAATGGAGTGCGCAGCACCCTTGGTTATGCATAAACTAAACGTGACCATGGTATTCCCAGGCGCCCACTGCAGTAAGAATTTTTATTCTGTAATAACTCTACAAGATATATTAAAAACTTGCACGTTTCTTCATATCTTGTGCTCATTGGTTGTAGTGGCCAAGTTATTTACACCCAAGATCGCCAGATTCTATGAAGAGTATTACCAGTCCAAAGGAGTGAAGTTCATCAGAGGAACTAGCCTGACATCATTTGACATTAACGATGAGGGAGTTGTAAGAATGCTTACAGAAGCCCTATACTATACTATACACCCATGCCATTCATGTGCTCATATTTTATTGCTGCAATGCAACTAGACCTATTTGAGGACTCCATTTCTCAACAATTTTCTTGCAGATGACCGCTGTTAACCTCAGAAATGGAAGCAAGCTTCAAGCTGATATGGCCGTAATCGGAGTAGGAATACGTCCAAACACAAGTCTCTTTGAAGGTCAGCTCATCATGGAAGAGGGAGGAATCAAAGTCGACGGGAAAATGCAATCTAGTGACAGCTCGGTCTACGCAATTGGCGACGTGGCAGCTTTTCCGATCAAGCTCTTTGGCGAAAGACGAAGGCTTGAGCACGTCGACTCTGCGAGGAAAACCGCGAGGCATGCTGTTTCGGCCATAATGGATCCGGAAAACACCAATGACTTGGACTATTTGCCGTTCTTCTATTCGAGGGCGTTCGATCTGTCTTGGCAGTTTTATGGTGATAAAACCGGCAAAGTCGTACACTTTGGCGACTTCTCGGGGGGAAATACTATCGGGGCTTATTGGATCAATGATGAGGGCCGACTCGTGGGGTCTTTTCTCGAAGGCGGGACTAAAGAGCAGTACGAGGCTATAGCACAAGCCACGAGGCTTATGCCCAAGGTTGATGATTTGGCCTATGTTGAGAGGAAAGGGTTGGATTTTGCTTTATCAGTGTGTAAGCAGGCAAGTGCAGGCGGTGGTGGTTCTGCAGTGGCCGGAGTTGTTGTGGCGGCGTCTTTTGTGGTTTTTGCGTATTGGATTTACATTCTTAAATTCATGCGTAACTGAAGACAGATATCACTACATGCATTCTTACGTGCAATTGAACTAAGGTCCATAGTATATGTGGAAAAGAACGACAATGAATAATTAATATATACGGTATTTGTAATTTATTAATTTTATTTATTTATTTTTTTGGGGATAAATGCAACGCCATAGAGAGTTTAACGTTGTGAAATGACCAATCCCTCCAATTCCAGAGAGAATGGTTAGGGGCATTCTCGTCATTAAGTTCGCTGGTTCAGTTAAAAACCAGCCTTATCCTATCTCTCTCCTCAGACCAACCAACCTCAGTAATCACTATTGCAATGGCCTCATCATTAGCTCTATCGTCCTTCGCCGCCACACCTCTCCACCGGAAATCCCTATCTCCCACCGCCGCCAGCTTTCATCCAAAGACAATCATCCACTTCCACGGAACATCCCTCAAACCCCTCAGAAGCCGCCATGTCCGTCCCATCTCCGCGGTGGAGGCGCCTGAAAACGTGGTGACTCTCGGCGACCAGATCTCCAACCTCACGCTCTCCGACGCTCAGAAGCTCGTCGAGTACCTTCAGGACAAACTCGGCGTGTCCGCGGCGTCCTTCGCCCCCGTGGCGGCCGTAGCAGCCCCTGGAGCACCGGGTGCCGCCGAAGCGGCTCCTGTCGTGGAGGAGAAGACGGAGTTCGACGTGGTGATCGAGGACGTTCCCAGCAACTCGAGAATCGCCACCATCAAAGTGGTGAGGGCGCTGACCAACCTGGCTTTGAAAGAAGCCAAGGAGTTGATTGAAGGCCTTCCGAAGAAGTTCAAGGAGGGTGTTTCCAAGGATGAGGCTGAAGATGCCAAAAAGCAGCTTGAAGAGGCTGGAGCTAAAGTAAACATTGTGTAATAATAAAAATTGAGATGTTCAAATCTTCATAGACGTTTATTATTTAGGAAGAGGTGGATTATTCTTTCAAGTAACTTCTGCATTGTTTGTTATATTACATTGTTTCCAATTCATTCTATTATTAACAATAGCGTCAGCAAAGTTTGCAATGGGCTAAATCATTTTCACATAATTCACATATTCTTTTTCAAACTTCTCAATAACGCAACTCTTCATTCATTCATTGGAACCAACATGTTGAATAAAGTGAGCATGGTTATGAGGAATAAAATGTTGAACATACGATTAGAAAGTGAAAAACACCTTTTGGCCCGGCTTGAGAGCGGTGCATCCATTTCAATGTCAAATACAGAGAAATTCAATGAACATACGTTGTTTGCATGCTGTATAATTATATGTAGCTGGGAAGATTTATGGGCTTCGTACTTCAAATAATCACATCTCTTGCATGAATTGAAAACCATCTAATCAATGAAGAAGAAGATACGCCTAAACCAATTGCTTGTTATTGGCATAATGAAAATAATTAAGATATTATATATTGTCACTGAAAGAAACCCGCCCAAAACTCAAATGGCCAACCTCACTCAAGTCTAACCACACAGCTTCTGTAGAACTAAAACCCTCATTAGCAAACTCGAGTTTCCCCATCTCTACCATTCTCTTCTCCAAAATCCCATCCATGCCCCCACCACCGCTGCATATCATTGCCGCCGACTGACATTTCTTTTTGTCACGTAATAACCTGTTCCTTCCACGAGCGTACAGCCCACGAGCCGCCGCGTACGGCAGCTTCAACAGGGCAAGCGCCAGGATGTCCACCACGGCGCAAGGGCAGCAACAGACTGCCACGCAGTCCGCTATCACACCCGCCGTGCATGACTCGCACGTGCAAGCCATCTCCGCTGCATCACCTCCGTCCTCCTCCGTCCTCCGACGCGGATACTGCCGTGATGCAGGAGATGGGTCTTCATGAACCACTACTGCCACCATTTCCGATATTTTGGGTTGCATATAATTAGATGATAACCAACTAAAATGTTTATGGTCGCTCGCCGAGAGGGCGGTGAAAGTTAAAAAAAGGAAAAAAACAAAGCCTTAAACTTTGTTAACGTACGAGAGAGACGACGCGGTGTAATCAATCAGTAAGGCAGTATATGTGTTTTTGAAATTTGAAGTCAGTCTGGTTGTTGTTGCATGGGGATGAAGCTCCCATGTATTTAAGTGTTGGGATGGTTCAATACTTTGCTAGAAATAGGATGATGATGATGATGATGATGGGGAACTTGTGAACGCGCCGCTCCGAGCGCGTGAGATTCCACCCTGACTGTGGGTTAAAGTGTTCAGACTTTACACAGGAGATCTTAGGCCGTTGTTACTTACGATATATATCTCATCTCATGGGGCAGAAAAGAAAGAAAAAAAGAATTGATAATGTAATGCGAGTGACAATACTAAGAAACAGTCAGAAAAAAACAAAAGCTCCGAATCACTAGCAATGTATCAATGGTTATAATTTCGAAAATTTGCATTTATATCACCCAAACAAACAAAAAAAAGGTGATGATCGAATGGAATGGCTAAATATGAAGAGGTTCAGGGGCAGTTTACTGAGTGGGGTCATGGGTTTTTAGCCTAAACAATGAAAGATGAAGAGGAATGAAGGCGAATGGACTTGACATTAAACAAGAAAGAAACACAGTACACATGAATGCATGCTTGTCTCACTTTTCCTCTATTTAGAATCCCATATGATCTCATCCATCTCCTGCTTGAAACAGTATCGCTGAGTCGTCTGTTAAAACTTTCAAAGAAGGAGAGATCATGTAAAATGCCTAAAGAAGTAAAACAAGAAAACAAAAACTATCAAGTAAAAAACATGGAATCCCTCTGTAATATTTTGAGGTTATCAGCTTCCTTGTAAGAAAAATCAAAGTCTTCCAAAGATTTCAGCACTGAAGATGGATTATGTCGTTTTCGAAAGTACTTGGGTTGGGACTAACTCGCTGTTAAAATCAAATTTAAAATGAAGTTGATGAAAGTGCAAAAGGTAGTCGCATCGCAGTCGTCAGACGAATCAATTACTATGGCAATTACTGCACTGTTGAAAGAAAAAGAAAAAAAAAAAGTTTACATTTTTTACCGAGCCGTTGTGTATCTGAGGTGTCTCACTACATCGAGCACTGTTGCAATAAAGAAAGTCCAAAATCATTGAGCAGCTTTACTTTGCTGCATCAACTCTCCGACCCTAAAATGGTTTCATTTACTACAGAGTTGCACTGCGCATGGTTTTTATTTTTATTTTTTTAAGAGTGGGATAGAACCAATGAAAAAGGGACCGAAACTGAACTTGACCAAATCATGGGACCTAGAACTGTAATTTCCCAGAGCAAATTGAACTTAATATCGCGACAAATTGAAAATCGTCGTGGAAAGAGGCGGCAGTAGACTGCATTGGGTTTTAAGGTACGATTGGAGAGGTCTTGCCTTGCGTGAGGAATACATCGACGTCGACAGAAAGAAATTGGAAGGATGGAATCATCAGATTTTCCTGTACGCCACAGTGCGTGCTGCTTGGACATCCAGGTGATTTTTTTATTTTGCTTCTACTTCCAATTTTACAAATAGTTCATCTTTGACAAGAGACGAAATGGAAAGCACAGGTTTCTGATATTTTGCTCGATTTTAGGGGAACAAGACGGATGTTATTATCAGCGGTTATGAAGATCATTTTCTGGTGAGGACTATACAAATTTTTCCCCTTATGCTTCTTCGAGTTTTCAGTGATTTAATTTACCTGGCATATGAATATTGTTATTACAACTTCCATTCAAGATCGTGGCAACTCAAATTGGAAGCATGGGTACGATATTGCACGCGAGGTATGTGCCAAATGATTGTTTTTGCGATATGTTCTTAGAAAGCTCCAAATTTTTTTGTAATGCTTATTGACTGAGGCAAAGAGACGATTGAAGTTTTAAAGATGATACTGTTCAAAAATGCCCAATCATCTGCTTACCTGCTTATTCCCAACGTATGAATTCTGCATTTAGATAGACGCTAATCATCTGCTTACAATCATTTGAGTCACACTTTAGATGTTAAATATTATCAGTTATTCAGTGATGATGATCTTATGTTACTGCAAACTGGAATCAGAGATATTAGTCAAAATGCTTCTACATTTGCTCGATTTGCAGGAAAGAGGAAGGCGTTTCTGTTGACCCTACATTTAATGTCAATGTGGTACTTGGTAAAAGGGACGAGGTAATTTCTTTAATAACATTATATTTTCTGCTGAAACCTTCTGAGTATCCTTCCTAACATATCGGATGATTATGTGCAGCCAATGCTAGTTGCATGTGCTCGGCAGTTAATCGAACACATAAGGTTTAGTGTACTGCATTTGCAATTGCTATTAATCCCATTTCATTATGAACTAGCATGCCAGTTTTGAACTGTTTCCACCATGTGTGCAGCACCACTGGATCTTCAAAAGCATTAGTGCTGTCTCTTGGCCTAAAGGACCACTCAACAGTACTGCTGCTTGCTTTGTGCTTGTGTATGTGTTTTGTCAGTGAGAAGGTTACTTTAAGTTCTCATTTATGTGCAGGGGACCCTGAAGAGCATAGTTTCTGCTGTAATTGAGAAACTCCCAGAGGTTATCTAAAGATTCTCAAGAACAATTGGTGAACATGTTTGCTTTCATCTTCTGGGACTTGCTCGAGCCATATATACGCTGCAAAAGATTGTGGTTGCTTTTCTTAAGACCCCATTTTTATTTGCCTATTCTTAGCAGTAGTAAAAATTTCTAGTTAAGGCACTCATGTAGTAGAAGTAACCGTTGAGTTGAAGTACAGATGTTTTATCTGTTGCAGAATCCAATTGCTTGTAATGAGTGTTCAATATACATTGCTGTTGGTCTCACTTTAGTTGGAGTTGTAGCAGTTCATCATATATATGAATCTCAAAGATGACAAAAACCTATACATATATACACACAGATATTAAATATCCATTAATATGTTGTTTCAGACAGATCTCTAGAAGCAGGAGTTCACTCTGCACACCAAACAGAATGAGTAATAAGACATAATTTTGTCCTATTTACTCGCTAACAAATCCTTTAAACTACCTTTTCACCCTTGCGATGCAACAACTGCGCATCATCATCATCAGAAGCTTCCAACTCCAAGCTTTGGAATCGTCGTCTCTGTATGACATCGTGAATCATAGGACGAAACTGTGTCTGAAGGGCACGATACAGAAAGAACGGCAGGAGAGCTGAGACGACGACAAGAACGGTCGCGAGCCAAAAGAAAGGGCTCGGAGCACAAGCCTCCACGAGAACCTTGTAGGCCGTGGTGGATATTATCGGGCTCAGAGAACCGTATATCACCAAGAAGATGTACCAGAAGGCTATACTGCCCCATATGAAGAAGTGCTGAATCCAAGTGAAGTAGTTGATCGAAAGTGCCATCTGGCAATTCACCGTCCAGACAACACACGTGTACATCAGAACCCCGAGCACTTCGTAATCCACGACGTAACCGTCTCTACGAAATGCTTGGTGTACTAATGAAATGGTGGTGAGGAAGAATATGATCATGGAGGTAAGAATACCGTTACACATCCACCCCAGGATCTTCGCCCAGCTGAAGAGAATGTTCTGTGTTCCTTCTTGGTAAAGCTCGGGATACTGTTTCAACATCAGGATGCCATGGAATTTTCTATATCAATTTTTCTTGCAAGAGATGAGAAGTAAACCATTTATTTTAATTTACCTTGAGACACAGTCGGGCAGAGACATCTTGGTCGAAAACGCCGAGAGCAATGACCGGTAATGAAGTGAAGAAAACATTGTAGAACGACAGGTACCAATCGTCATAAGCTGGCTGGCCCGAGAATGAAGCGTGAGCCTCAAACCAGAACAGAGTGAAGCCGAAAGCTAGGTTCTTGTAAAAGAAGTAGCATATCTGTGACCGAAACAATTGGATATAG